>OY740794.1:63490543-63526949 GCA_963514005.1 Raja brachyura | reverse complement strand
TGTTTTTTTGTCCGCGGTCTCAGCATTCCGGAGCTCCAGCGTGGCGACCCAGGCAAGGCATCACCTGCTCCGCCCCGCGATGGAGCTCCAGCGCTCCAGCGCTCTGCCGCCGCCGAAGCCGAGGTTCTGGGCGGTCCCCTCAGGAAATGCCGCTCCAAGCCCGCTGGTAGGCCGCGAGGATGGGTCGAAGATGCAGCCCGGAGAAAAGCTGCCTCTCCGACCAGGTAGGGACCAGGAAAAGTAGTTTCCCCCTCCCCCCCACCCCCCCCCCCCCCCCCTCACCCCCACATAAAAAAGAATAGGCTCCAAAAACAAAACACTTTAACACACTAAAATAAAGAAAAGGGTGAAAAACATACAGCTGCCGGCTGGGCAGCCACACCACACAGGACGGCGCCCCCTGGAGATAAGATAAAGACTACACTCTGAGTGAAAAAGCTGCCCCTGAGGTTCCTCTTAAATCTCTGCTCTCTCACCTTAAGCCTGCGCCCTCTGGTTTTAGAATCCTCTGCCCTGGGGAGAATGCCTGTGAGCGTTCACCCCATCCGTGCCCATCATCATCACCAATATAAAACAGCACCTGCATTTCCTTTCTACACATAAAGAGTTACAAACGCAGGGTAGGGGCCATTTCGGGTCAGGACCCCACTTTGGACTCCCGACTCAAAGCGTCACCCGTCCCTTTTCTTCAGGGTGGCACGGTGGCGCAGCGGTAGAGTTACTGCCTCAGCAGCGCACGGAGTCTGTACGTTCTCCCCGTGACCTGCGTGGGTTTACTCCGGGATCTCCGGTTTCCCCCCACACTCCAAAGACGTGCAGGTTTGTCGGTTAATTGGCTTGGTGTAAATGTAAATTGTCCCGAGTGTGTGTATTGTGCGGGGAATGCTGGTCGGAGCATACCCGGTGGGCCAAAGAAGGGTCTCGACCCGAAACGTCACCCTTTCCTTCACTCCAGAGACGCTGCCTGACCCGCTGAGTCACTCCAGCATTTTTGTGTCTACCTTTTCACACAGAGAGTTGTGACTCTGTGGAATTCTCTGCCTCGGAGGGCGGTGGAGGCCGGTTCTCTGGAAACTTTCAAGTGAGAGCTAGATAGGGCTCTTAAAGATAGCGGAGTCAGGGGATATGGGGAGAAGGCAGGAATGGGGTACTGATTGGGGATGATCAGCCATGATCTCATTGCATGGCGGTGCTGGCTGGATAGGCCGAATGGCCTCCTCCTGCACCTATTGTCTATTGTCTACCTTCAGTGGGCCGAAGGGCCTGTTTCCGCGCTTTATCTCTAAACAAAACAAAACTATAGATGCAGTCTGATCCGTTGAGTCACTCCAGCACTTTGTGTCTATCTTTGGTACAAACCAGCTTGTGCAGCTCTGAAGAAGGGTCTCGACCCGAAACGTCGCCCATTCCTTCTCTCCAAAGATGCTGCCTATCCCGCTGAGTTACTCCAGCACTCTGTGTCCATCTGCAGCTCCTTCCCACTGTATACGAATTAAAATACAATCCATTTTGAAGCCAAGCGAGGTCTTTTGGGACTACTCTGTCTTAACTGACAGGATTTTCAGTTCAACGTGTCCTGTGCCCTTCAGCAATCAGAAGAGAAAAGTCTGGTCGGGGGAGGGGGTGGGGGGGGGGGGAGGGGGGGGGGGGAACAGAAGCTTGTAGCTACGCACGATGGTTGCTAATCTTTCAATCGGAATAACTTGCTGCCAGTATCCTCTGACCAGCTGATGGGCAGAGCGATTACAGTGACCATCTATTGATTAAATAGCTCCAGGGAGATTCAAGGCTGCAGGTTTCAGCGAGGGATTTCACTTCAAAGTAACCCGGAGCTTGTCTATTTTCTTGATGTGAAGATCAGTAGGTTGTACTGTAGAGAACTCCTCCCAAACCAACTTAAAACTATAAACTGCAAACAAAACAAAGAATACAACTAGAAGGTAAATTGAAGGGTCTGCTTTGATCGGTCATTCAAGTCTGTAGTCATTCTTTTTGACCCAGTCAACAATTTAACCATGATACAGTGATTTCTTTCTTAGGCCCCTGTGAGATATAGGTTGTGCTCACAATCACTACTCAGAGACTAAATCATGGAAACAAGAAATGCTTTATTTGCGAGTCTGCAGAATCGGGTGCCTCTCCAAGTTGAGACACACCGAAGTCAATAAAGTAAAGCCCCTTTATACACACAATTCTGCTGGCTTAACCTCCCCTTCTGGCCCTTCCCAATCAGAGCACTGAGGTGCACAGTCTATAGGTACATCCCCCAGTACCTCCCACATCATACATCGCATGTTCATGGTAATGAGCAGTTTCTCAACTAGGGGTGTGTAAGTAATATTCATTTATTTCATTAAGCATGCTCAGTTGCAATTGACGTGGCCTAGTTTGCTCACCTCCAACTGACCTGTCTCAGTTTTCATGTATCTGAATTAAAAGCTAGTCTCTACTGACAAGGGTCGCATTCATCACTAGTCTCTACTGACAAGGGTCGCATTCATCACACCCCTTCTACCGCTATACAATGCCATCAATCCTTACTCAAGGACAGTTCTGGTAACTTCATCCACAGCTGTGTCAGAATCCTCTCCCTGGCCTCTATCGGTTAGAATCCTCTTTACAAGTTAGAATCCTCTCCTGAACCCTTACAATAGTGGGGTTTAATCACTTTATCCCTCACACCCCCCTTCGGGCATGGCCGACCATGGGTGTCTCCAGGGTTGGAGGATGCCCGTGCGTGACTTTGTTTAACGTGGGGAGACTGGTGCACAGACCGCCACCCCACGGTCCTTGACAGATCTGGGTCAGGATCCAGTGGCATGGAGTCCAAGACGACCGGAGACCCTTTTCTGCCGCAGCCTTCATCCGCCTTCCCAGCCGTTATGACGCTCCATTAAGGTCAGCCATCGTCCTCCGCCTGTTCCACCGTCGAGGTCTTGGTTGGATTGCTCTTTGTCAGAGACCTCCCCCTCGACCTTACCGCCATGGGTGGCCCTACCAGGAGCATCGCTCCAGACGGCATCGCTCTCAGGATCTCAGGTCCACACAAGCTTCTCCACCACGACAAGGTGACACTCCACGGAGAAGGACCATACAGAAAAGGTGGCCACAAAGTGCTGGAGTAATTCAGTGGGACAGGCAGCATCTCTGGAGAGAAGGAATGGGTGACGTTTCGGGTCGAGACCCTTCTTCAGACCATACAGTAGGTCTTTTTTTCCAGCTGCACATAGAACATAGAACATTTTGTGTCGATCTTCGGTAATTTCAATGGAAATGTATAAATGTCCAACTTGTCAGTGACGTTACTACACAGGCAGGGACGAGCAGAACTTATGCAGGCGATAACAAATAAATCGTTCTTTCCAGTTTCATTGCTTCTTTATTGAAGCAGTTGTCCACACAAAGAAACAAACGTACCAGATCCTCTTTATTCTTATACAAATTGTAGCTTTCCGTTCTTAATATCTGATCTCTCTCCCAAGCCCGCTCCAGTGAGAGAATGGAGCGGCTGGGCTTGTATACTCTGGAATTTCGAAGGATGAGAGGATATCTTATTCAAACATATAAGATTATTAAGGGTTTGGACAAACTAGAGGCAGGAAACATAGAAAATAGGTGCAGGAGGAGGTTATTTGGCCCTTCGAGCCAGCACCACCATTCATTGTGATCATGGCTGATCGTCCCCAATCAATAACCCGTGCCTGCCGTCTCCCCATATCCCTTGATTCCACCAGCCCCTAGAGCTCTATCTAACTCTCTCTTAAATCCATCCAGTGTCTTGGCCTCCATTGCCCTCTGTGGCCGGGAATTCCATAAATTCACAACTCTCTGGGTGAAAAAGTTTTTTCTCACCACAGTCTTAAATGACCTCCCCTTTATTCTAAGACTGTGGCCCCTGGTTCTGGACTCGCCCAACAATGGGAACATTTTTCCTGCATCTAGCTTGTCCATTCCTTTTATAATTTTATATGTTTCTATAAGATCCCCCCTCATCCTTCTAAACTCCAGTGAATACAAGCCTAGTCTTTTCAATCTTTCCTCATATGACAGTCCCGCCATCCCAGGGATCAATCTCGTGAACCTACGCTGCACTGCCTCAATCACAAGGATGTCCTTCCTCAAATTAGGAGACCAAAACTGTACACAATACTCCAGATGTGGTCTCACCAGAGCCCTCTACAACTGCAGAAGAACCTCTTTACTCCTATACTGAAGTCCTCTTGTTATGAAGGCCAACATTCCATTAGCTTTCTTCACTGCCTGCTGTACCTGCATGCCAACTTTCAGTGACTGGTGTACAAGGACACCCAGGTCTCGCTGTACCTCCCCCTTGCCTAACCTAAACCCATTGAGATAATAATCTGCCCCCTTGTTTTTGCCGCCAAAGTGGATAACCTCACATTCATCTATATTATACTGCATCTGCCACGCATCTGCCCACTCACTCAACCTGTCCAGGTCACCCTGCAACCTCCTAACATCCTCTTCACAGTTCACACTGCCACCCAGCTTTGCGTCATCTGCAAACTTGCTAGTGTTGCTCCTAATTCCCTCTTCCAAATCATTAATATATATGGTAAACAGTCGCGGCCCCAACACCGAGCCTTGCGGCACTCCACTCGCCACTGCCTGCCATTCTGAAAAGGACCCGTTCACTCCTACTCTTTGCTTCCGGTCTGCCAACCAATTTTCTATCCATGTCAACACCCTACCCCCAATACCATGTGCTCTAATTTTAGTCACCAGTCTCCCGTGCGGGACCTTATCAAAGGCTTTCTGAAAGTCTAGATACACTACATCCACTGGCACCCCTTCATCCATTTTACTTGTCACATCCTCAAAAAATTCCAGAAGATTAGTCAAGCATGATTTCCCTTTCATAAATCCATGTTGACTTGGACTAATCCTTTTACTGCTATCCAAATGCCCCATTATTACCTCTTTAATAATTCACTCCAGCATCTTTCCCACCACCGAAGTCAGGCTAACTGGTCTGTAATTCCCCGTTTTCTCTCTCGCTCCTTTCTTGAAAAGTGGGATAACATTAGCTATCCTCCAATCCACAGGAACTGATCCTGAATCTATTGAACATTGGAAAATGATCACCAATGCATCCACTATTTCTAGAGTTTAATTAAGTTTGGAGATCCAACGTGGGAACCGGCCCTTGTGCCCACCGAGTCTGCACTGACCAGCAATCATCCCGCACAGTAGTTCCATCCTACACACACTAGGGACAATTTACAGAGGCCAATTAACCTACAAACCTGCACGTCTTTGTAGTGAGGGAGGAAACCCATGCAGGTCACAGGGATAATGTACAAAGTCGGAACAGACCAGCACCTGTAGTCATGATCGATCCTGGCTCTCTGGCGCGGTAAGGCAGTAACTCTACCTCTGCGCCACAGTGCCGCCCTATCCGTTCCCCTCACGCCTGTGCCGCTGAGTTACTCCAGCATTTTGTGTTATTTTCTTCGGTTTAAACCAGCAGCTGCAGTTCCTTCATACACCACTCATGATCTTATACGCCTCCTCGGGATAAATTCCCAGTCCGCTCAACTTCTCCCTGCAGCTCAGGCCCTCGGGTCCTGGCACCTTGTAAAGTTCATAAGAGATAGGAGCAGAATTGGGCCATTCGGCCCATCGAATCTATCCTGCCATTCAATCATGGCTGATCTATCTCTCCCTCCTAACCCCATTCTCCTGCCTTCTCCCCACAATCCCTGACACCCGCACTAATCAAGAATCTATCTGTCTCTTGACTTGGCCTCCACTGCCATCTGTGGGAAAGAAAATGGCACAGATTCACCAACCTCACACCATATGTTGTATGTGAAATGGACACACATGGATACGGCAGGTTTGGAGGGATATGGACCAAACGCGGGCAGGTGGGACGGGTGTATCTGGGACATGTTGACATGTAAACCTGTGCCTCCGGCAGGTTAGTCACAGCTAAGTGACTCGGAGTGATGGACACAGAGCCTGGCCAGGCAGCGGGCTGGGATGAGGAGAGACAAGTCATCAGCTGGAACGTGCACTGTCGCAGGGAAGGGCAGGGAATGCAGAATACAAGGACATAAAGCTCTGGGGATGGTCGAAATCTCAGCATGTCGACACATGTGGCCAAATATATATACTTGTCTCTCTCTCTCTCTGTCTCCCCGAGTGAGTGTAGGCAGGAGAGACTGAGCAAGAAAGAGAGAGAGGGGGGAAAATGAGAAAGGGAGAGAGAGAGAGAGAGAGAGGGGGGAGGGGATACAATGAGGGAGAGAAGGAGGGGGAGAGAGGGAGGGGGAGAGAGAGAAGGAGGGGGAGAAAATGAAGGAGGGAGAGAGAGAGGGAGGATAGAGAGAGAGGGAGGATGAGAGAGAGAGAGAGTGTGAAAGAGAGGGAGGAGGGAGAAAATGAGAGAGAGAGGGAGAGAGAGAGGGAGGGGAGTGGGAGGGAGGGGAGAGACAGAGGGAGAGAGAGAGGAAGAGAGAGAGAGGGAGGGGAGAAAATGAGGGCGAGGGAGAGGGGGGACTCCACTCCGATGCCTATACTGTTGCGCCATCTAATGCGTTAACAAATAAGCGAGTCACGCACTCACAGAAATAAAACGTCTGTTCAGTAAAAATAACTAACCCTAAAATGGAACAAACTTTATTTTTATTGCAAAGTACCAAAATCAAAACAATGCCACGATGACCCAAGGCACGAGGAACTGCAGGCGCTGGTGTCCTGAGCAAAATACAAAGTGCTGGAGGAACTCAGCGGGTCAGGCAGCGTTTGTGGAGGACGTGGACAGGCGAGGTTTGGATTCAAGATTCAAGTGAGTTTATTGTCATGTGTCCCTGATAGAACAATGAAATTCTTGCTTTGCTTCAGCACAACAGAACATAGTAGACATTGACTACAGAACAGATCAGTGTGTCCATATACCATTATATAAATATATACACACACGTGGGTAAATAAACAGATAAAGTGCAAATAAACAGATAATGGGCTATTAATGTTCAGAGTTTTAGATAATATAGACAATGGACAATAGGTGCAGGAGTAGGCCATTCGGCCCTTCGAGCCAGCACCGCCACTCAAAAAAAGACAAATTACCTGAAACTTTCTCCTTGAGTCTGAAGAAGGGTCTCGACCCGAAATGTTTCCTTTTTCCTTCACTCCATAGATGCTGCCTCACCCGCTGAGTTGCTCCTGCATTATTGCCTACCTTCTGAAACCTTCTCCTGATTAGAATTGCAAAAATAGACAATAGACAATAGGCAGGAGTAGGCCATTCGGCCCTTCAAGCCAGCACCGCCATTCAACGTGATCTTGTCTGATCATCCCCAATCAGTACCCCGTTCCTGCCTTCTCCCCATATCCCCTGACTCCACTAATTTTAAGAGCCCTATCTAGCTCTCTCTTGAAAGCATCCAAAGAACTGGCCTCCACCACCCTCGGAGGCAGTTTTGTTTGAGTTGAGTTTAATAGTAAGATTAAATGAGAACTTACCAGTTTGAAGTTTGATCTTTATTTTATGAGGAGTTACGATGAGGGATTACGTGAAGACCCCGCCAGCACGCATGCGCGACATTCTTCAAAGCAGTGGTGTGAAATCACAGATGGCAACGTAGACTAACATAGTAAGATAAGAGAGAACTTCCATACCAGTTGATCTTTATAATAGAGGGCTGGGAGCGGAGGGCACGTAATCCCTCATCGTAACTCCTCATAAAATAAAGATCAAACTTCAAACTGGTAAGTTCTCATTTAATCTTACTATTTTACTTCGGAGTCACGTGAGTGACTACGTGAAGATTTCAAAGCTCTGTGATTTCATGCCCTGGAAACTCCATGCTCACACACCGCTATGCTGGGATAAGAGGATGAACGTAATTCAGACATAACACCGGCTGAAAAATAAAATAGGTATTTATTCATACCAAACACAAAAATATATATCCCATGAAGGGTAAATTATTTGGCAGAGCTCAAAATTCTCCCTGCATAAGAGTCAGTGGAGGCCACGGGTTTATTATAAAAGCGATGAAACGTCCTCTCATTACTCCAACCCGCTGTGGCCAGGATGTGGTCCAATGGTACCTCCATCATCCTAGCCGCCGACGTGGATGCCGCCCTGGTGGAGTGAGATTTAAATATATTAGTGTCTATCCCCGCCGCATCCAGAACCACCCTTATCCATCTAGAAATGGTTTGCACCGTGACTTTGTGGTGAGGCTTTTTGTGGCTTATGAGCAAAGCTTTCTCCGTGCCCCTGAGATTTTTTGTGACTGAGATGTATCGTGATAATAAAGTGACAATGCAAAGTCGAGTATCTGCCAGGTAGGCTAGAAACTCTAAAGTATGTCCAGACGTTCCGGGTTGATCTTGTTTTAACAGCCCCTGCACATAAAAGGTGATTTTGTCATTGGATATGGACATGGCATCCAGATTTAATTTGTGCAGGGACTGGACCCGTTGTGCCGTGACGAGTGCCATGATCATTACCACCTTGTAGGTAAGCTTGTCCAGGGTAAGTCCTGAGTTAGGTGTCCATCCTCGCAGCATAGTTAATACTATGCCGATATCCCATGTGTGGTTGTATCTGGGCCTGGGGGGATTGGAATTGAATATTCCTCTCATTAGTTTTGATACTAATGGATGTGATCCAATGCCCAATTGGTCACTCCCCTTGCCCAGGTAGCTCGATAGGGCACTCCTGGCACAGTTAATGGCACTATAGCTCAGTCCTTTGTCATGGTGAAGGGTTGCCAAGAATTCCAGAACTTCTGTAATGGTTGCTGATTCGTAGGTAGTGTTGGTTGCAGAGCAGAATTTTTCCCATTTCCTGATGTAGGTCAGGTACTGCTTACGGGTGGACTCCCTGCACGATGCTGAGATGGTATCCATGGTTCTGCTGGTGAGTCCGTACCCCAAAAGTGGCCGTTTCAGAACCTGCAAATCAACAGGTCCATGCGGTCATGACATGGGTGGCGTTCTCCTGTGACGGGATGTATAAGCAGGTTAGGTCATTTATTGACCCTAATACAAGGTTCTGTGGCCATCTTCTGTACCATTGGGAACCATGGTTGGGTAGGCCAGTTGGGCACAACCAAAATACCCGATGCGGAGTCTTGTCTGATTTTCTGCAAGACCCGACTGATGAGGCAGAAGGGGGGAAATGCATAACAGAACAAGTCCCCCCAGTGTAGCGTGAAAGCGTCCATTGCTACTGCCCCTGGGTCTGGTTCCCAAGCAACATATGTTGGCAGTTAGTGATTTAATCTGGACGCAAAAAGGTCGATATCTGGTGTCCCATAACGTTCTACAATATCTGTGAACACTTTTCGATCCAATATCCATTCTATGTTGTCGTTAAATTTTCGTGACCTGGTGTCTGCCACTGTATTTAGTTTACCTGGGAGGTAAGTGGCTGAAATCCAAATTTCTCTTTGCAGACACCAGTGCCAGATATTGTTAACCAATTCATCACACGATATCGACTTTATTCCACCCATGTGGTTAATGTAAGCCACCATCGTGGTATTGTCAATTTGTAACCTAACATGTATTTTGTGCATGTCTGAGCAGTATGCCCTAAGGCCATGAAATGCTCCCAGCATTTCTGAATGGTTAATCCCCAGTGTGTTGAATTGGGTTAGTTCTAGTGCATTCCATCTTCCTCCACAACCAGTGGTGGTATTAGTTGCTCCCCAACCTTGGGCACTGGCATCAGTTTGTAAGATGATCGAGGGATTGATGATAATGATGGGTTTTGAACAATTTTGAGCATTCTCCATCCACCAATTTAATTCGGTTTTTGCCTTTTCTGGCAATTTCATAGGCCTGCCGAAATGGCCTGCATGTCTTTTAAGAGCTATAATTTTAGCTCTTTGTAGGTTTTGATAATGTAATGGTCCAAATTGTGCTGCGGGAAAAGCACCCACTATCTTCCCAATTACCCTGGCCACCTGCCGTATGGATGGATCCCTGATGCCAGTAAGGCTCCTGCAAGCCTCTATCAAGTCCACCGCTTTATTTGGTGGTAAAGTGATAGACATTTGCACCGAGTCAATGGTAAACCCCAAGTAATCCATGGTGGTTGAGGGTTTCAGTTTTGATTTATCTGGATGTATGATGAATCCCAGCTTTTGGAAAAGATGTTTTGTGGCTAAAACTGCCAATGTAGCCATTTCCAAATTCTCCCCAACAATGAGGATATCATCAAGATAGGCCATTACAGTGTGATTCTGTTTTCTTAGGTAGGCCAAAGCTGGTTTCAACATTTTGGTAAACAGTCTGGGTGCTGATGATAACCCATTGGGCAAGGCTTTGTATTGCCATAGTTGTTCCATCCAGATAAATTTTAGGTATTTCCTATGATCCTTGTGTATTGGTACTGAATAGTATGCATCTTTGAGGTCAATGCATGCCATATAGTACCCATAGGCTATTAACTGCCTAGCTGTGTCAAAGGTATCCATTTTGAAATGAACATACTGAACAGAAGTATTTAGTTCGGTCAGATCTATAATTATGCGGCACCCGCTATCGCTTTTATTTTTGGTAAATATATTGGATACGAACTCCTGAGGCTCTCTGGCGGTTTTCTCAATTACTCCTTTTCCAATTAGCCTCAACAGTTCAGCATGCCCTGCCGTTCTTTCTTTTTGTGAAAGTATAAACTTCCGGCTAGGTGAATGCTGGACCGGGGCAGGGAGTTCGTAAATAAATTCAATTTTGTAGCCCTGAATACTTCCGAGTATGTAAGGATCAGAGGTAAGTGTGCGCCAAACTTCATAACACAAGTGCAACCGGCCCCCCACATTTTGTGAATTTAGGCAAGGAATGTTCCTGGGGAAGCCAGACCCACCTACCTCCATGGTTATTGTCGGTGTTGTGGCCTCTGTCCTTGTTTCTTCTGTTGAGTTGACACGGTGTAGGGGTGGCGCATTTTCCAAGAAGGCCGGGCTGGGCCATGGCCTAAAAAAGACCGTTGTGCAGGTGGACCGGCCTTCGAGCTTTCACCACCGGCAGGTCTGTGATAAAATCGCTGGCCGGTGGGTGTGTAGGGGTGCTGCCGTTGTGGGTAATGAGGTTTAAATGAACCGGGTACCTTGATGAGGCCTAAGGCCTTGGCCTCCTCGTCCAGGTCTTTCACCTGTTTGGGAAGGTTGTCCCCAAACAGCAGATTCGGTGGTTGAACGTTCCCTGGTTTGCACAACCCCGCAAATTTGGGGTTGAGTGCCGGTTTTATGATGCTCTTCCTGAAGTTATTAATCTCATATTGTGTGTTGCACAATAGAGCCAGGGCATCTTGTAATTCCTCCGGTAACTCAATCCCCACTGCAGTTCTGGCCACTGCCGTAATTCCGGCGGTCAATAGCTTCTGGATCTTCTGCAGTTTGACTTCTTGCCCTCTAATCATGGGGCTCATGTTCCCCCAAATGGGGTTGTTCACCGTAGGAACATTTAGGGAGTTGCAATTCTCCGGAGCTAAATATTTTTCGGCTGTGGTGTGAATAGCCTGCTCCTGGAGCTGGTTTGAAGTCATATAATTTATGCTAGCTGCCAGCTTTGGATGGATAGGTAGGCCTTTCTGAGAAGGCACTGCATGTTTGTTGACCATCTCCAGCAACTCTTCCTGCACCCCAGACACTGTAGGTTCTTCAGCCAACTCCCCCTCTTCGGGGTCAGCCCAGTTCTGACCCCCAATGCTCCCCTGTGAAGAGGGCGAGACATTAGGCAGTCCGTGATAGGAGCCTGCCGTGGGCCTGCGAAGAGGCCCACCATGACTCTGCCCCTGCAAAAGCAGGTCACGCTGGAGCATTTGCTCCATCATCCGCTCCATGCGGGAAAGACGACCTCCGTCGCTTTCAACGAACGGGGTGTCCTCGGGTCCGGACTCAGCTGAGTCAGCGGCCCCGGCCGACTTTCTGGTAGAATTGCCGCCCGACCGCGGTGTACCAGACGCTCTTCTGGGCGAAAAGTCGGGAGCTGCAGGTTGTACCTGTAGCTCGGGAGAACCAGCCCGCTGCTGGCTACTCTCCATGGCGGCAGCTCTAGCCGCTGCTCGTTTAGATTTTCTTGATTCCATTCTTCCGTCGACGCTCACCCTCCGGTGAGACTTACCTTGCGTAAGTTTTTTAAACTTACGCTGGAGGAGCCCCGCTCCTCCCGACTGCCGCTTCCGCATGCATACGACGATATGTCGCGCATGCGTGCTGGCGGGGTCTTCACGTAGTCACTCACGTGACTCCGAAGTAAAATAGCCTGGTGGCTGTGGGGAAGTAGCTATTCCTGAACCTGGACGTTGCAGTCTTCAGGCTCCTGTACCTTCTACCTGAAGGTAGCAGGGAGATGAGTGTGTGGCCAGGATGGTGTGGGTCCTTGATGATACTGGCAGCCTTTTTGAGGCAGCGACTGCGAGAGATCCCCTCGATGGAAGGGAGGTCAGAGCCGCTGATGGACTGGGCAGTGTGTCTCCCAGACAGCCTGGTCTCCCACACAACCAGGAGGCTGCGGGGCGAGGCGGGCCAGCGGGGGGGGGGAGAGTCTTTAGACTCTGGGCAATGTGTGGAACCAAACCTCACCCAGGTCATAGAGTAGCTTTCACAGGACAAGCTCATAAGTGATAGGAGCAGAATTAGGCCATTCAGCCCATCAAGTCTACTCCACCATTCAATCATGCCCGATCTATCTTTCCCTTTCATCCCCATTCTCCTGCCTTCTCCCCTTATCCCCTGACTCCACTATCTTTAAGAGCCCTATCCTGCTCTCTCTTGAAAAGAGAGCTCTTGTATAGAGCTATTAAAAATAGCGGAGTCGGGGGATAAGGGGAGAAGGCAGGAACGGGGCACTGATCGTGGATGATCAGCCATGATCATAGAAACATAGAAAATAGGTGCAGGAGTAGGCCATTCGGCCCTTCGAGCTTGCACCGCCATTCAATATGATCATGGCTGATCATCCAACTCGGTATCCTGTACCTGCCTTCTCTCCATACCCCCGGATCCCTTTAGCCACAAGGGCCACATCTAACTCCCTCTTAAATATAGCCAATGAACATCGAATGGCGGCGCTGGCTCGAAGGGCCGAATGGCCTACTCCTGCACCTATTGTCTATTGTCTAAATATATCCACTGACTTGGCCTCCACAGCCATCTGTGGCAAAGAATTTCACAGATTCACTACCCTCTGACTAAAGAAATTCCTCATCAGCAGGTAGACAACGGTGCTGGAGAAACTCAGCGGATGCGGCAGCATCTATGGAGCGAAGGAAATAGGCATCGATTTTCCAGCATCTGCAGTTCCTTCTTAAACACTTCCTCCTCAGCAGGTCAGGCAGCATTTCCGCAGAACATGGACGGGCAACATTTCAGGTCGAAACCCTTCTTTGTTCAGACTGATTGTAGGGGTAGGGGGGACGGAGGAGGGGAGGACAAAGCCTGGCTTGTTTCAGGAGGTCACGGGGGAGGGGATGGTCCATAGGGAAGATGGTCGGACAAAGGCCACGGATGAACAAACACAAGGTGTGAATCACACGGATTAGAGCGTGAATTGTGACGTGGGAGGATTAATGAGGTGCGAATTGTTTGGAGAGTCAGTCTAGGGCTCAGGGGAGAGGAGAGGAGGGGGGCTGGGAGGGGGGGAGAAAGAGGGGTGTTTATGGGAGAAAAGGAGAGGTGGGGTGTTTTTTACAAGCTACCTACAGTTGGAGAAGTCCAACACATGACAACACGGGGCCTGGTCTCACACCAAGTGGTATATCCGTTGTGTTCCAAATGCCACCGGTCTTCGACAATAGACAATAGACAACAGGTGCAGGAGTAGGCCATTTGGCCCTTCGAGCCAGCACCGCCATTCAATGTGATCATGGCTGATCATCCCCAATCAGTACCCCGTTCCTGCCTTCTCCCCATATCCCCTGACTCCGCTATCTTTAAGAGCTCTATCCAATTCTCTTGAAAACACCCAATGAATTGGCCTCCACCGCCCTCTGAGACAGAGAATTCCACAGATTCACAACTCTCTGGGTGAAAAAGCTTTTCCTCATCTCCGTTCTAAATGGCTTACCCCTTATTCTTAAACTGTGGCCCCTGGTTCTGGACTCCCCAACATCGGGAACATGTTTCCTGCCTCTGGCGTGTCCAATACCTTAATAATCTTATAGGTTTCGATAAGATCCCTCTCATACTTCTAAATTCCAGAGTATACAAGCCCGGTCACTCCATTCTTTCAACATAGGACAGTCCCGCCATCCCGGGAATTAACCTTGTCGACCTAGGCAGCACTCCCTCAATAGTAAGAATGTCCTTCCTCAAATTTGGAGATCAAAACTGCACACAATACTCCAAGAAGGAGTTAGATTTAGCTCTTAGGGCTAAATGAATTAGGGAATATGGGGAGAAAGCAGGAACAGGGTACTGATTTTGGATGATCAGCCATGATCATATTGAATGGCGGTGTGAGCTCAAAGGGCAGAATGGCCTACTCCTGCAACTATTTTTCTATGTTTCTATGTTTCTAGTCATTTGTCAGAAGGAACTGCAGATGCTGGTTCACACCGAAGATAGACACAAAGTGCTGGTCTCAACCCGAAATGTCACCCATTGCCTCTATCCAAAGGACACAGAGTGCTGGAGTAACTCAGCGGGTCAGGCAGCATCTGTGGAGAACATGGATAGGTGACGTTTCACAGAGTGCTGGAGTAACTCAGCGGGCCAGGCAGCATCTGTGGAGGACATGGATAGGTGACGTTTCACAGAGTGCTGGAGTAACTCAGCGGGTCAGGCAGCATCTGTGGAGAACATGGATAGGTGACGTTTCACAGAGTGCTGGAGTAACTCAGCGGGTCAGGCAGCATCTGTGGAGAACGTGGATAGGTGACGTTTCACAGAGTGCTGGAGTAACTCAGCGGGTCAGGCAGCATCTGTGGAGAACATGGATAGGTGACGTTTCACAGAGTGCTGGAGTAACTCAGCGGGTCAGGCAGCATCTGTGGAGAGCGTGGATAGGTGACGTTTCACAGAGTGCTGGAGTAACTCAGCGGGTCAGGCAGCATCTCTGGAGAAAATAGATGGGTGATGTTTTGTGTGAGAGCACTTCTTAAGGATGGAGATAGAGGACGTGTTGGGGGGAGTGGAGGTCGGAAATGGCCAGAACAAATCGGGGCCAGCAACAGATGACCAAGGAATGGTGGAGCCCACAATGGTCCATTGTTGGCTGGGGAAGAGGTGATAATGATACGGATACAGGGGTGAAAACAGTGGAACTAGTAGGATGTCTAGGGTGGTGGGGGGGGGGGGGGGGCGAGAGAGAGGGAATGCAGGGGCAGTTTAGTTTATTGTCACCTGTACCAGGGTGCAGTGAAGCTTTTCCTGCATGCTAGCCAGTCAACGGTAAGACTATACATGATTACAATTGAGCATCTACAGATAAAGGGAATAACGTTTAGTGCAAGGTAAAGCCAGCAATGTCCGATTCAAAATAGTCGAGAGTTTAAGAAGGAACTGCAGATGCTTAAAAATTGAAGGTAGACAAAAATGCTGGAGAAACTCAGTGGGTGACGCAGCATCTATGGAGCGAAGGAAATAGGCAAAGTTTCGGGTCGAGACCCTTCTTCAGACGAGGATAGTCCGAGGGTCTCCAGTGAGGTAGATGGTAGCTCAGAACCAACTGCTCTCTAGTAATGATAGGATGGTTAATTTGCCTGAGAACAGCTGGGAAGAAACTCCCCCTGAATCTGGAGGTGTGTGTTTTAATGTTGGTGTTCTGTGGAATTCTCTGCCTCAGTGGGCGGTGGAGGCCGGTTCTCTGGATACTTTCAACAGAGAGTTAGATAGAGCTCTTAAAGATAGTGGAGTCAGGGGATATGGGGAGAAGGCAGGAACGGGGTACTGATTGGGGATGATCATCCATGACCACAGTGAATGGCGGTGCTGGCTCGAAGGGCCGAATGGCCTACTCCGGCATCTATTGTCTGTTGTCCATTGTGTATAATGTTGTAATTTGATGGGTGATGTTTTGCGGGCTGCAGTTTTCATCGATGCAAGTACATTGACCCGGTGAACATGTGATAAATGCCTCCTTGGTAAGGAAAAGAAAAGCACAAACTTCCATCGAGGGGATCTATCGCAGTCGCTGCCTCAAAAAGGCTGGCAGCATCATCAAGGACCCACACCATCCTGGCCACACACTCATCTCCCTGCTACCTTCGGGTAGAAGGTACAGGAGCCTGAAGACTGCAACGACCAGGTTCAGGAATAGCTACTTCCCCACAGCCATCAGACTATTAAGCTTGGCTCGGACAAAGCTCTGAACATTAATATCCCTTTATCTGTTATTTGCACTTTATCAATTTATTTACTCATGTGTGTATCATGTATATAATGGTATATGGACACACTGATCTGTTTTGTAGTCAATGCCTACTATGTTCTGTTGTGCTGAAGCAAAGAAACATAGAAAGATAGAAACATAGAAAATAGGTGCAGGAGTAGGCCCTTCAGCCCTTCGAGCCTGCACCGCCATTCAATATGATCATGGCTGATCATCCAACTCAGTATCCTGTACCTGCCTTCTCTCCATACCCCCTGATCCCTTTAGCCACAAGGGCCATATCTAACTCCCTCTTAAATATAGCCAATGAACTGGCCTCAACTACCTTCTGTGGCAGAGAATTCCAGAGACTCACCACTCTCTGTGTGAAAAATGTTTTCCTCATCTCGGTCCTAAAGGAATTCCCCCTTATCCTTAGACTGTGACCCCTTGTTCTGGACCTCCCCAACATCGGGAACAATCTTCCTGCATCTAGCGTGTCCAACCCCTTAAGAATTTTGTAAGTTTCTATAAGATCAGCCCTCAGTCTTCTAAATTCTAGCCAGTACAAGCCGAGTCTATCCAGTCTTTCCTCATATGAAAGTCCTGACATCCCAGGAATCAGTCTGTTGAACCTTCTCCGTACCCCCTCTATGGCAAGAATGTCTTTCC
The DNA here is from genome assembly GCA_963514005.1 of Raja brachyura. Next base: position 63,509,975 of record OY740794.1, on the reverse strand, counting down.
TCAGATTTGGAGACCAAAACTGCACGCAATACTCCAGGTGTGGCCTCACCAAAACCCTGTACAACTGCAGTAGAACCTCCCTGCTCCTATACTCAAATCCTTTCGCTATGAATGCTAACATACCATTTGCTTTCTTCACTGCCTGCTGCACCTGCATGCCTACTTTCAATGACTGGTGTACCATGACACCCAGGTCTCGTTGCATCTCCCCTTTTCCAAATCTGCCACAAAGAATATAATTGTCCTGTCAGGGACACATGACAATAAACTCTCTTTTGACTCTTTTTTGACTCTTGACAAACTGTTTAAAGTTCAATGGCAGACCACAAAATGCTGGAGCAACTCAGCGGGACAGGCAGCATCTCTGGAGAGAAAGAATGGGTGACGTCTCGGGTCATCGGACTGAGAGCCAGCGAGGTGGGGGGGGGGGGGGTAGGGTATGGGAAGGTGCAGAACAAAGCGGAGCCTGCGTCGATGACTCAGGAAAGGTGGAGCCCACAATGGCCCATTGTTGGCTGGGGAACGAGGCGATAACGGTGAGATTAGTAAAAGGATTAGCGTGGTGGAGAGGCGGAGAGAGAAGGTGTTCAAATGTTCACTGATTTTCAATGATGAACAGAAGAGGGAGTGGCCGGTGGGAAAATTAGACTACATTATAGAAACATAGAAACATAGAAAATAGGTGCAGAAGTAGGCCATTCGGCCCTTCGAGCCTGCACCGCCATTCAATGTGATCATGGCTGATCATCCAACTCAGTATCCCGTACCTGCCTTCTCTCCATACCCCCTGATCCCTTTAGCCACAAGTGCCACATCTAACGCCCTCTTAAATATAGCCAATGAACTGGCCTCAACTACCTTCTCTGGCAGAGAATTCCAGAGACCCACCACTCTCTGTGTAAAGAATGTTTTCCTCATTTCGGTCCTAAAGGAATTCCCCCTTATCCTTAGACTGTGACCCCTTGTTCTGGACTCCCCCAACATCGGGAACAATCTTCCAGCATCTAGCTTGTCCAACCCCTTCAGAATTTTGTAAGTTTCTATAAGATCCCCCCTCAATCTTCTAAATTCCAGCGAGTACAAGCCGAGTCTATCCAATCTTTCCTCATATGAAAGTCCTGACATCCCAGGAATCAGTCTGGTGAATCTTCACCAGAGAGTATAAACCGAGTCTATGCAGTCTTTGTTCATAAGACAGTCCGGACATCCCAGGAATCAGTCTGGTGAACCTTCGCTGTACTCCCTCTATGGCAATAATGTCCTTCCTCAGATTTGGAGACCAGAACTGTACGCAATACTCCAGGTGTGGCCTCACCAAGACCCTATACAATTGAAGTAGAACCTCCCTGCTCCTATACTCAAATCCTTTTGCTATGAAAGCTAACATACCATTGGCTTTCTTCACTGCCTGCTGTACCTGCATGCCTACTTTCAATGACTGGTGTACCATGACACCCAGGTCGCGCTGCATCTCCCCTTTTCCTAATCGGCCACCATTTAGATTTCCTATTTCCTATTTTTGCCACCAAAGTGGATAACCTCACATTTATCCACATTATACTGCATCTGCCAAACATTTGCCCACTCACCCAGCCTATCCAAGTCACCTTGCAGTCTCCTAGCATCCTCCTCACAGCTAACACTGCCCCCCAGCTTAGTGTCACCCGCAAACTTGGAGATATTGCCTTCAATTCCCTCATCCAGATCATTAATGTATATTGTAAATAGCTGGGGTCCCAGCACTGAGCCTTGCGGTACCCCACTAGTCACTGCCTGCCATTGTGACCCATGTAGGAGAGGAGATTGTGATAGATCATTAGAGTCACAGAGTCACTCGTCCTGTTTTGATGCTGCATACCTGAACTAAACTAAACTCAACTAAACTGAACTGAACGGAACTGATCTAAATGGATCTAAACTAAATAAAATAAAATAAAATAAAATAAATTACCTTAGGTGGACAAAAATGCTGGCGAAACTCAGCGGGTGAGGCAGCATCTATGGAGTGAAGGAAATAGGCAACGTTTCGGGCCGAGCTTTCTCGTACATCTGTGTAGGAAGGAACTGCAGATGCTGGTGTAACCGTAGACATAAAATGCCGGAGTAACTCAGCTGGACAGGCAGCATCTCTGGAGAGAAGGAATGGGTGACGTTTTGGGTCTGAAGAAAGGTCTCGAACCGAAACGTCACCCATTCCATTCTCTCCAGAGTTGCTGCCTGTCCAGGACAAAGGGCTTGAGGAAAGGAAAAATAGATTATGAAAGGAAACAGGCAGGGAACATAAAAACTGACTGCAAAGGCTTTTATAGATATTTGAAGAGAAAGAGATTAGTTAAAACAAATGTAGGTCCCTTGCAGTCAGAAACAGGCGAGTTGATCATGGGGAACAAGGATATGGCGGACCAATTGAATAACTACTTTGATTCCGTCTTCACTAAGGAAGACATAAATAATCTGCCGGAAATAGCAGGGGACCACGGGTCAAAGGAGGAATTGAGTGAAATCCAGGTTAGTCGGGAAGTGGTGTTGGGTAAATGGAATGGATTAAAGGCCGATAAATCCCCAGGGCCAGATAGGCTGCATCGCACTTAAGGAAGTAGCTCCAGAAATAGTGGATGCATTCGTGATAATCTTTCAAAACTCTTTAGATTCTGGAGTAGTTCCTGAGGATTAGTGGGTAGCAAACGTAACCCCTCTTTTTAAGAAGGGAGGGAGAGATAAAACGGGGAATTACAGACCAGTTAGTCTAACATCGGTAGTGGGGAAACTGCTAGAGTCAGTTATTAAAGATGGGATAGCAGCACATTTGGAAAGTGGTGAAATCATTGGACAAAGTCAGCATGGATTTACGAAAGGTAAATAATGTCTGACGAATCTTGTGGAATTTTTCGAGGATGTAACTAGTAGCGTGGATGGGGGAGAACCAGTGGATGTGGTGTATCTGGACTTCCAGAAGGCTTTCGACAAGGTCCCACATAAGCGATTAGTATATAAACTTAAAGCATATGGCATTGGGGGTTCAGTATTGATGTGGATAGAGAACTGGCTGGCAAACAGGAAGCAAAGAGTAGGAGTAAACGGGTCGTTTTCACAATGGCAGGCAGTGACTAGTGGGGTACCGCAAGGCTCAGTGCTGGGACCCCAGCTATTTACAATATACATTAATGATCTGGATGAGGGAATTGAAGGCAATATCTCCAAGTTTGTGGGTGACACCAAGCTGGGGGGCAGTGTTAGCTGTGAGGAGGATGCTAGGAGACTGCAAGGTGACTTGGATAGGCTGGGTGAGTGGGCAAATGTTTGGCAGATGCAGTATAATGTGGATAAATGTGAGGTTATCCACTTTGGTGGCAAAAATAGGAAAGCAGACTATTATCTAAATGGTGGCCGATTAAAAGTAGGCATGCAGGTGCAGCAGGCAGTGAAGAAAGTGAATGGTATGTTAGCTTTCATAGCAAAAGGATTTGAGTATAGGAGCAGAGAGGTTCTACTTCAGTTGTATAGGGTCTTGGTGAGACCACACCTGGAGTATTGCGTACAGTTCTGGTCTCCAAATCTGAGGAAGAACATTATTGCCATAGACGGAGTGCAGAGAAGGTTCACCAGACTGATTCCTGGGATGTCAGGACTGTCTTATGAACAAAGACTGCATAGACTCGGTTTATATTCTCTTGAATTTAGGAGATTGAGAGGGGATCTTATAGAAACTTACAAAATTCTTAAGGAGTTGGACAGGCTAGATGCAGGAAGATTGTTCCCGATGTTGGGGAGGTCCAGGACAAGGGGTCACAGCTTAAGGATAAGGGGGAAATCCTTTAGGACCGAGATGAGAAGGAATTTTTTCACACAGAGAGTGGTGGGTCTCTGGAACTCTCTGCCACAGAGGGTAGTTGAGGCCAGTTCATTGGCTATATTTAAGAGGGAGTTAGATGTGGCCCTTTTGGCTAAGGGGATCAGAGGGTATGGAGAGAAGGCAGGTACGGGATACTGAGTTGGATGATCAGCCATGATCACATTGAATGGCGGTGCAGGCTCGAAGGGCCGAATGGCCTACTCCTGCACCTAATTTCTATGTTTCTATGTTTCTATGTTTACCCCATGCTTATTCCACAATTGTGTCTGGCAGAGAATCTAATTGGACTTTCCCGTTTTAGTTTAGAGACACTGTGTGGAAACAGGCCCTTCGGCCCATCGAGTCCACGCCGACCATCGATCACCCGTTCACACTAGTTCCACCTTATCCCACTTTCTCATCCACTCCCTACGCACTAGGGGGCAATTATAGACAATAGGTGCAGCAGTAGGCCATTCGGCCCTTCGAACCAGCACCGCCATTCAATGTGATCATGGCTGATCATCCCCAATCAGTGCCCCGTTCCTGCCTTCTCCCCGTATCCCCTGACTCTGCTATTTTTAAGAGCCCTATCTAGCTCTCTCTTGAAAGCATCCAGAGAATTTGCCTCCACCAACCTCTGAGGCAGAGAATTCCACAGACTCACCACTCTCTGTGAGGAAAAGTGTTTTCTCGTCTCCGTTCAAAAATGGCTTACCCCTTATTCTGAAACTGTGTGGGCCCTGGTTCTGGACTCCCCCAACATCGGGAACATGTTTCCTGCCTCTAGCGTTTCCAAACCCTTAACGATCTTCAGGGGACCGATTAACCTACAAACCCGCACATATTTGGGATGTGGGAGGAAACCCGAGCACCCGGAGGAAACCCACGCGGTCACGGGGAGAAGCTGGAAACTCCACACACACACACACACAGAGCACCTGAGGTCGGGATTGAACCCGGGCCTCTGGCGCCGTGAGGCAGCGGCTCTCGGCTGCTGATGTTGATATTTCGTAAAAATAGAGAAGGTTTACATTCAAGATGTGCCAAAGTTGTTCGTGCCGTCAAATAGATTTTGAATCTGTGACATTTTATTTAGTTCAAGTGTTCGCAAAGTCATTATGAGCTGAGGCTCTGACGTATGTTACTGTTTATAGGAGTGTGCCATGACTCCAAATATTTTTACCAGTCTGTTTAATATTGTTATGAATATATCTCCTTTTATATACTTCACTTCCAAGACTGTAACAGTGTTCATTTTCCATCCTTATTTAAACTGAACGACTGGAAAAAATGACACAGAGTGCTGGAGTAACTCAGCGGGTCAGGCAGCATCTGTGGAGAACATGGATAGGTGACGTTTCACAGAGTGCTGGAGTAACTCAGCGGGTCAGGCAGCATCTGTGGAGAACATGGACAGGTGACGTTTCACAGAGTGCTGGAGTAACTCAGCGGGTCAGGCAGCATCTGTGGAGAACATGGATAGGTGACGTTTCACAGAGTGCTGGAGTAACTCAGCGGGTCAGGCAGCATCTGTGGAGAACATGGATAGGTGACGTTTCACAGAGTGCTGGAGTAACTCAGCGGGTCAGGCAGCATCTGTGGAGAACATGGATAGGTGACGTTTCACAGAGTGCTGGAGTAACTCAGCGGGTCAGGCAGCATCTGTGGAGAACCTGGATAGGTGACGTTTCACAGAGTGCTGGAGTAACTCAGCGGGTCAGGCAGCATTTGTGGAGAACATGGATAGGTGACGTTTCACAGAGTGCTGGAGTAACTCAGCGGGTCAGGCAGCATTTGTGGAGAACATGGATAGGTGACCATAAGATCATAAAAGATAGTAGCAGAATTAGGCCATTTGGCCCATCAAGTCTCCTCCACCATACAATCATGGCTGATCTGTCTCTCCCTCCTAACCCCATTCTCCTGCCTTCTCCCCGTAACCCCTGACACCCGTACTAATCAAGAAGATTCTGTCATTCTCTGCCTTAAAAATACCCAATGACTTGGCCTCCACAGCCTTCTGTGGCAAAGAATTCCACAGATTCACCACCCTCTGACAAATGATCCCCTGTGCCCTATATCCTGTGATGTTTCGGATTAGACCCTTCTTCAGACTACATAGTTAATTCAACTTAACAGTTTAAGAATAAGGGGTGAGCCATTTAGAACGGAGACGAGGAAACACTTTTTCACACAGAGTGGTGAGTGTGGAATTCTCTGCCTCAGAGGGCGGTGGAGGCTGGTTCACTGGATGCTTTTAAGAGAGAGCTAGATAGGGCTCTTAAACATAGCGGGGTTAGGGGATATGGGGAGAAGGCAGGAAAGGGGTACTGATTGGGGATGATCAGCCATGATCACATTGAATGGCGGTGCTGGCTCGAAGGGCCGAATGGCCTACTCCTGCACCTATTGTGTATTGTCTATTGTCTATGGTAATTAAAAAAATAAATATAAGAAATATAAAGGACTAGAAAACACAAAACATCGAATTAAATAAGTTTGCATATTAAAAAAAGACAAATTACCTGAAACTTAAGAATCTGAAGATTTTGAAGAAGGGTCTCGACCCGAAATGCTTCCTTTTTCCTTCACTCCATAGATGCTGCCTCCCCCGCTGAGTTGCTCCAGCATTATTGCCTACCTTCTGAAACTTTCTCCTGATTAGAATTGCAAAAATAGAAAATAGACAATAGGTGCAGGAGTAGGCCATTCGGCCCTTCAAGCCAGCACCGCCATTCAATGTGATCTTGTCTGATCGTCCCCAATCAGTACCCTGTTCCTGCCTTCTCCCCATATCCCCTGACTCCACTATCTTTAAGAGCCCTATCTAGCTCTCTCTTGAAAGTATCCAGAGAACCGGCCTCGACCGCCCTCTGAGGCAGAGAATTCCACAGACATTAGGCCGTGATGCTAGTCGTAGGTACTCGTGGCATCAAGTAGGTCGCTGCGTTTTTCTAGCCTGATGAAAAATATCCATGAGTAAAAATGGTCTTGAATTAGGTCGTGAAAGTGGGACAGGCCCTTAACTCTCTCTTGACAGCACCAGAGAATTGGCCTCCACCGCCTTCTGAGGCAGAGAATTCCACAGCCTCACAACTCTCTGGGTGAAAAAGTGTTTCCTCGTCTCCGTTGTAAATGGCTTACCCCATATTCTTAAACTGTGGCCCCTGGTTCTGGACTCCCCCAACATCGGGGACATTGCCACTGTGCCCAATCGCACCCAGAGAGGTTCAGTCGGCAAGGAGCTGGCGCGGTGCTTTTGGAGAATTGCCTGCAAGAACTTATTAGGAAATTCAGACATCCGCGTTCACAGCCAAAACTCTAATTCCAAGATGAAATCGCACAAAGAAGAATTATGTATTTGGCAAGTCGTGAAAGGCCTAACCATAAATCATGGGTGTAGCAAGAAAAGTCCATAAAAAGTTGATTACTCTTCCTCTAACTTTGACTCAGGACTCCAGAGCAGAACTGAAGCTTGTTCCAGAGTCAGAAGATGCACTTCAACGCAAAATCTAGTCGGACTCATTAACTAAGTAGCTGCGATGTGGGCAAGCTGGTGTCTTTCAGATAACGTCGTCAAAAATACATTTAAACGAGTCTTGGCAAAAACAACACGTTTCTTCGCCAGAATTATTTCCTCAACTAACAACAGAAAGATTTATGCATCGCCTTATCATCCTCACATGTACCACAGTACAATGGATAACTTTGCCAACAAAACAGATCAGATAATTGTTTAAGAAGGAGCTGCAGATGCTGGAAAATCGAAGGCAGACGAAAAGGCTGGAGAAACTCAGCAGGTGAGGCAGCATCTATGGTGCGAAGGAAATAGGCGACGTTTCGGGTCGCGACTTGCTCCATAGATAACCATATAACACCATATAACCATATAACAATTACAGCACGGAAACAGGCCCTCTCGGCCCTTCCAGTCCGTGCCGACCATTTATTTTCCCCTAGTCCCATCTACCTGCACTCAGACCATACCCCTCCATTCCCTTCCCATCCATATACCTATCCACTTTACTTTTAAATGTTAAAATCGATCCTGCCTCCACCACTTCTGCTGGAAGATCATTCCACACAGCCACCACTCTATGAGTAAAGAAGTTCCCCCTCATGTTACCCCTAAACTTCTGTCCCTTAATTCTCATGTCATGCCCTCTTGTTTGAATCTTCCCTACCCTCAATGGGAAAAGCTTATCCACGTCAACTCTGTCTATCCCTTTCATCATTTTAAAGACCTCAATCAAGTCCCCCCTTAACCTTCTGCGCTCCAAAGAATAAGGACCTAACTTGTTCAACTTTTCTCTGTAACTTAGTTGCTGGAACCCAGGCAACAGTCTAGTAAATCTCCTCTGCACTCTCTCTATTTTGTTGACATCCTTCCTATAATTAGGCGACCAAAATTGTACACCATACTCCAGAATTGGTCTCACCAATGCCTTGTACAATTTTAACATTACTTCTATACTCCTATATTCAATGCTCTAATTTATAAAGGCCAGCACACCAAAAGCTTTCTTTACCACCCCATCTACATGCGATTCCACCTTCAGGGAACTATGCACTGTTATTCCCAGATCCCTCTGTTCCACAGCATTCCTCAATTCCCTACCATTTACCATGTACGTCCTATTTTGATTTGTCCTGCCAAGATGTAGCACCTCACACTTATCAGCATTAAACTCCATCTGCCATCTTTCAGCCCACTCTTCCAAATGTCCCAAATCTCTCTGTAGACTTTGAACATCTATTTCATTATCCACAGCACCACCTATCTTAATATCATCTGCATAGTATTAGTATCAGATGCTGCTTCATCCGCTGAGTTTCTCCAGATAATAGTTTAGTTTAGTTTAGAGATGCCGCGGGGAAACAGGCCCCTTCGGCCCGCTGAGTCTGTGCCGACCAGCGATCACCGGCACACTTGCGCTACCCTACGCACACTAGGGACAATTTACAATTATACCAAACCAATTAGCCCCCAAACCTGTACGTCTTTGGAGGGTGGGAGGAAACCGGAGATCCAGTGAAACCCCCCGCAGGTTAGTTGAGGGAGAAGGTACAAACTACGTACAGACAGCACCCGTGGCCAGGATCGAACCCGGGTCTCTGCCGCTGTAAGGTGTCAACTCTATCACTGCGCCACGGTGCTCCACTAAACTATACATAAATACAATCAAATCAAACTCAAGAACAATAGTGAGAGCAAAGAGGAAGAATGCAATACAAACTTAGCAACTTGGGACCTTAATTCATTACTTTTAGCCAGTTTGCAGCATGCTGCATTTCAGTCCAAGGCAATTATTGAATCATTTGGGGACCTTCCTGAATTATTTTTTTCGATGCTTTATAAATGCACCTATTTTTCTTCAGAAGAATGCAGCGCGTAAACAAATAGCAAATCGATAAGTTGTAAATGGTGACTTTTGTTTTCTTGCTAGTTTGACATTGGGGCAAATGGTAGAGCTACTGCCTCACAGCACCAGAGAACCGGGTTCGATCCTGACCTCGGGTGCTGCCTGTGTTGAGTTTGCACGTTCTCCCTGCGTCCATGTGGGTTTGTAGGTTAATTGGTCCTTTGTAAATCGCCCCCTAGTGGATGAGAGTGGGATGACATAGAACTAGAGTGAACGGGTGATCGATGGTGGGCCGAATGGACTGTTTCTGTGCTGGATCTCTAAACTCTCAAAGCAGAAAAGTTAAATGCAGGTTCGTTACTATTTTCTACGTAATACAACTGTGGAGTAAGGACCCATTAAAAAGAGAGGATTGCAACTGATCAATAGACAATAGGCAATAGGTGCAGGAGTAGGCCATTTGGCCCTTCAAGCCAGCACCACCATTCAATATGATCATGGCTGATCATCCCCAATCAGTACCCCGTTCCTGCCTTCTCCCCATATCCCCTGACTCCGCTATCATTAAGAGCCCTATCTAGCTCTCTCTTGAAAGTATCCAGAGAACCAGCCTACACCGCCCTCTGAGGCAGAGAATTCCACAGATTCACAACTCTCTGTGTGGAAAAAGTGTTTCCTCGTTTCCGTTCTAAATTACGTGTAGAAGCCCTGCCAGGCGCATGCGCGTCATACTTCAAAGCATCGGCGTGAAAACACAGAAACTATAGTCGAAGTGATATAGTAAGACTCAGAAGACTAGAACTACCAGATGATCTTTGCGATTATGAGGGCCGGGTGCGGAAGGCACGTAATCCCTCATCGTAACTCTCATAAAATAAAGATCAAGCTTCAAACTGGTAAATTCTCGTTTAATCTTACTATTTTACTTCGGAGTCACGCGAGTAACTACGTGAAGATTTTAAAGCTCTGTGATTTCATGCCGTAGATCCATTCCATACGACATACCGCTTCAATTCACACAGTAGTGAATAAATATTGCATTGAACATTGCTCTGAATTATCCAATAATTATTTTATTAATAATAACAAACAAAACAGTAAAAACCCCTCTGTCCCAGGGGGAAATTACAAATGAAATTTATAAAGACAAAGAAATCAAACCGAACCCAAAACAGCATCCCAAACCATGGCACTGTCAGGACAGGTTTATTATAAAATTTTGAGAAGGTTGCCTCCTTAGACCATCCTGTGGCCCCAAGGATTCGGTCTAGAGGCACGTCCTGCGCCTTCGCTGCGGATGTTGATGCCGCCCTGGTGGAGTGAGATTTAAACACATGAGTGTCTGCTCCAGCACAATCCAAAACCTGTTTTAACCATCTAGAAATAGTTTGTACTGACACCTTTTTATGAGTTTTTTTGTGACTGATGAGCATTGCTGTCTCAGAGCCTCTGAGACTCTTAGTTACCTCGATATATTGACTCAGGTGCTTAACTACACATAACGTTTGGTAAACAGGGTATGCTTTAAAACTTACTTTGGTTACAGCCATTCCTGGCCTGCTTTGTTTCATTAAATCATACACATAAAACGTAATGTTATCTGCAGAAGAATACCAGTTATCTAGTCGTAACTTTTGCAATGTTTGCACTCGTTGCACTGATACTAGCGCCATGAGCTTAACCACTTTAAGTGTTAACTTCTGAAAAGACAATGACGTAATTGGAGCCCATTGCCAAAGCAGTGTGAGAACTATACTGACATCCCAGATTTCTGTATATCTAGGTTTAGGAGGGTTCTTGTTAAAGATTCCTCTCATGGATCGGGATACTAACGGATGAGACCCGATAGTTGTTGTTCTGAAAACTGCCCTAAGTAGGAGGACAAAGCACTCCGAGCAGTATTAATAGCACTATAGCTTAGGTGTTCATCAAAATGCAATGTAGCAAGGAACTCCAATACATCTGGTATGCTTGCAGTACGATAAGACATATCTGACTGAAAGCAAAACATCTCCCATTTCTTAATATGAGACACATATTGTTTTTAGTGCTATCTCTCCAAGCTGCAGTTATCACATCCATGGTCTTACTCGACAGTCCAAGGCCTTGGAACGGTCTGGTCAGAACCTGCAGATTGAAATTTTGAAGTTTGAAATTGGCTTACCTGTGGGTTTGCTACTTACCGTTGGTGGAGCTGCGCTCTCCAGCCCGTCGGTGCGCCATGCGTCGGATGTAATGGTGCGCATGCACCTGGCGGGGCTTCTTCACGTAGTCACTCACGTGACCCCGAAGTAAAATAACTCGTTGGTTATTCTTCCCAGGTACAGAAGTGTGAAAACGCACTCCTCCAGATTCAGGGACAGTTCCTTCCTGGCTGTTATCGGGCAACTGAATCACCCCATCACAATCAGAGAGCAGTGCTGAACTACTATCTACCTCATTGGTGACCCTTGGACTATCCTAGAAGGTTCTCAGCCCGAAACATCGCCTATTCCTTCGTTCCATAGATGCTGCCTCACCCGCTGTGTTTCTCCAGGATTTTTGTCTACCTTCGATTTTTCCAGCATCAGCAGTTCCTTCATAAACACTCGGACTATCCTTGATCAGATTTTGCTGGCTTTACAATGCACTAAACGTTATTCCCTTATCATGTATCTGTACACTGCAGATGGCTCGATCGGGTCAAATGGCCTACCCCTGCATCTATTGCCCATTGTAATCACATATTGTCTTTCCGCCGACTGGTTAGCACGCAACAAAGAGCTTTTCACTGTACCTCGGTAGAGGTGACAATTAACTAAACACAACTAAAGTTACAAATGAAGGCAGCTGCAAAAGAAGGCAGGGTACACAAAAGGCTGGAGAAACTCAGCGGGTGCAGCAGCATCTAAGGAGCGAAGGAGATAGGCGACGTTTCGGGTCGAGACCCTTCTTCAGACTGGTTAGGGATCAGGGAAACGAGAGATATAGACGGCGATGTGGAGAGATAAAGAACAACGAATGAAAGATATGCAAAAATGTATCGATGATAAAGGAAACAGGCCATTGTAAGCTGTTTGTAGTGTGAAAATGAGAAGCTAGTGCGACTTGGGTGGGGGAGAGATAGTGAGAGAGGGAATGCCAGGGCCCGAGGGCTGAGGGAGAGGTGGGAAGGGGAGGAGGCAGCCTGGGTTAACAGAATTGAGAAAATTCAATGTTTAAGCCCAGAGGATGCAGACTCCCCAAGCGGAATGTGAGGTGCTGTTCCTCCAACTTGCGGTGTTGCTCACTCTGGCCGTGGAGGAGGCCCAGGACCGAGAGGTCGGATATGGAATGGGAGGGGGAGTTGAAGTGCTGAGCCACCGGGAGGTCGGGTTGGTTATTGCGGACCGAGCGGAGGTGTTCGGCGAAACGATCGCCCAGCCTCCGCTTGGTCTCACCGACATAGATCAGCTGGCATTTGGAGCAACGGTTGCAGTAGATGAGGTTGGAGGAGGTGCAGGTGAACCTCTGTCGGACCTGGAAGGACTGCTTGGGTCCTTGAAAGGAGTGGAGGGGGGAGGTAAAGCGACAAGTGTAGCATCTCTTGCGGTTGCAAGGGAAAGTGCCCGGGGAAGGGGTGGAGTGGGAGGGAAGGGAAGAATTGACAAGGGAGTTGCGGAGGGAGCGGTCTTTGCAGAAGGCAGACGGGGGGGAGATGGGAAGATATGGCGAGTGGTGGGGTCACGTTTGAGGTGGCGAAACTGGCGGAGGACTATGTGTTGTATGTGCCGGCTGGTGGGGTGAAAGGTGAGGACCAGGGGGACTCTGCCCTTGTTGCAAGTGGGGGAATGGGGAGAGAGGGCAGTGTTGCGGGGTATGGAGGAGACCCTGGTGAGAGCCTCATCTATAGTGGGGGAGGGGAATCCCCATTCTCTGAAGAACGAGGACATTTGTGATGACCTGGTGTGGAACACCTTATCCTGGGAGCAGATGCTGCGTAGACGGAGGAATTGGGAATAGGGGATGGAGTCCTTACAGGAAGCAGGGTGGGAGGAAGAGTAGTCCAGATAGCTGTGGGAGTCAGTGGGTTTGTAGTGGATGTCAGTCAGGAGTGTATCACCTGCAATAGAGATGGTGAGGTCAAGGAATGGTAGGGAAGTGTCGGAAATGGTCCAGGTGTATTTGAGTGCCGGATGGAAGTTGGTGGTGAAATGGATGAAGTCAGTCAGTTGTGTGTGGGTGCAGGAGGTGACACCAAAGCAGTCGTCGATGTGTCGATGCAAAAGAAAGCAATCTACTTTGAGGAAGGAGGTGAGGAGGAACATTTTTAGTCAGAGGGTCGTAACAAGCACGAAGGCAAAACAATGGGAGGAAGCTCGGAATTGTGTAAAGTGAATGCGATTGGAGTCAATCACCCACACAAGCAGTGCAGGGGTCAGCAGGCACGAAGGCTGGCACTCGTGTGTGTAGGCAGTGACTTCTGTTTCCCATTCTTGCCATTCTCGCTCAGCTGGGACCTGACTTACTGCCTGTTCTTGCCCGGGCACGGCACATTCTTCAACAGCTGTCCCCCACCACACAACCTCCTCCTTCCCCCCTCCATGCCACCCTGCCTGCCATCTTCCCCCTCCCCCCACTCCCTGCCCTCCCCACCCCATACAGTTTAAGAATAAGGGGTAAGCCATTTAAAACGGAGACGAGGAAACACTTTTTCACACAGTGTTGTGAGTCTGTGGAATTCTCTGCCTCAGAGGGCGGTGGAGGCCGGTTCTATAGACAATAGACCATAGACAATAGGTGCAGGAGTAGTCAAGTCATGTCAAAGTCAATCAAACTTTATTGTCATTTAGAAATACATCGATATGTGCAGTTCCAAACTAAATTCCGTTGCATTTGGCTCCCTGTGCAACACGATAATTAACAGAAGGATGAACATGGATATAAAGGATAAAAGGATAAATAGACAATGGTGGCAGCCCATTACATGGCATTCAGGAGTCTGATGGCTCGTGGGAAGAAGCTGTTGCAGAACCTTGATGTTCTGCTCCTTATGCTGCGATATCTTTTGCCCGAGGGCAGCAGAGTGAACAGTCCGTGATGGAGATGTGTGGGGTCTTTTATAATACTGCTGGCCTTAGACACGCAACGTTTGGTCGCAATATCCCCGATTGAGGGGAGAGAGGTCCCGATGATTTTTTCCGCTGTCCTCACCACTCTCTGCACGGACTTCCAGTCGGAGGCTTTACAGTCCCCAAACCAGACAGAGATACAGCTGGACAAAATACTCTCTATGGTGCCCCTGTAGAAAGTGGTGAGGATGGGATGGGGGAGATGAGCTCTTCTCATCCGGCGCAGAAAGTGCAACCGCTGCTGCGCTCTCTTAACTGTTGATGAGATGTTATTCGACCAGGTCAGACTGTTAGTGATCAGCACCCCCAGGAACTTAGTGCTACTGACCACCTCCACATCGCTGTCATTGATGTGAAGTGGTGTGGGACTGTGCCGGGTTTTCCTGAAGTCGACGATGACCTCCTTTGTTTTTTCGACATTCAGGATCAGGTTGTTCGTATTGCACCAGTCCACCAGTTGTTTCACCTCCTCCCTGTAAGCCAGCTCATTGTCGTCCCTGATGAGGCCCACCACTGTTGTGTCATCTGCGTACTTCATGATGTGGTTTGAACTAAACCTGACACAACAGTCGTGGGTCATCAGGGTAAACAGCAGTGGACAAAGGCCATTCGGCCCTTCGAGCCAGCACCGCCATTCAATGTGATCATGGTTGATCATCCACAATCAGCACCCCGTTCCTGCCTTCTCCCCATATCCCCTGACTCTGCTATGTTTAACAGCCCTATCTAGCTCTCTCTTGAAAGCATCCAGAGAACCGGCCTCCACCGCCCTCTGAGGCAGGGAATTCCACAGACTCACAACTCTCTGTGAGAAAAAGTTTTTCCTCGTCTCCGTTCGAAATGGCTTTCCCCTTATTCTTAAACTGTGGCCCCTGGTTCTGGACTCCCCCAACATCGGGAACATGTTTCCTGCCTCTAGTGTGTCCAAACCCTTAATAATCTTACATGTTTCAATAAGATCCCCTCTCATCCTTCTAAACTCCAGAGTGCACAAGTGCACTCTTAACTGTTGATGAGATGTTATTCGACCAGGTCAGACTGTTAATGACCTGCACCCCCAGGAACTTTGTGCTACTGACCACCTCCACATCGCTGTCATTGATGTGAAGTGGTGTGGGACTGAGCCGGTTTTCCCTGAAGTCGACGATAACCATCTTTGTTTGTTCGACATTCAGGATCAGGTTGTTCGTATTGCACCAGTCCACCAGTTGTTTCACCTCCTCCTTCTAAATCCCCTCTCATCCTTCTAAACTCCAGAGTGCCTTTCTCTGTATACTTTCAAGAGAGAGCTAAACAGGGCTCTTAAAGATAGCGGAGTCAGGGGATATGGGGAGAAGACAGGAACGGGGTACTGATTGGGGATGATCAGCCATGTTCACATTGAATGGCGGTGCTGGCTCGAAGGGCCGAATGGCCTCCCCGTGCACCTATTGTCTATTGACTATTAATTGGCTTTTATTAATTTGAGACCCTTCTTCAGACTGATGGGTGGGGGGGGGCGGGAAGAAGAAAGGAAGAGGTGGAGATGACCCGAAACGTCGCCTATTTCCTTCGCTCCACAGACGCTGCCTCACCCGCTGAGTTTCTCCAGCATTTCTGTCTATGTTCATATGTGATAGGAGCAGAATTAGACCATTCAGCCCATCAAATCTACTCTGCCATTCATTCATTCATGGCTGATCTACCTCTGCCTCCTAACCCCATTCTCCTGCCTCTCCCCATAACCCCCGACACCCGTACTAATCAACAATCTATCTATCTCTCCCTTAAAAATATTCAAATACTTGGCCTCCACAGCCGTCTGTGGCACAGATTCACCACCCTCTGACAAAAGAAATTCCGCCTCATCTCCTACCTAATCGTGAGGCTGTGACCACTGGTCCTAGACTTCCCCTAGTGGGAACATCCTCTCCACATCCATTCTATCCAGGCTTTGGTTTGGTTACAGCGCGGAAACAGGCTCACTTACAAAATTCTTAAGGGGTTGGACAGGCTAGATGCAGGAAGATTGTTCCCGATGTTGGGGAGGTCCAGGACAAGGGGTCACAGCTTAAGGATAAGGGGGAAATCCTTTAGGACCGAGATGAGAAGGACTTTTTTCACACAGAGAGTGGCGAGTCTCTGGAACTCTCTGCCACAGAGGGTAGTTGAGGCCAGTTCATTGGCTATATTTAAGAGGGAGTTAGATGTGGCCCTTGTAGCTAAGGGGATCAGAGGGTATGGAGAGAAGGCAGGTACGGGATACTGAGTTGGATGATCAGCCATGATCGTATTGAATGGCGGTGCAGGCTCGAAGGGCCGAATGGCCTACTCCTGCACCTAATTTCTATGTTTCTACATATGACTATAAACTCCGTTGACTGTCTCTTATTCAAGATGTTTTCAAGAGAGAGTTAGATAGAGCTTTTGGTGTTAATGGAATCAAGGGATATGGGGAGAAGGCAGGAATGGGGTACTGATTTTTGATGGTCAGCCATGATCATATTGAATGGTGGTGCTGGCTCGAAGGGCCGAATGGCCTACTCCTGAACCCATTTTCTATGTTTCTCTCTTGTTACAAAAATAATCTAAAGATATACAGTTCAGAGCTGTACAGCGCGGAAACAGGCCCTTCGGCCCAACTTGCCCCTGTTGACCCAGTTTGCATACTGGTAGTTGTGTCATTAACCTTATTTTAGCTACCGGTAGTTTAGTTTTGAGATACAGTGTGGAAACAGGTTCTTCGGCCCACCGTGTCCGCACCGACCAGCGATCCCCGTACATTAGCACTACCCACCACACTAGGGACACCAGGGTCCCAACCCACAACATCACCTATCCATGTTCTCCACAGATGCTGCCTGACCCGCTGAGTTACTCCAGCACTCTGTGAAACGTCACCTATCCATGTTCTCCACAGATGCTGCCTGACCCGCTGAGTTACTCCAGCACTCTGTGAAACGTCACCTATCCATGTTCTCCACAGATGCTGCCTGACCCGCTGAGTTACTCCAGCACTCTGTGAAACGTCACCCATCCATGTTCTCCACAGATGCTGCCTGACCCGCTGAGTTACTCCAGCACTCTGTGAAACGTCACCTATCCATGTTCTCCACAGATGCTGCCTGACCCGCTGAGTCACTCCAGCACTCTGTGAAACGTCACCTATCCATGTTCTCCACAGATGCTGCCTGACCCGCTGAGTTACTCCAGCACTCTGTGAAACGTCACCTATCCATGTTCTCCACAGATGCTGCCTGACCCGCTGAGTTACTCCAGCACTCTGTGAAACGTCACCTATCCATGTTCTCCACAGATGCTGCCTGACCCGCTGAGTTACTCCAGCACTTTGCTTCTTTTATTTAAAAGCTGCTGTTTGAGTCAAATTTTGACTTTTGATTTCCCACTACTTAAAAATAAAGTATTAAAAACAGTTAGGGTCGGCACGGTGGCGCAGCGGTAGAGTTGCTGCCTCACAGCGCCGGAGACCCGGGTTCCATCCTGACTACGGGCGCTGTCTGTACGGAGTTTGTACGTTCTCCCCGTGACCTGCGTGGGTTTTCCCCGAGATCTTCGGTTTTCTCCCACACTCCAAAGACGTACAGGTTTGTAGGTCAATTGGCTTGGGGTAAATGTGAAATTGTCCCTAGTGTGTGTAGGATAGTGTTAGTGTACGGGGATCGCTGGTCGGCTCGGACTCGCTGTTTCTCTAAACTGTTCTGCCCACAGCCGCAAACCACTACAGAGGGTGCTGAAGGTGACACTTCACACTACTGGCAACTGTCTCCCAGCCATTCAGGGCATTTTCCACGGGAAGGCACACAGCATCATCAAGGACCACAGCCACCCAGCACACAGCCTGTTCTCCTTGTTACCGTCAGGCAGCCGATACAGGAGCATGGCTGCACGTACCACCAGACTTTAGGTATGTTACAAAACTTACCTTGAGCAACGCTGCAGTTCTGCCGCTCCCCGGGTGCGTGACTTTGGTGCCTTTCAGAGGGGGGCGGGCTTAAAGTGCCGTTTTTCTTCAGACTGGGCAAATCGATCAATATCGGGCGATTTCGTTGCGGAAGAAAAATCGCTCCGACATTTCATTAATGAAGGTATTTTTAAATTACGCTAGATTATTTATTATCTAGAGTAATTTAAAAATCACCTTCAAAAGCCGTGAGTGCCGATAACGGGAAGGATTTTGCGTAGGGGCGAAAAAAAAGGTACACAGTTTATTTTTATATTAAAAGTTGTTTTTTATGGAGGCTTTAATAATATTTTCATGTTGCGAAATGGGGTCCAAAAAAAATGTATGAACCGGCTGTATTTTTCCCCCCGACTTCACCGCAAACCGCAACGTTCCAATCCACCGCATTCCACTAAAACCCACTCGCTAGTTGATTTAAATGGCCATTAATTTACAGGCATAAAACACTAAATTCCTTCCATTTGGCCCAGAAATTCATGAAAATGAGATTTAAAAATTATGTTATATTGTGGATTATTGTGTGAATGTTATTTGGACACTTAGGCAATTAAAAAAAAGTTTCTCTTTTCTTAAGAAATGGATAGATGTTTAGATGTAATATACATTAATGATCTGGATGAGGGAATTGAAGGCAATATCTCCAAGTTTGCGGATGACACTAAGCTGGGGGGCAGTGTTAGCTGTGAGGAGGATGCTAGGAGACTGCAAGGTGACTTGGATAGGTTGGGTGAGTGGGCAAATGTTTGGCAGATGCAGTATAATGTGGATAAATGTGAGGTTATCCACTTTGGTGGCAAAAATAGGAAAACCGACTACTATCTAAATGGAGGCTGATTAGGAAAAGGGGAGATGCAGCGCGACCTGGGTGTCATGGTACACCAGTCATTGAAAGTAGGCATGCAGGTACAACAGGCAGTGAAGAAAGCGAATGGTATGTTAGCTTTCATAGCAAAAGGATTTGAGTATAGGAGCAGGGAGGTTCTACTTCAGTTGTATAGGGTCTTGGTGAGACCACACCTGGAGTATTGCGTACAGTTCTGGTCTCCAAATCTGAGGAAGGACATTCTTGCCATAGAGGGGGTGCAGAGAAGGTTCACCAGACTGATTCCTGGGATGTCAGGACTGTCTTATCAACAAAGACCGCATAGACTCGGTTTATACTCTCTAGAATTTAGGAGATTGA
>OY740794.1:63110543-63485543 GCA_963514005.1 Raja brachyura | reverse complement strand
GCTTATATAAATCATTCCGTAATATTTGTATAACATTTGAAACAAGTTAAATGTGTATTTAAAAAACTGTTGTATCATTGGCAACATGCATTGCTTCTAGTAAAAATATATATTTTTAAAAGAATAGCAAGTTTAGCAATTCAATATTAATTTCTTAGTGCCAGTTAATGTCAATTAGTGTGTGCATGCATGTTGGTCATTCACCGTCCCTCAGGTTATGGCGTGCTGTTACGTATTGTGCACCAAGATGTGCCGTATTTCCTTCATTAAGGATAATTCTTAGTTTTGATGTATCATCTAGTTCTTTAAAATCAGGGGTTGCCAGACTGAGTTTGTTGAAGTATGTTTTCCTTGTTTTGTCAAATTGTTTGCATTTTAGGAGGAAGTGCACCTCTGTTTCAACCTCATCTGTCAAACAGTGGCTGCATATTCTATTTTCTCCTGGTTGCCAGAATCTCTTCATTCCTCCTTTTCCAACTGCCAAATAGTGGTCGCTTAATCTCTATTTGGTGAGGGTCTGTCTCTGCTTTATGTCTCTAACAGTTGAGAGATAGTCTGCCAATTTATAATCTCTTTTTAGGGCACGGTAACATTCTAATCTGCTTTGGCTTTTGGTTTCTTTATCCCAATGTTCCAAATACGTTTCTTTACATTGTTTGATAATTTGGTTCACTCTAACTGAAGATTGGGGTTCTCTCTACATCTCTGTCTATATCTCTCGTTTCCCTCCCCCCCCCCCCCCCCCGACTCTCAGTCTGAAGAAGAGCCTCGACGAAAAATGTCACCTATTCCTTTTATCCAGTACCTGCTGAGTTACTCCAGCTTTTTGTGTCTATCTTCAGTGTAGTTTATTGTCGCGTGTACCGAGGTACAGTGAAAAGCTTTTGTTACGTGCTAACCAGTCAGCAGGAAGACAATGCATGATTACAACCGAGCCATTCACAGTGGACAGATACATGATAAGGGAATAACATTTAGTGCAAGGTTAAGCCAGTAAGGTCCGATCAAGGATAAAAGTCCATGGGTAAAATCCGAGACAAAGAGATGAAGAGAGGGAGAGAGTAAAGGTCCTGTCCCACCAGCATGCAACTCTATGCGATGAGCACGACCTAACGTGGTCGCTTGAGCCGTCCGGCGTCGCGGGGCCGGTCCCACTTCGATCGCCGGAGCCATGCGGAATTGTGCGGAGTTCGTCCCGACATCGCGTGGGGCTCCGAAAAAATGACTATGTTCAAAAATTCCGCCCGGCAACGGCTTGTCGGCTCGCAGTCGCCTCGACGCATTACACACCGCCTCGACGTCGTGCCTCCGTGAACCTATCTGTAGGTGTCTCCGTGACCCTCTATGTGTGTGGCTCCGTGGCCCTCTGTGTGTGTGCCTCTGTGCCCCTCTCTGTGTGCCCCTCTCTGTCCTGGCGAACTTAACTTAGACTTTGCTCCAAGTTCGCCTCACTTTGCGCCGCGTTGCGCCACTCACCCGACCTCCGTGCGGCCCCTGCTGCCGGTTTGGTTGCGCTTGCCGCATGCAGGCGCATGCTGGTGGGAACGGCCCTGTACAGGGATCACCCGACCTCCGCGCGGCCCCCGCTTCTAGTTTGATCGCGCTCATCGCATAGAGTTGCATGCTTGTAGGACAGGCCCTTAACTGTGTCTCACGCCAAGTGCAATCACACAATTTAAATGCATAGAAGATAGACACAAAGTGCTGGAGTAACTCAGCGGGTCATCTCGGGAGCAGAAGGAATTGGTGACGTTTCAGGCCGGGACCCTTCGTCAGTCCCAGTGCATTTAAATGCATTTTGGAATTGGACTCCATGCCTCAACTTGTACTGCCTAGGGGCGGGGACGCATGTCTGTGAGCGGATGGCGGGCCGCATCTATCACGTGTACACACGGATCCCGCCCCCATCCTGCCCCGGATGGCAGGCATCAAATCACGTGTTCACAGAAGTTAGACTAAAATGCTGGAGAAACTCAGCGGGCGAGGCAGCCTCGTGCAACCCTCGCATGTCTCACCCGCTGAGTTCCTCCAGCATTTTTGTCTACCTTCGATTTTTTTTCCAGCGTCAGCAGTTCTTTGTTAAACGTGTTCACTGAAGGTGCGTGGCCGTGCCGGCGGCTTTGCACGGGGTGCGGTACGGACAGCGCTCGGCCGAGTTCGGGGCGGGTGCTTGGCGGGCCGGATGATTCCGGGTTACGGGCCGCATTCGGCCCGGGGGCCGTAGGTTGCCGACCCCTTAGCTGTACATGAATGATCACTAATGCAACTGTGCTCAGGCTTGTAATTCAATAATCATTGGTTTTGCCACAGGCCAATTCTACACGGCCATCGTACAGTCTGTCCTCACCTTCTCCATCATGGTCTGGTTTGGCTCAGCCACCAAGCACGACACCTGGAGGCTGCAGCGAATCGTCCGATCAGCAGAGAAGGTTATTGGCTGCAACCTTCCCCCCATTGATGAACTGTACACTGCAAGGGCCAGGAAGCGAGCGGGCAAGATCATCTCTGACCCCTCTCACCCTGGCCACAAACTCTTTGAATCACTTCCCTCTCGAAGGCGACTCCGGACTGTCAAAGCTGCCACAGCCAGACATAAGCAAGGCTTTTAATCCCACGAGTAGTAGCTCTATTCAATGAGCAAAAATCTGTAGCCTCCTTTTGTCTCAGCACTGTCGAAAAAGTGCAAGGTCTGGAATGAGGTAGGCTGGAAGATCGGGTATTCATCCTAGCCTATGGAAGGACCGTTCAGAAGCCTGATAACAGAGTGGAAGTAGCTGTTCCTTAGCCTGGTGGTGCGCGATTTCAAGCTTCTGTACCTTCTGCCAGACGGGAGCGGGGAGAAAGAAGGAATGTTCAGGATGGAACAGGTCCTTGATAATACTGGCTGTTGCCCTGAGTAGATGGAATCAACTGGTTAGGAATTTATGGACTACAGACACAAAATGCTGCCATTCTCCTGCCTTCTCCCCATAACCTCTGACATGTGTACCAATCAAGACTAATCTTGGTCAACGTGGGCTTGATGGGCCGAACGGCCTGTTTCCGCGCTGTCTCTCTAAACTAAACTCAAAGTCAAAGTCAAAAGAGTTTATTGTCATGTGTCCCTGACAGGACAATGCAAATCTTTCTTTGCTTCAGCACAACAGAACATAGTAGGCATTGACTACAATTCTATACATAAATACACCCATGAATTAATAAATTAATAAAGTGCAAATAACAGATGGAGGGATATTAATGTTCAGAGTTCCGAGCCAGGTTTAATAGCCTGATGGCTGTGGGGAAGTAGCTATTCCTGAACCGGGTTGTTGCAGTCTTCAGGCTCCTGTACCTTCTACCCGAAGGTAGCAGGGAGATGCGTGTGTGGCCAGGGTGGTGTGGGTCCTTGATGATGCTGCCAGCCTTTTTGAGGCAGCAACTGTGATAAATCCCCTCGATGGAAGGAAGGTCAGAGCCGATGATGGACTGGGCAGTGTTTACTACTTGTTGAAGTCTTTTCCTCTCCAGGGCGCTCAAATTGCCGAACCAAGCCACGATGCAACCGGTCAGCAAGCTCTCTACTGTGCACCTGTAGAAGTTAGAGAGAGTCCTCCTTGACGGACCAACTCTTCGTAATCTTCTCAGGAAGTAGAGGCGCTGATGAGCTTTCTTAATAATTGCACCTGTGTTTTTGGATGACTCAACTGAAACACAACTGAAATCCTGATGTGTACAGGAATTTATAACACAAACATGTTATACAATTTTGAACATATATTTACGGGCCTTGTACTTGATTCCTTGCACCACAGACAGTGGAGAAATGGCACTTGGGATAAAGTGAGGTAAATGGCCAGCTCTGTCGCTCTATGACTGCGACACTATGACTCTAAAGATTCATTAGAGTCAGAGAATCATGGAGTTATGCAACACCGAAGAAGGATATTCGGCCCAACTCATCCAATGACGACCAAGGATTTTACCTGAGGCTGACCCATGTACCTGCATTTACCCTATATTCACACAGAGAGTGGTGAATCTGTGGAACTCTCTGCCACAGAATGTAGTTGAGGCCAGTTCATTGGCTATATTTAAGAGGGTGTTAGATGTGGCCCTTGTGGCTAAAGGGATCAGGGGGTATGGAGAGATGGCAGGTACGGGATACTGAGTTGAATGATCAGCCATGATCAGATTCAATTTTAATTGTCATTGTCAGTGTACAGTACAGAGACAACGAAATGCATTGTCATATTGAATGGCGGTGCAGGCTCGAAGGGCCGAATGGCCTACTCCTGCACATATTTTCTATGTTTCTATGTTTCTATGTTTCTACCCCTTACTGGTCAGTCTGAAGAAGGGTCCCCACCTGAAACCATCCATGTTCTCCACAGATGCTGCCTGACCCGCTGAGTTACTCCAGCACTCTGTGAAACGTCACCTATCCATGTTCTCCACAGACGCTGCCTGACCCGCTGAGTTACTCCAGCACTCTGTGAAACGTCACCTATCCATGTTCTCCACAGACGCTGCCTGACCCGCTGAGTTACTCCAGCACTCTGTGAAACGTCACCTATCCATGTTCTCCACAGATGCTGCCTGACCCGCTGAGTTACTCCAGCACTCTGTGAAACGTCACCTATCCATGTTCTCCACAGATGCTGCCTGACCCGCTGAGTTACTCCAGCACTCTGTGAAACGTCACCTATCCATGTTCTCCACAGATGCTGCCTGACCCGCTGAGTTACTCCAGCACTCTGTGAAACGTCACCTATCCATGTTCTCCACAGATGCTGCCTGACCCGCTGAGTTACTCCAGCACTCTGTGAAACGTCACCTATCCATGTTCTCCACAGATGCTGCCTGACCCGCTGAGTTACTCCAGCACTCTGTGAAACGTCACCTATCCATGTTCTCCACAGATGCTGCCTGACCCGCTGAGTTACTCCAGCACTTTGGCGTCCTTTTGTGTAAACCAACACCTGCAGTTCCTTGTGGTGAATGCTTGCTGCTGTTCAGCTCTTCATAACTCATAAGCCTGGAGCCCATCCAGTGTCAGTGTCACATCTACAGGTCACAAAGCAGTTCTGTTACAGTAAATACTGTAATTACGGGACCTTTCCCAACGATGTACCATATTTTCCATTTAGTTCTGACAGCAAAATTGGGTCTTCCCAAAAACAACTTCTCAAAATACCTTGACGGGCTTCTGAATTGTCTGAATTTTATTGCATAATATCCTTCCTTCATTTGTTCTGTGTCTCTCTATATCATCGTCTATACCTCTTCTTTCTCTCGCCCCCGACTCTTGGCCTGAAGAACGATCTCAACCCGAAACATCACCCATTCCTTCTCTCCAGAGATGCTGCCTGTCCCGCAGAGTTACTCCAGCATTTTGTGTTTTTCTTTGGTTTCAACCCGCACCTGCAGTTCCTTCCAACAGATTTTTCAGTGGATTTGTGGATGATCAGCCATGATCACGTTGAATGGCGGTGCTGGCTTGAAGGGCCGAATGGCCTACTGCTGCACCTGTTGTCTATTGTCTATTTGGTACGCAGCTCTGGGTATGCTCGCCTGATAGAGGGACACTCATAGTCTTTTGCTGATCGTGCCAATCGAGTCATCGAGTCCTAGAAACATAGAAACATAGAAATTAGGTGCAGGAGTAGGCCATTCGGCCCTTCGAGCCTGCACCGCCATTCAATATGATCATGGCTGATCATCCAACTCAGTATCCCGTACCTGCCTTCTCTCCATACCCTCTGATCCCCTTAGCCACAAGGGCCACATCTAACTCCCTCTTAAATATAGCCAATGAACTGGCCTCAACTACCCTCTGTGGCAGAGAGTTCCAGAGACCCACCACTCTCTGTGTGAAAAAGGTCCTTCTCATCTCGGTCCTAAAGGATTTCCCCCTTATCCTTAAGCTGTGACCCCTTGTCCTGGACCTCCCCAACATCGGGAACAATCTTCCTGCATCTAGCCTGTCCAACCCCTTAAGAATTTTAAGACTCATAGAGTGATACAGTGAGGAAACAGGGTCTTCGGTCCAACATGCCCGCACCGACCAACATGCCCCATCTACATTAGTCCCACCTGCCCGCGCTTGGCCCATATCCCCTCTAAGCCCATCGTATCCATGTACCTGTCTAAATGTTTCTTAAACGTTGCAATAGTCCTGCCTCAACTATCTCCTTTGGACATTGGACTATATACAGCGCGGCAACAGCCCCTTAGCCTCACCGAGCCCGCGCCGGCCAGCGATCACCCCGTACACTACCACTGGGGACAGTTTACAATTTTTTTTGCAAAGCCAATTAACCTACAATCTATGGAGCGAAGGAATAGGTGACGTTTCGGGTCTCGACCCGAAACGTCACCTATTCCTTCGCTCCATAGACGCTGCTTCACCCGCTGAGTTTCTCCAGCACTTTTGTCTACCTTCGATTTTTCCAGCATCTGCAGTTCTTTCTTAAACCTACATTCCTACGAGTGTTTAGAGTGCGGGAGGAAACCGGAGAGCCCGGGGAAAACCCACGCAGGTCACGGTGTGGAGAACGCACACGCAGGATCGAACCGGGGATCCCTGGCGCTGTGAGGCAGCAACTGTACCGCTGCGCCACCATGCTGCGCTGGTGCTTGCTCAAGGTGCCAGCATCTGAGGTTCCCCGTGCCTCCATCTATTTATCGGGCCTGGATTTAACTCAAATCCTCCCCCATCAGTAAGTACACTGCCTCGAATAACTCACAGTTTCTGGCGCTCCTTCTTTCAAAGATCTCCAAATATCATCTATTTCACAACAATTTTGATCGTGTCCTCTCCAAAGAGTTGGTCCAATGTCAGAACGGCAATATTTAAAAATGATCGCTTTCATTTGCTTGGGCCCGTGTCCTGTTTTTGACCCAAGCGCAGCGCTGTTCCAACATACAGATACTGTGGCAGCTAAGCAAGCCTAGCTGTTAAAACAGTTTCATCCTGATACCATCCATCCTGGGGAGGTTTTCGCAGCTGAGATCAATTTTAGTAATACCCGGTTTGTTTGCTTTTGCCGCCGACCTTTGTCCTTTGCTTGGAATTCCAGTTTGTGTGATTAGCGGGATCTCGGGGACAAGTGGACTAGGTCAGCAGTTATATAAACTGCCCCGTCTTATAACTGACCTGACGGTGAGAGCACAGACAACAAGGGAGGTCGGGGTGGGGGGACCTCACTGTACCTCAGCACTGGTCAGGAAGGCTCACCAGCGCCTCTTCTTCCTGAGGAGACTAAAGAAGGTCCATCTGTCTCCTCAGATTCTGGTGAACTTCTACCGCTGCACCATCGAGAGCATCCTCACCAACCGTATCACAGTATGGTGTGGCAACTGCTCTGTCTCCGACCGGAAAGCTCTGCAGAGTGTGGTGAAGATCGCCCAACGCATGACCGGTTCCTCACTCCCCTCCATTGAGTCTGTCCAAAGCAAGAAGGGCGCGCAGCATCATCAAGGACTGGACTCACTCCAGCCACAGACTGTTTACCCTCCTCCCATCCGGGAGGCGCTGGTGTCATGTACACCAGTCATTGAAAGTAGGCATGCGGGTGCAGCAGGCAGTGAAGAAAGCGAATGGTATGTTAGCTTTCATAGCAAAAGGATTTGAGTATAGGAGCAGGGAGGTTCTACTTCAGTTGTATAGGGTCTTGGTGAGACCACACCTGGAGTATTGCGTACAGTTTTGGTTTCCTAATCTGAGGAAGGACATTATTGCCATAGAGGGAGTGCAGAGAAGGTTCACCAGACTGATTCCTGGGATGGCAGGATTGTCTTATGAAGAAAGACTGGATAGACTCGGTTTGTACTCTCTAGAATTTAGGAGATTGAAAGGGGATCTTATAGAAACGTACAAAATTCTTAAGGGGTTGGACAGGCTAGATGCAGGAAGATTGTTCCGATGTTGGGGAGGTCCAGGACAAGGGGTCACAGCTTAAGGATAAGGGGGAAATCCTTTAGGACCGAGATGAGAAGACTTTTTTCACCCAGAGAGTGGTGGGTCCTTTGGAACTCTCTGCCACAGAGGGTAGTTGAGGCCAGTTCATTGGCTATATTTAAGAGGGAGTTAGATGTGGCCCTTGTTTCTAAGGGGATCAGAGGGTATGGAGAGAAGGCAGGTACGGGATACTGAGTTGGATGATCAGCCATGATCATATTGAATGGCGGTGCAGGCTCGAAGGGCCGAATGGCCTACTCCTGCTCCTAATTTCTATGTTTCTATGTTTCTATGTCCCTCCGTTGCCGGACGGGCAGATTCAGGAACAGCTTTCTCTCTGCGGCTGTAACAATATTTAACTCTGCACCTCGGTGATTGCCAGTCACTCCCCCCCCCCCACCCCGGACACTCCTTCCCCCAGTGACTGATCTCCCCCCCCCGAAAATTGCGCTACTGCTACTGTATGTACATATATATATATTACTGTTCCATCATCCTGTGTTCGCACTTCTGGTGAGATGCTAACTGCATTTCCTTGTCTCTGTACTTGTACACTGCACAATGACAATCAAGTTTGAGTCTGAATCTGAATCTGAATCTGAATCTGAATCTGAATCTGAATCTGAATCTGAATCTGAATCTGCTTCCGAGCACCACTGTCAGGTGCGACAGCGTTATATTACACAGCAATTATTTCAATGTAGTTGACAATAGACAATAGGTGCAGGAGTAGGCCATTCAGCCCTTCGAGCCAGCACCGCCATTCAATGTGATCATGGCTGATCATCCACAATCAGTAACCCGTTCCTGCCTTCTCCCCATATCCCCTGACTCCGCTATCTATAAGAGCCCTATCTAGCTCTCTCTTGAAAGTATCCAGAGAACCGGCCTCCACCGCCCTCTGAGGCGGAGAATTCCACAGACTCACAACTCTCTGGGTGAAATGTCTTACTTGCTGCAGCTTAAGAAGCCCCTTAATGCATTAACACACAGATCAATATGTATTGATCAATAATGCAATAGATGCAATAGTAACACTAACGCTAAGTAACCATAACAAAACCAGGGTCGGTATTGCAACCAAAAACATGGTCCGTAGAAGATCACAGTTGCTGAGGTTCGTGTTGTGCGGTGTTCAAGAGCCTGATGGTTGTTGGGAAGAAGCTGTTCCTGAACCTGGAGGTCACGGTTTTCAGGCTCCTGTACCTTCTTCCCGATGGCTGTGTTACTCCAGCATCTCGCGTCTATCTTCAGTTTAAACCAGCATCTGCAGTTACATAGAAACATAGACAATAGGTGCAGGAGTAGGCCATTCGGCCCTTCGAGCCAGCACCGCCATTCAATGTGATCATGGCTGATCATCCACAATCAGTACCCCGTTCCTGCCTTCTCCCCATATCCCCTGACTCTGCTATCTTTAAGAGCCCTATCTAGCTCTCTTTGAAAGCATCCAGAGAACCAGCCTCCACCGACCTCTGAGGCAGAGAATTCCACACTTTATTGCCACGTGAACCAAGGTACAGTGAAAAGCTTTTTTGTCGCTGGCTTTGATTTGTCCTTTTGCATTTCATTCATTTGTTCTTTGTAACTCTTCATCTCTCCCCTGACTCTCAGTCTGAAGAAGGGTCTCGACCCGAAATGTCAAGTCAAGTCAGTTTTATTTGTAAAGCACATTTAAAAACAACTCTTGTTGACCAAAGTGCTTAGAAACATAGAAACATAGAAAAATAGGTGCAGGAGTAGGCCATTCGGCCCTTCGAGCCTGCACCGCCATTCAATGTGATCATGGCTGATCATCCAACTCAGTATCCCGTACCTGCCTTCTCTCCATACCCCCTGATCCCCTTAGCCACAAGGGCCACATATAACTCTCTCTTAAATATAGCCAATGAACTGGCCTCAACTACCCTCTGTGGCAGAGAGTTCCAAAGACTCACCACTCTTTGTGTAAAGAATGTTTTCCTCATCTCGGTCCTAAAGGAATTCCCCCTTATCCTTAGATCCTTATCCTTACAATGGTACATAAATCTAACAATACATACATAAATACATACATACAGCGCTCCCTCAGAGGACCTCAAGAAAGGCTTGAGAGTAGAAATAAGTTTTTAGTCTCGACTTAAAGGAGTTGATGGAGGGGGCAGTTCTGATGGGGAGGGGGACGCTGTTCCACAGTCTAGGAGCTGCAACCGCAAAGGCACGGTCGGTCGCCCCTGAGCTTATGCCTAGACCGCGGGATGTTCAGCAACCCCAAGTCGGCCGATCTCAGGGACCTGGAGGTGGTGCGGAGGGTGAGAAGACTTTTGATGTGGGTGGAGGCAAGAAACGTCACCTGTTCCTTTTCTCCAGGGATGCTGCCTGACCCGCTGAGTGACTCCAGCATGTTGTGTTCTCTATCTTCAGCAGAAAGACTCTACACGGATTACAATCGGGCTGTCTGCAGTGTGAAGACAGGGTAAAGGGGATAACGTTCAATGCAAGACAGAGTCCATTAAAGTCTGGTTAAAGATGGGAGGTCAGGGCAAAAAGGGCTGGAAGGGCTGGGGCCGGAAAGAGCGCAGAGAAGATTTGCGAGGACGTTGCAAGGACTCGAGGCCCTGAGCTACAGGGAGAGGTTGGGCAGTCTAGGACTCTATTCCTTGGAACGCTGGAGTCTGAGGGGTGATCCTATAAAGGTGTACAAGATCATGAGAGGAATCTACAGTGTTAAAGAAGGAACTGCAGATGCTGGAGAATCGAGGGTTACACAAAAAGCTGGAGAAACTCAGCGGGTGCAGCAGCATCTAAGGAGCGAAGGAGATAAGTGATGTTTCGGGTCGAGACCCTTCTACAGCAGTCTGAAGAAGGGTCTCGACCCGAAACGTCGCC
Organism: Raja brachyura; assembly: GCA_963514005.1. Next base: position 63,474,736 of record OY740794.1, on the reverse strand, counting down.
TATCTCCTTGGATGCTGCTGCACCCGCTGAGTTTCTCCAGCTTTTTGTGTAACCCCAGAGGAATCTACAGGATTATTGCACAGCCTTCTGGAACCAATAGCACCTGTAGATCCCTTTTATGGTGGGAAGGTTAATGTCAGGGGGTATGGGGAGAAGGCAGGAGACTGAGGTTAGGAGGGAGAGATAGGTCAGCCATGATTGAATGGTGGAGTAGACATGATAAGCCACATGGCCTAATTCTGCTCCAAATTCTTCTTCTTAGTCCCCCCTTCGGTCATGGCTGACCATGGGTGTCTCCAGGGTTGGAGGACGCCTGTGCGTGACTTTGTTTAACGTGGGGAGACTGGTGCACAGACGGCCACCCCACGGTCCTTGACAGATCTGGGTCAGGATCCAGTGGCATGGAGTCCAAGACGACCGGAGACCCTTTTCTGCTGCAGCCTTCATCCGCCTTCCCAGCCATGAGGTCTTGGTTGGATTGCTCTTTGTCAGGGACCTCCCCCTCAACCTTACCGCCATGGGTGGCCCTACCAGGAGCATCGCTCCAGACGGCATCGCTCTCAGGATCTCAGGACCACACAAGCTTCTCCACCACGACATGTTTCCAATCTCTTATGATATTATTTTGAACATTACAAGGACGTTGCCAGGACTTGTGGGCTTAAGCTACAGGGAGAGGTTGAGCAGACTAGGACTCTATTCCTTGTAGCGCAGGAGGATGAGGGGGTGATCTTGTAGAGGCGTATATGATCATGAGGGGTGCATGAAGGATCGGGCAGGGCAGTGTCTACCACTCTTTGTATCTGGGCATCTGAGTTGCTGAAGCAGGATATGTTGAAACGTGTCAATACGCTCTCTGACGTACACCTGTAGAAGTTCAAGACGGTATTAGTTGACCGAGGGTGGTGGGTGTATGGAAAGAGCTGCCAGAGGAGGTAGTTGAGGCTGGGACTATCCCATGGTTTAAGAAACAGTTGGACAGGTACATGAATAGGACAGGTTTGGAGGGTTATGGACCAAGCGCAGGCAAGTGGGACTAGTGTAGCTGGGACAAGTTGGCCAGTGTGGGCAAGTTGGGCCGATGGGCCTGTTTCCACACTGTATCACTCTGTGACTCTATAAGCAAATCTCTTCTAACTTCTACGACAGTGGGGTCATTGGTGGACCTTCTTTATGATCGTATCAATGTGCTGGGTTAGGAGGGAGAAAGCGAAGGGCATGTTGTCCTTCATAACAAGAGGAGTTGAGTATAGGAGCAAAGAGGTTCTTCTGCAGTTGTACAGGGCCCTGGTGGGACCACACCTGGAGTATTGTGTGCAGTTTTGGCCCCCTAATTTGAGGAAGGACATTCCTGCTATTGAGGGAGTGCAGCGTAGGTTCACCAGGTTAATTCCCGGGATGGCGGGACTGTCATATGCTGAGAGAATGGAGCAGCTGGGCTTGTACACTCTGGAATTTAGAAGGATGAGAAGGGATCTTATTGAAACATATATGATTATTTAGGGTTTGGACACGCTAGAGGCAGGAAACATGTTCCCGGTGTTGGGGGAGTCCAGAACCAGGGGCCACAGTTTAAGAATAAGGGGTAAGCCATTTAGAACGGAGATGAGGAAACACTTTTTCACACAGAGAGTTGTGAGTCTGTGGAATTCTCTGCCTCAGAGGGCGGTGGAGGCCGGTTCTCTGGATACTTTCAAGAGAGAGCTAGATAGGGCTCTTAAAGATAGCGGAGTCAGGGGATATGGGAAGAAGGCAGGAACGGGATACTGATTGGGGATGCTCAGCCATGATCACATTGAATGGTGGTGCTGGCTCGAAGGCCTACTCCTGCACCTATTGCCTATTGCCTATTGAGAGACAGATCAACCATGTTTGAATGTTGGAGTAGACTTGATGGGCCGAAAAGCCTAATGCTATTTATTTTCCTTATGACTTTATTACAGATCTTGGACAATAGACAATAGACAATAGGTGCAGGAGTAGGCCATTCGGCCCTTCGAGCCAGCACCACCATTCAATGTGATCATGGCTGATCACAAGACTTACACACCCAGGAACTTGAAACAGTAAACAGCCTCCCCACCGGTAATTATACGTAAATTTGTCCATTTTATTGACAAATCTATATTTTTTGCATGGAAGTGGATGACACATGGTTAACCAAGCGACTCAATTCTCCAGAATGTGTGGCTGGGATTGAATCTGCCTTTTGTAAAGGACATATATATAATTGCAATCTTTGCGCAGTGGAATATATGACACTGTTACTATGATTCATAGCTAAGTAGTTAATATCTTTTGTCACCTGAGAGAATGATGGCGTTTCATTTTCACAATGCATCAATCCTAGCGTTAATCACACCAGCAGAAGAGGCCAAGTATTCAACAATGTGCGATCAAGGTTTGAAACGGGACACCCGTTTTAATTCCCCATTGCACAAAAATCTGCTCTTTGTGGTCTCAGCTAGACCTTCAAGTGAGGTTGCAAAAAAAGACTTTGCATTTCAAACAGGAAACTTAAACCATTCGTGTATTTTACACCAGCTCAGTTGTTTTGTACAATTGCAGAAATCTTTGACTAATGTTTTAATCGGGGATGTTACATTATTGAATCTGTCGAAAACATTAGCGACGCGGTGGCGCTGGTTTCCGACGGGAACGGTGACGGACGCACCACACACCTCTGTCCTCCAGTTCCTGCGGACTTCCGCCGCTGGAAGCATCGGATTTTGGTGTGTGTGTGAGTGTGTGTGTGTGCTTTATCATCGTGGAGTGTCACCTTGTCGTGGTGGAGAAGCTTGTGTGGACCTGAGATCCTGAGAGCGATGCCGTCTGGAGCGATGCTCCTGGTAGGGCCACCCATAGCGGTAAGGTCGAGGGGGAGGTCTCTGACAAAGAGCAATCCAACCAAGACCTCGACGGTGGAACAGGCGGAGGACGATGGCTGACCTTAGTGGAGCGTCACAACGGCTGGGAAGGCGGATGAAGGCTGCAGCAGGAAAGGGTCTCCGGTCGTCTTGGACTCCATGCCACTGGATCCTGACCCAGATCTGTCAAGGACCGTGGGGTGGCTGTCTGTGCACCAGTCTCCCCACGTTAAACAAAGTCACGCAAAGGCGTCCTCCATATAGGGAATAGCACCTTGGAAGCACCCATGGTCGGCCACGACCAAGGCGGGCTAAGATGTTTTAAAGAAGGAACTGCAGATGCTGGAGAATCGAGGGTTACACAAAAGGCTGGAGAAACTCAGCGGGTGCAGCAGCATCTAAGGAGCGAAGGAGATAGGCGACGTTTCGGGCCGAAACCCTCCTGATGCCTTCATGACAAGAATATAGGAGCAAAGAGGTCCTTCTGCAGTTGTACAGAGCCTTAGTGAGACCACACCTGGAGTATTGTGTACAGTTTTGGTCCCCTAATTTGAGGAAGGGCATTCTTGCTATTGAGGGAGTGCAGCGTAGGTTTACAGGGGCTAAGAAGTTATTGGTCCTGCCGAGGGTCCACAGCCCCCTCCTCACCCGGCAAACCAGGTGGGGGAGATGATTTATTCGCCGACTATCCGACCATGGAGCAGGTAGCTCGGGGTTACATGGTACCCGTGGCGGGGGAAACTCCCCCCCGACCTGACAGTAAAAGTCATGATGCTGCATTTAATTTACCCAATATAGATAGGGTAGAGAGTCAGAACCTTTTCCCAGGATGGAAATGTCACAGACTAGAGGGCACAGCTTTAAGGTGAGATGAGCAAAGTTTAAAGGAGGACAATAAACTAAACTAAAACGGGATCTGGGGGTCCTTGTTCATCAGTCAATGAAAGTAAGCATGCAGGTACAGCAGGCAGTGAAGAAAGCAAATGGCATGTTGGACTTCATAACAAGAGGAGTTGAGGATAGGAGCAAAGAGGTCCTTCTGCAGTTGTACAGGGCCCTAGTGAGACCACACCCGGAGTATTGTGTGCAGTTTTGGTCCCCTAATTTGAGGAGGGACATTCTTGCTATTGAGGGAGTGCAGCGTAGGTTTACAAAGTTAATTCCCGGGATTGTGGGGATGTCATATGCTGAGAGAATGGAGCGGCTGGGCTTGTACACACTGGAGTTTTGAAGGATGAGAGGGGATCTTATTGAAACATATAAGATTATTAAGGGTTTGGACACACTAGAGGCAAGAAACATGTTCCCGATGTTGGGGGAGTCCAGAACCAGGGGCCACACAGTTTAAGAATAAGGGGTAAGCCATTTAGAACGGAGATGTGGAAACACTTTTTCTCACAGAGAGTTGTGAGTCTGTGGAATTCTCTACTTCAGAGGGCAGCGGAGGCCGGTTCTCTGGATATTTTCAAGAGAGAGCTAGATAGAGCTCCTCTTAAAGATAGTGGAGTCGGGGGATATGGGGAGAAGGCAGGAACGGGGTACTGAGTGGGGATCTTCTTCTTCTTGCATGTGGCGTGCACAGCCTAAAGTTGTAAAACAACTTGTTCTGTTTGATGGTTACACAAAAGGCTGGAGAAACTCAGCGGGTGCAGCAGCATCTAAGGAGCGAAGGAGATAGGCGACGTTTCGGGTCGAGACCCTTCAGTTTGATCTTCTGTTTGTGCACGCCAGGTTGATTGCATTCGTTGAAACAGGGTGGACCACGTGAAGGTTGCAATCTCAACACCCCCTGATTGTGGATGATCAGCCATGATCACATTGAACGGCGGTGCTGGCCTGAAGGGCCGAATGGCCTACTCCTGCACCTATTGTTTATTGTCTATTGAAAATGAACCGAAATAACAGCTGGGAAGAAGCTGTCCCCGAATTCCGGATTCATTATTAACATAAGCCCATGATAAATAATGTAATTCCTACATTTAAGGGCATGGGAAGATTGGAGTGGGCTGCACACACAACTGTCAGAAGCTGAGAGATTGTCCACGTTTTATAAATGAAGTGAGCTCATTGGGAAGAGAAACAGGAGCCAACACAGAGGCCCAGTGACAGAGGATGAACAGGAAACAACTTGTGCTTCTGCTGCTGCAGAATAATAAAAAAAGTAGCTATTGATCTTAAAATATATGACTTGGACATCAGACAGCAAAACTACTCCACTGATGTGACCATCCATTCACCTGACAGTGAAGCATTTAAAGTGAGTGGGCTTTAAAAGGGCTAATTAATTAAGGGGAACTCAATACACGCTATCGGGCAAATGGTGGAAGTTAACCTTTAGCCTTGGCTTCCTGGCTTTTCTTCCATTGCCTCACAAAAGTGCCTCTATTCCAATTCAATCCGTTCATTTTCAGTCGCGAAGAAAGACTTGCGCTTATGTATTTTTGGTGCCGATGGAACAAGCAGCAATGATTTTTTTTAAAAAACACCCACAATCTATGGAGAATAATGTGTTAATGGGGGCAGAACAGGCAGGGCAGATGAATAGAGAGTTTCTTCGTCGATGCATTGTTGGTGCGGACAGCGCCTGCCCTTCATCACCAGCGGACAGCTGGCCAGCGACAAACACACACACCAAATGTGGTTGTCCACGGCAAGTTAACCAACCGCTCAAAACATTGTCAACAACGGTGGCGCAGCGGTAGAGTTGCTGCCTCACCGTGGCAGAGGCAAGTTCACAAGTAATTGGGAGTAGAATTAGGCCATTCGGCCCATCATCTTCTCCGCCCCATTCAATCACGGCTGATCTCCGCCTCCTAATCCCATTTTCCTGCCTTCTCCCCCATAACCCTTGACAAGAATCTATCTATCTCTGCCTTAAAAATATCCACTGACTTGGCCTCCACAGCCCTCTGTGGCAATGAGTTCCACAGATTCACCACCCTCTGACTAAAGAAGTTCCTCCTTACCTTTCTAAAAGAGCGGCCTTTAATTCTGTGGCTGTGACCTCTAGTCCTGGACTCTCCCACTAGTGGAAACATCCTCTCCACATCCACTCTATCCAGGCCTTTCATTATTCTGTAAGTTTCATTAATGTCCCCCCTCAACCTTCTAAACTCCAGTGAGTACAGGCCCAGTGCTGTCAAGCGCTCATCATATGTTAACCCACTCATTCCTGGGATCATTCTTGTAAACCTCCTCTGGACCCTCTCCAGAGCCAGCACACACACATGAGACCAGGGTTCGATCCTGACTACGGGTGCTGTCTGTACGGAGTCTGTACGTTCTCCCCGTGACCTGTGTGGGTTTTCTCCGAGATCTTCGGTTTCCTCCCACACTCTAAAGACGTGCTTAACCATATAACCATATAACAATTACAGCACGGAAACAGGCCATCTCGGCCCTTCAAGTCCGTGCCGAACAACTTTTTTCCCTTAGTCCCACCTGCCTGCACTCATCTCATAACCCTCCATACCCTTCTCATCCATATGCCTATCCAATTTATTTTTAAATGATACCAACGAACCTGCCGCCACCACTTCCACTGGAAGCTCATTCCACACCGCTACCACTCTCTGAGTAAAGAAGTTCCCCCTCATGTTACCCCTAAACCTCGGTCCCTTAATTCTAAAGTCATGTCCTCTTGTTTGAATCTTCCCTATTCTCAAAGGGAAAAGCTTGTCCACATCAACTCTGTCTATCCCTCTCATCATTTTAAAGACCTCTATCAAGTCCCCCCTTAACCTCCAGAGAATAAAGACCTAACTTATTCAACCTATCTCTGTAACTTAGCTGTTGAAACCCAGGCAACATCCTAGTAAATCTCCTCTGTACCCTCTCTATTTTGTTGACATCCTTCCTATAATTGGGCGACCAAAATTGTACACCATACTCCAGATTTGGTCTCACCAATGCCTTGTACAATTTTAACATTACATCCCAGCTTCTATACTCAATGCTCTGATTTATAAAGGCTAGCATACCAAAAGCTTTCTTTACCACCCTATCTATATGAGATTCCACCTTCAAAGAACTATGCACGGTTATTCCCAGATCCCTCTGTTCAACCGTATTCTTCAATTCCCTACCGTTTACCATGTACGTCCTATTTTGATTTGTCCTGCCAAGGTATAGCACCTCACATTTATCAGCATTAAACTCCATCTGCCATCTTTCAGCCCATTTTTCCAACTGGCCTAAATCACTCTGTAGACTTTGGAAATCCTCTTCATTATCCACAACACCCCTATCTTCGTATCATCTGCATACTTACTAATCCAATTTACCACCCCTTCATCCAGATCATTGATGTACATGACAAACAACAAAGGACCCAACACAGATCCCTGAGGCACCCCACTAGTCACCTGCCTCCAACCCGACAAACAGCCATCCACCATTACCCTCTGGCTTCTCCCATTCAGCCACTGTTGAATCCATCTTGCTATTCCTGCATTTATACCCAACAGTTGAACCTTCTTAACCAACCTTCCATGAGGAACCTTGTCAAAGGCCTTACTGAAGTCCATATAGACAACATCCACTGCTTTACCCTCGTCAATTTCCCTAGTAACCTCTTCAAAAAATTCAAGAAGATTAGTCAAACATGACCTTCCAGGCATAAATCCATGTTGACTGTTCCTAATTAGACCCTCTTTATCCAGATACTTATATATATTATCTCTAAGTATCTTTTCCATTAATTTGCCCACCACTGAAGTCAAACTAACCGGTCTATAATTGCTAGGTTTACTTTTAGAACCCTTTTTAAACAATGGAACAACATGCGCAGTACGCCAATCCTCGGGGACTATTCCCGTTTCTAATGACATTTGAAATATTTCTGTCATAGCCCCGGCTATTTCTACATTAACTTCCCTCAATGTCCTAGGGAATATCCTGTCAGGACCTGGAGACTTATCCACTTTTATATTTTTCAAAAGTGCCAGTACTTCTTTTACTTTGAAACTCATAGTATCCATAGCTACTCTACTAGTTTCCCTTACCTCACATAATTCAATATCCTTCTCCTTGGTGAATACCGAAGAAAAGAAATTGTTCAATATCTCCCCCATCTCTTTTGGCTCTGCAGATAGCTGTCCACTCGGTCTCTCCAATGGACCAATTTTATCCCTTGTTATCCTTTTGCTATTAATATAGCTGTAGAAACCCTTTGGATTTACTTTCACCTTACTTGCCAAAGCAACCTCATATCTTCTTTTAGCTTTTCTAATTTCTTACTTAAGATTCTTTTTACATTCCTTATACTCCTCAAGCACCTCATTTACTTCATGCTGCCTATAATTATTGTAGATCTCCCTCTTTTTCCGAACAAGATGTCCAATTTCCCTTGAAAACCAAGGCTCTTTCCAATTTTTACTGGTTCCTTTCAACCGAACAGGAACATAAAGATTTTGTACTCTTAAAATTTCCCCTTTAAATGTCCTCCATTTCTCCTCTACATCTTTCCCATAAAACAAAATGTCCCAGTTCACTCCTTTTAAATCATCTCGCATCTCGTTAAAGTTAGCCTTTCTCCAATCAAAAATCTCAACCCTAGGCCCAGTTCTGTCCTTCTCCATAATTATATTGAAACTAATGGTATTGTGATCACTGGACCCGAAGTGCTCCCCTACGCATACCTCCGCCACCTGTCCCGTCTCATTTCCTAACAGGAGGTCCAGCACTGCCCCTCCTCTAGTAGGCACCTCTATGTATTGCTGCAAAAAACTATCCTGCACACATTTTACAAACTCCAAACCATCCAGCCCTACAAACGTGCTGGTTTGTAGGTTAATTGGCTTGGTGTAAATGTAAATTGTCCCTAGTGCGTGCAGGATAGTGTTAGTGTGTGGAGATTGCTGGTCGGCACAGACTCTGTGGGCCGAAGGGCCAGTTTCCACGCTGTACATCTAAATTAAACTATACTAAACTAAAGTAAACTCGTCTTTACAAATCTTTAAACCTTATTCCCTATTAATTGGCATAACCACGTGAAGATCTTATGTTCCACATCATCCAGGAAAAATACTTTGCTTCTTTTTTGTATCAGGTCATAGTTAAACAGCATGGAAACAGGCCCTTCTGCCCAACTAGCCCATGCTGACCCAAGACATCAACTCCAAGCTAGTCCCATTTGCCTGCATTTGGCCCATATCCCTCTAAACCCTTCCTGTCCATGTATCTGTTGCCCCAAGGTATATCCAGTTATATCCACAGTGTGGTCAACTGTCCTACACTCTTAAGGGCCTGTCCCACTTGGACGTCATTTGCGCGTCATTTACGCAACATCGTCACATCGTGCCGCACACGTGTTGTGCGCATGGTGCGTGGTGACGTTGGCAGTGACGTGCGGACACGCGCGACCCCCCAGGATTTTGGAATGTACAAAATCTTCGCGCACCATCCGCGTGACGCGCAAATGACCCCCAAGTGGGACAGGCCCTTTACACTTTGCCTGATTGTGCCTAATAAAGACACAGAGTCTTACGGCACGGAAACAGGCCCTTCGGCCCAACTCGCCCATGCCGACAAGGATGTCCCATCTACGCTAGTCCCACCTGCATACGTTTGGCCTACATCCCTCTAAACCATGTACCTGTGCAAAAGTATCCAAAAACTGCCTCAATCACCTCCTCCAGCAGCTTCCACACAACGCGGTTATTATAAGTTGCCCCTGGGGTTTAAGTAACATTTTTCCTCTTAAACCTATGTCCTCTAGTTATTGATACCCATACACTGGGTAAAGGACTCGTTGCATTCATTCAACCTATTTTCCTCTGATGCTGTGTAGCAGGTAGAATGTTTCTTGTGTGGAAATTACTTATTAATATCCTTCACAGTAATTCATCTGATCTACGATCTCCGATCTGATGGGCGGTCACGGTGGCGCATCGGGAGAGTTGCTGCCTTACATCAAATGCAGCGCGGGTTCAATCCCGATTTCGAGTGCTGTCTGTACGGAGTTTGCACGTTCTCCCCGTGACCTGCGTGGGCTTTCTCCGAGATCTTCGGTCTCCTCCCACACTCCAAAGACGTGCAGGTTTGTAGGTTGACAAAAGTGCTGGAGAAACTCAGCGGGTGCGGCAGCATCTATGGAGCGAAGGAAATAGGCGACGTTTCGGGTCGAAACGTTGCCTATTTCCTTCGCTCCATGGATGCTGCTGCACCCGCTGAGTTTCACCAGCACTTTTGGTCTACCTTCGATTTTCCAGCATCTGCAGTTCCTTCTTGAACAGGTTTGTAGGTTATTTGGTTTGGTATAAATGTAAATTGTCCCTAGTGGGTGTAGGATAGTGTTAATGTGCGGGGATCGCTGGTCAGTGTGAATTCGACGGGCCGAAGGGCCTGTTTCCGCGCTGTAACTCTAAACTAAACCAAACTTAACAACTACACACAACATTTATTTTATTTATCAATTCTCACCACGAAAGCATTTGAAAAATGCACAACCAATTAAGTTAAGTTTGCACTTCATAATGGTAAGAATTATACCAAACTGAAATTAAATTCAAATAATCTAATTAATTATCTTCAAGTTACAGAACTTATGCTCATGAATCTGAAAGTAATATATTCACCAGGGAATGGGACCTATCATCTTACTACAGATTAATACATAATGTCAAATCCCAGTGCACTGTGATTTAGTGTGGAACTAAATGCTGGAGTAACTCAGCGGGTCAGGCGGCCTGTGTTAGAATGATGCTGGTTTAAGCTAAAGATACACACAAAATGCTGGAGTAACTCAGCAACTCTGGAGAGAGGAATAGGTGATGTTTCGGTTTGAGACCCTGGATAGGTGACGTTTCACAGAGTGCTGGAGTAACTCAGCGGGTCAGGCAGCATCTGTGGAGAACATGGATAGGTGACGTCTCACAGAGTGCTGGAGTAACTCAGCGGGTCAGGCAGCATCTGTGGAGAACATGGATAGGTGACGTTTCACAGAGTGCTGGAGTAACTCAGCGGGTCAGGCAGCATCTGTGGAGAACATGGATAGGTGACGTTTCACAGAGTGCTGGAGTAACTCAGCGGGTCAGGCAGCATCTGTGGAGAACATGGATAGGTGACGTTTCACAGAGTGCTGGAGTAACTCAGCGGGTCAGGCAGCATCTGTGGAGAACATGGATAGGTGCCGTTTCACAGAGTGCTGGTGTAACTCAGCGGGTCAGGCAGCATCTGTGGAGAACATGGATAGGTGACGTTTCACAGAGTGCTGGAGTAACTCAGTGGGTCAGGCAGCATCTGTGGAGAACATGGATAGGTGACGTTTCACAGAGTGCTGGAGTAACTCAGCGGGTCAGGCAGCATCTGTGGAGAACACGGATAGGTGACGTTCTGGGTACATTTTACTGGTACAGTGATTTAGGTTGGATCAGTTTAGTTTGGTTTATAGAAACAACCATGAAAGACAATACATACTTTGACCTACTGTGGCTTTGTCCAGTTACACCTTTATAATGAATTATCTCAATATTCCAGTTCCCGGTCTTCATAAATAAATATATTTTTGCAGTCACCTATCGTGCTGTATTTTGGACCTTGGCTAATTTAATAGAGATCTCTTTTCTCCCGTATCATTGGGAATGTAAATTATTTTTAGTTTAGTTTAGGGATACAACGTGGAAACAGGCCCTTCGGCCCTTCGAGTCCGTGCCGATCATCGATCACCCGTCCACACTAGTTCCATGTTATCCCACTTTCTCATCCACTCCCTACACACTAGGGGGCAATTTACAGAGGGGCCGATTAACCTACAAACCCGCACGCCTTTGGGATGTGGGAGGAAACCGGAGCACCCGGAGGAAACCCACACGGTCACGGGGAGAACGTGCAAACTCCACACACGCACACACACACAGAGCACCTGAGGTCAAGAGGTGAAGGTCTCTGACGCTGTGAGGCAGCAGCTCTACCCGCTGCGCCACCGATCCGTCCTAGTTCTGCAAAAAAAATGTACCAAGTTTGTGAAAATGTTTTCATTCTATTATGAAAAAAGAAGTAAAAGCTCTTCAAGTTCTGACCCGAAACGTCATCTATTTCTTCACTCCACAGATGCTGCCTGACCCGCTGAGTTACTCCAGCACTCTGTGAAACGTCACCTATTTCCTTCGCTCCATAGATGCTGCCTCACCCGCTGAGTTTCTCCAGCATTTTTGTCTACCTTCGATTTTTCCAGCAACCACAGTTCCTTCTTAAACATCAATACTGCGCTTGTTCTGTTGCGTTTGAGCATGTTTACCTTTGAATTTAGCTTGAAAACTAATGGCCGTTCCATAATCTCGTGAAGTTCAGATCTATGAGGCATTACATAATATTTGTGGATTTAGTACAGGCACAGAGCGTTCTCAGATGATAAACATATCTGCAAAGAAAGCCTAACAAAATAGAGTGCAGAAGGGGGGATTGCATTTTGAAAAGACTGTGCGATGAAGTAATAGCCGGCTATAAAATATTAGCGTTGTTAAAGTTAGCAAAACATAACACTGCAACAAAAATTCTTCTGAAGGTCTCTGTATTTACTCTATAATCAGATTAATTCTGCAGTTTGGACAGGTGGCTCTAACAGTGATGTCTTTGCTACAGGGGCGGGTGAGAAGCCAATGGGATCCAGATTGGGCAGTTTTCGGTGTCTATGTGTTGGTGGAGTACTTGTAATTGAAGATAATTGCAGACTGGGTCGCAGGCAATGCTGGGCTGTGGTATTGTCACAGGTGCAGTGACAATTGACAGGGTTAACAGGGGGAGTCTGGGACCAGAGGGCACAGTTTCAGAATTAAAGGGCGTTCCTTCAGGTAGGAGAGGAGAGAGGGAATTTCTTTAGTCAGAGGGTGATGAATCTGTGGAATTCTTTGCCACAGATGGCTGTGGAGGCCAAGTCAATGGATATTGTTAAGGCGGAGATAGATAGATGCATGATTAGTACGGCTAGTCCCACCTGCCTGCGCTTGGTCCATAACCCTCCAAACCTGTTCTATCCATGTACCTGTCTAACTGTTTCTTAAATGGTGGGATAGTCCCAGCCTCAACTACCTCCTCTGGCAGCTTGTTCCATACACCCACCACCCTTTGTGTGAAAATGTTACCCCTCAGATTCCTATTAAATTTTTTCCCCTTCACCTTGAACCTATGTCCTCTGGCCCTCGATTCCCCTACTCTGGGTCTTCTTTTCATGTCCATCTTGTTACAAATGTTGACCTCGCTGTCATCGTCGGTCCTGAAAAGGACGCAAGCTGCCGGCGACAATCAGGTGAAGCCATCACTTGTCGCGGTAGATGATGGTGGTAGCAGAATTAGCTCGGGATACTTCCAGTTTCCAGCCCCGCGACGTGGAGGCTTCTGCTATGGGGCCTCCCTACTCTGGGTAAGAGACTCTGTGCATCTACCCGATCTGTTGCTCTCACTCTCATGATTTTGTACACCTCTATAAGATCTCCCCTCATCCTCCTGCACTCCAAGGAATAGCAACCCGGCCTACTCAACCTCTCCCTGTAGCTCACACCCTCTAATCCTGGCAACATCCTCGCAAATCTGGGTCTGAAGAAGGGTTTCAGCCCGAAACATCGCCTATCTCCTTCGCTCCTTAGATGCTGCTGCACCCGCTGAGTTTCTCCAGCCTTTTGCGTAACCCTCGTAAATCTTCTCTGAACCCCTTCAAGCTCGACAATATCTTTCCTATAACATGGTGGCCAGAACTGGACACAATATTGTAAATGCGGTCTCATCAACAACTTATGCAATCAAGTTTTATAATGCCAAATCATTCCCCAAACTGCATTTTAAATGAAACACTGCATCCTCTATTGCAGAGAACCACAAGAAAATCATTTAAGATTGTTGAAATATTTAGCCCGGCGCAGTTCATATAGGTTATAGTCATAAATATGAAATAATTTAAATATCATGCATTTTAAAATAAGGTAACTATTAACAAAACAAAGGCAAGATAAATTATGAATTTTACGCAGTAATAATAATTTCAATCTACTTAAAGAATGAAATAAAACATGAATTATGAAGCATGTTTTTGAATATAATATACATAACATATATATCATTAATATAATATATTTCAGAGTATTTAACATAATATATTTAAGTCTATTTGGTCGATATGCTCATATTGTGTGCAAAATATTCACATGATTAAATTTAAATTGAACACATTCAGTGCTCAGTTTGAAACATAGCTGTGTGTTGGGACCTAGAATCACGAACATATATGGATCTCCTGGTTACCTGATGATGCGTTATCCACGCAAGTTTTATAGCGGTGAGAAAAAAGATTTGTAGTGCTGGAGTAACTCAGCGGGTCAGGCAGCATCTGTGGAGAACATGGATAGGTGACGTTTCACAGAGTGCTGGAGTAACTCAGCGGGTCAGGCAGCATCTGTGGAGAACATGGATAGGTGACGTTTCACAGAGTGCTGGAGTAACTCAGCGGGTCAGGCAGCATCTGTGGAGAACATGGATAGGTGACGTTTCACAGAGTGCTGGAGTAACTCAGCGGGTCAGGCAGCATCTGTGGTGACGTTTCGGGTGGGAAGACTTTTCGACTGAAGCAGTAAACAAAACCTCCACGGAGTGAATGAAATATCTCACCAATCCCAAGTGAATCTTCCTTCATTTACAAAACTTAAATGTGACTTATTCGTCGGAGTCAGGGGATATGGGGAGAAGGCAGGAACGCGGTATTGATTGGGGATGATCAGCCATGATCACATTGAAGGCCTCGAAGGGCTGATTGGCCTACTCCTGCACCTATTGTCTATTGTCTATTGTCTATTGTCTATTGTACCATTGACCAGTTAAAGCAGCAGACTGAGAAACAAAGCAAGTTCATCCAACACAGCAGGAACTTCAGTTTAGTTATAGATAGATTTAGTTTAGAGATACAGCGTGGAAACAGGCCCTTCGGCCCACCAAGTCCACGCCGACCAGTGATCCCCGCACACTAACACTATCCTACACACACTAGGGACATTTACAATTTTTACTGAAGCCAATGAACCTACAAACCTGTACGTTGTTGGAGTGTGGGAGGAAACCGGTGCACCCGAAGAAAACCCACGTGTTCACGGGGAGATCATGCAAACTCGCTGACGCCACCACTGTTGTGGGATGTATCACTGATGGGGATGAGTCAGAGTATAGAAGAGAGATCTAGCGACTGTCCATATGGTGCCAGCACAATAACCTGGCCCTCAACACCAGCAAAACTTATTGTGGACTTTGGAAGGAGTAGGATGGGGACCCACAGTCCCTAAAATATCAACGGGTCGATGGTGGAAAGGGTCAAGAGCTTCAAATTCCTGGGCGTGCACATCTGTGAAGATCTTTCCTGGTCCGAGAACACAGATGCAATTATTAAGAAAGCTCATCAGCGCCTCTACTTCCTGAGAAGATTACGGAGAGTTGGTCTGTCAAGGAGGACTCTCTCTAACTTCTACAGGTGCACAGTAGAGACCATGCTGACCGGTTGCATCGTGGCTTGGTTCGGCAACTTGAGCGCCCTGGAGAGGAAAAGACTACAAAAAGTAGTAAACACTGCCCAGTCCATCATCGGCTCTGACCTTCCTTCCATCGAGGGGATTTATTGCAGTCGCTGCCTCAAAAAGACTGGCAGCATCATCAAGGACCCACACCACCCTGGCCACACACTCATCTCCCTGCTACCTTCGGGTAGAAGGTACAGGAGCCTGAAGACTGCAACAACCCGGTTCAGGAATAGCTACTTCCCCACAGCCATCAGGCTATTAAACTTGACTCGGACAAAACTATGAACATTAATAACCCATTATCTGTTATTTGCACTTTATCAATTTATTTATTCATGTGTGTATATATTTATATAATGGTATATGGACACACTGATCTGTTCTGTAGTCAATGCCTACTATGTTCTGTTGTGCTGAAGCAAAGCAAGAATTTCATTGTCCTATCAGGGACACATGACAATAAACGACTTTGACTTTGACTTTGACTTTGAACTCCACATAGACAGCACCCGCAGTCAGGATTGAACCCGGGTCTCTGGCGCTGAGAGGCAGCAACTCTACCGCTGCGCCACCGTCAGATTTGTATGACAAGACGTGTGCTTGATGCTTGCACAGTGTTGATGGGCCAAAGGGCCTGTTCGACTCTGACGCTCCAAGTGGATTTCCTATTTGCCAGTGAATTAATCGGAAATACAAATACAGGAAATACATGCAGGAACCAATTGCAAACAAGAGAACCAGCAAAAGTACTTTGACTGGCAATATTTATCGCGGTTCCTGAGTGGACTTGTGGGCGAACTGTGGAAAACTAACACCCAATAAAAAAAATATTATATAGAGAAATAAATATTGAAACAAACTTATCTGGAACAAGGCAGAGGATTCGTCTACTTTCCCTGCCAAGAGTTGTAAAGGAAGACCTGTCTCTCCTGGGAATGCTCCTGGTTTCCACAGGATGTGCGGCACAGACGTTGCGATGGGCCTGTACAGACCAGGGGATGCTGCTGGCTCTGCAGAACGCACCAGACCCGGCCTCAGGGGCAACATCAAGCTGTGGACGGGGCCCGAGAACGCTCCGCTCTCACGGCCAACTGGTCACGGGTGATCCGCTATCGCAGAGGCCTGGGAAAAATAAACTGCATGTGTTGAGTGAGGGCCTCTCTGCTGGAGGTGATATCTTTCAAACAAAAACACGAGGTGTGGGCCAGAGATAGACACACGAAAAAAGCTGGAGTAACTCAGCGAGTCAGACAGGTCTCGACCCGAAATGTCACCTATTCCTTCTCTCCAGAGATGCTGCTGTCTGAGTCGCTGAGTTACTCCAGCATCTCGCGTCTGTCTTCAGTTTAAACCAGCATCTGCAGCTACATAGAAACATAGAATATAGGTGCAGGAGTAGGCCATTCGGCCCTTCGAGGCAGCACCGCCATTCAATGTGATCATGGCTGATCATCCACAATCAGTACCCCGTTCCTGCCTTCTCCCCATATCCCCTGACTCCACTATCTTTAAGAGTCCTATCTAGCTCTCTCTTGAAAGCATCCAGAGAACCGGCCTCCACCGCCCTCTGAGGCAGAGAATTCCACAGACTCACAACTCTGCAGTTCTACAGAGCTCCAGTAAGACCACACCTGGAGTATTGTGTGTAGTTTTGGTCCCCTAATTTGAGGAAGGACATTCTTGCTATTGAGGGAGTGCAGCATATATTTACAAGGTTAATTCCCGGGATGGCGGGACTGTCATATGCTGAGAGAATGGAGCAGCTGGGCTTGTACACTCTGGAGTTTCGAAGTATGAGAGGGGGATCTCATTGAAACATATAAGATTGTTAAGGGTTTGGACACGCTAGAGGCAGGAAACATGTCCCCGATGTTGGGAGAGTCCAGAATCAGGGGCCACAGTTTAAGAATAAGGAGTAAGCCATTTAGAACGGAGATGAGGAAACACTTTTTCTCACAGAGAGTGGTGAGTCTGTGAAATTCTCTGCCTCCAGAGAGGGCGGTGGAGGCCGGTTCTCTGGATACTTTCAAGAGAGAGCTAGATAGGGCTCTTAAAGATAGCGGAGTCAGGGGATATGGGGAGAAGGCAGGAACGGGGTACTGATTGGGGAGGATCAGCCATGATCACATTGAATTGGTGCTGGCTCGAAGGGCCGAATGGCCTACTCCTGCACCTATGTCTATTGTCTATGTGTGAAAAAGTGTTTCCTTGTCTCCGTTCTAAATGGTTTTCCCCTTATTCTTAAACTGTGGTCCCTGGTTCTGTTTAGTTTAGAGATGCTGCGCGGAAACAGGCCCTTCAGCCCACCGAGTCCGCGCCGACCAGCGATCACCCCACACACTAACACTACCCTACACACACTAGGGACAATTTTACATTTATACCAAGCCAATTAGCCTGCAAACCTGTACGTCTTTGGAGTGTGGGAGGAAACCGGAGATCTCGGAGAAAACCCACGCAGGTCACGGGGAGAACGTGCAAACTCCGTACAGACGGCGCCCGTGGTCAGGATCGAACCCGGGTCTCTGGAGCTGTGAGGCAGCAACTCTACCGCTGCGCCACCGTGCAGCCCTGGTCTGGACCACGGATCATGAGGCAGGAGTAGGAATTGCATCCTTGCCAACTAGAAAGTTTAACTCCAAGTGACGGATTTTAAACGCTTGTATTAGTACTGGTGACCACAAAGTCTGCTGAAAAATCTATTTCTCTAAAAGTATAGTTTCTTTATTGTCATTGTAACATGAACCATGCACAACGAAATTTGTAAAAGACCGTAGGTAGACAAAAATGCTGGAGAAACTCAGCGGGTGAGGCAGCATCAATGGAGCGAAGGAATAGGTGACGTTTCGGGTCGAGACACTAAAGACCATCATTAGTTCCGACGTGCCAACGTGAACAAAACACAAACTGCTGAAGGAAGTCTGCTTTCCAATAGAGGAGGCGATGTTTAATTCGTGCTGTGGCAGTTTTGGCCTCTAAATTTGAGGAAGGACATTCGTGCTATTGAGGTGTAGGTTGACCAGGTTAATTCCCGGGATGGCGGGATTGTCATATGCTGAGAGAATGGAGCGGCTGGTTTGCATTCACTGGAATTTAGAAGGGTGAGGGGATGTTATTGAAACATATAAGATTATTAAGGGGTTTTGACAGGAGAGAAGGGAGATCTCAATTAAATTAGCCAAGGTCCAAAATACTGTGAGATAGTTGATTGGAGAAAGATATTTCTCTATGAAGACCGGGAGCATTTCTGAGAATGGTACGATTGAGAAATTCATTATAAAGGTGTGCGGCACGGTGGCGCAGCGGTAGAGTTGTTGCCTCACTGCGCCAGAGACCCGGGTTTGATCCTGACTACGGGTGCTGTCTGTACGGAGTTTGAACGTTCTCCCTGCGTGGGTTTTCTCCAAGAGCTCCGTTTTCCTCCCACACTCCAAAGACGTACCGATTTGAAAAGTTGATTGGCTTGGTGTAAGTGTAAAATTGTCCCTAGTGTGCATAGGATAGTGTTACGGGCCTGTCCCACTTACGCAACTTTTTCAGCGACTGCCGGCACCCGTCATAGGTCGTTGCAGGTCGCCGAAAATGTTCAACACGTTGAAAATCCAGCGGCGACCAGAACAAGGTACAACTCTTTGGGCGACTGAGGAGACGACTCACAACCGTACAGGCGACATGTCGCGGGATGAAGCCTGTACGGTCGTGAGTAGTCGCCCAAAGAGTCGTACCTCGTTCTGGTCGCCGCTGGATTTTCAACACGTTGAAAATTATTGTAGACGACCTGTAACAACATGTCAACGGGTGCCGGCAGTCGCCGAAAAAGTCGCGTAAGTGGGACAGGCCCGTAAGTGTGCGGGGATCGCCGGTCGGGGCGGTCTCAAAACTAAACTCAAACTAAAGTAAAATAAAATAACACAAAAGATCAAAGTTCTGCGTTGTCTTTCATGGTTAACGTGGTTCTGAGGGAGAAAATATTTGGCACCTTTCAAGTAAAAATCATTATTGTGTAAGCATAGGCTCTCTGTGTACTCTGCAAGAACATATAGACTGGCAAATTGAAGAAGAAACTACTATCGCTGAAAGCATGGGCACACATTGGGAGATTTATTTTATCTTACTGCATTGGAAAATATCAAACAACTTTCCGAGCAAAATATTGTGGGAGAAATCTGTTTTAGGGAAGATAGTCATAGTCCTGCTACTGCCAACAAATTAGAATGACCCACTTTGTTTTTTCTTAAAACTTAATTGCGTGATTTTTTGTTGACAAGCTTTAAAACGTATCAAATTAAATCATGTTTAAAGTTTAATTTTTCCAGTCAACTCAAGCTTAAAATGTACCGAGTTAAACCATTTTTAAAGTTTAATTTTTCCACTCAACTCAAGCTCAGCAAATACCGAGATCAATCATTTTGAAACCTTTAATCTACCACTCAGCATTCATTCGGAATAAACAAAATAGCGGTGAATGTTTTCTTTTGTACATTGGTATCTTGAGAATGAAGAAGGATCTCGGCCTGAAACGTTACCTATCCATGTTCTCCACAGATGCTGCCTGACCCGCTGAGTTACTCCAGCGCTCTGTGAAACGTCACCTATCCATGTTCTCCACAGATGCTGCCTGACCCGCTGAGTTACTCCAGCACTCTGTGAAACGTCACCTATCCATGTTCTCCACAGATGCTGCCTGACCCGCTGAGTTACTCCAGCACTCTGTGAAACGTCACCTATCCATGTTCTGCACAGATGCTGCCTGACCCGCTGAGTTACTCCAGCACTCTGTGAAACGTCACCTATCCATGTTCTCCACAGATGCTGCCTGACCCGCTGAGTTACTCCAGCACTCTGTGAAACGTCACCTATCCATGTTCTCCACAGATGCTGCCTGACCCGCTGAGTTACTCCAGCGCTCTGTGAAACGTCACCTATCCATGTTCTCCACAGATGCTGCCTGACCCGCTGAGTTACTCCAGCGCTCTGTGAAACGCCACCTATCCATGTTCTCCACAGATGCTGCCTGAACCGCTGCGTTACTCCAGCTTTTTGCGTCTATCTGCAACACAATATTGTCAGACATTTTGTGATTCTGCTTTGGTTACTTTTGAATGTAAAGGGACAATTTCGCACAAGCCAACCCCAGGTATCTGACTCCAGATCAAATAGGTGCAATTCTAAAATGCATAATATAATTTAACGTGTTGTCTATCTTTTTGAATTGAATTGAATTTAACACTTTAGTCACCGTGAAATTCTTTGCTTGCCGAACCAAGGTATGCAAATAGTTGCTATATAAAGGGCACTGACAAAGTTATAAATCCCCCCCCCCATGCCAGTCTCCCCTTTGTACTGCCCCCTCCCCCCTCCCCCTCCCTACTCCCCTCCTCCCCCCTTCCCCCCTTCTCCCCACCCCCATGCCAGTCTCCCCTTTGTACTGCCCCCCCCCTCCCCCCCCTCCCTCACAGCGGTCCCCCCCACGCCAGTCCTTCTTCCTTCACTCTCCCGGCAGTGGCGTCCGCACTCCCACGTGTCCCCCCTCTGACACCCATACTCTATCAAGAATCTATCTATCTGTGCCTTAAATATATCCACTGACTTGGCCTCCACAGCCTTCTGTGGCAATGAATTCCACAGATTCACCACCTGTCTCTGACTAAAGACATTTCACCATATCTCCTCCCCAAAAGAATATCCTTTAATTCGGAGGTTGTGACCTCTAGTATTAGACTCTCCCACTGGTGGAAACATCCTCTCCACATACACATTGAACCAATAATGCTGGGTACTGCCGCTATACACTTGTAGCTTGATCTTGTTGGATCTAAGATGTATCTATGCACTCATCTTTTGTGATACTTAGAAATATAGAAACATAGAAATTAGGTGCAGGAGTAGGCCATTCGGCCCTTCGAGCCTGCACCGCCATTCAATATGATCATGGCTGATCGTCCAACTCAGTATCCCGTACCTGCCTTCTCTCCATACCCCCTGATCCCCTTAGCCACAAGGGCCACATCTAACTCCTTCTTAAATATAGCCAATGAACTGGCCTCAACTACCCTCTGTGGCAGAGAGTTCCAGAGACCCACCACTCTCTGTGTGAAAAAAAGTCCTTCTCTTCTCGGTCCTAAAGGATTTCCCCCTTATCCTTAAGCTGTGACCCCTTGACCTGGACCTCCCCAACATCGGGAACAATCTTCCTGCATCTAGCCTGTCCAACCCCTTAAGAATTTTGTATGTTTCTATAAGATCCCCTCTCAATCTCCTAAATTCTAGAGAGTATAAACCGAGTCTATGCAGTCTTTGTTCATAAGACAGTCCTGACATCCCAGGAATCAGTCTGGTGAACCTTCTCTGCACTCCCTCTATGGCAATAATGTCCACTCTAATGTACTTGTACTGAATTGTATACAAAAATGAATTTCACTGTACCTAGGGGCGGCACAGCGCCACAGCATAAAGTTGCTGCCTCACAGTGCCAGAGACCCGGGTTCGATCCTTACTATGGGTGCTGTCTGTACGGAGTTTGTACGTCCTCCTTGTGACCGTGTGGGTTTTCTGCAGGTGTTCCGGTTTCCTCCCACACTCCAAAGATGTGCAGGTTTATAACTTAATTGGCTTCTGTGAATGGTAAGTTGTCCCTAGTGTGTGTAGGATAGTGCTAGCGTACGGGATGGTCGCTGGTCGACGCGGACTCAATGGGCCGAAGGGCCTGTTCCTGCGCTGTATCATTCTACTAAACCAAACTAACCTAAACTTCCAATATGCGAAAAGTAAAAGAAAGTTCAAATTGAACCATTAATGTAAAATATCAAAACAAACCTTTTTTTTACTTTAGATACATGGCCCCTTGGCCCGCTGAATCAGCGCCAGCCAGTGATCACTCTTACATTAACGCTATCCTCACACGAGGGACTATTTACAGTTTACAGAAGTTAATTAACCTACAAAACTGTACACCATTTATTAGTGTGGGAGGAAACCAGAGCATCCGGAGAAAACCCACGCGGGTCACAAGGGAGAACGTACAAACTCCGTGCCAGACAGAACCCGGGTCTCTGGCGCTGTGAGGCAGCAACTCTACCGCTGCGCCACCGTGCCGCCCCGGATTGTTGAGAGCAAAATTAACCTCTGTTCCCCTTCACTGGAAGTGAGAAACAGGAAGCATGTCAAACGTCACGGGGTGAAGGCAGGAGAACGGGGTGGAGAGGGAAGCATAGATCAGACGCGATGGACTGAATGGTCGAATTCTGCTCCTATGGCTTATGGTCTCAGGCTGTTGATTATGAAATTGCCCATTTTGTGGTGATGTCCGAGATATTTTTTGACTGCCATTTTGTCAAAGACAGAAACTGACCTATGAACTGGCATAGCTATAAGGAGAGGTCAAGAGTCAAGTGTCAAGAGTGTTTCATTGTCATATTATTGTCCCGGACGGGACAATGAGATTCTTACTTGTGGCAGCACAACACAATATGTGAATATGTAAACATTGTATATAATGGGGAAAACAAGAAAAAGCTCAATAAATAACAAATATAGCGCAAATAACAAATAATAATATAGTCTTTTTAGCAGTTCAGAGCTCAGAGCTTATTTGTTGTGTTTGATAGCCTGATGGCTGTGGGGAAGAAGCTGTTCCTGAACCTGGACGTTACAGTTTTCAGGCTCCTGTACCTTCTTCCCGATGGCAGGGGTGAGACGAGTGTGTGGCCAGGATGGTGTGGGTCCTTGATGATGATGGCAGCCTTTTTGAGGCAGCGACTGCGATCGATCCCTTCGACGGTGGGGAGGTCAGAGCCGGTGACGGACTGGGCAGTGGTCACAACTTTTTGTAGTCTTTTTCCGCTCCTGGACGTTCAAGTTGCCGAACCAGGCCACGATGCAGCCGGTCAGCATGCTCTCTACCGTGCACCTGTAGAAGTTTAAAAGGTTGGACAAACTAGGAGTATCCGTGCATTAGACATGTGCCGTTTCATGTTGGGATCTGTTCATTCCTTTCACAGATGCTGTCTGACCCACTGAGGTCTGTTTAGTTTAGTTTAGAGGTACAGCGTGGAACCAGGCCCTTCGGCCCACCGAGTCCCCGTCGACCCGATGATCCCCGCACACTAACACTATCCTACACCCACTGGGGACAATTTTACATTTTATACCAAAGCCAATTAACCTACAAACCTGCACGTCTTTGGAGTGTGGGAGGAAACCGAAGATCTTTGAGAAAACCCATGCAGGCCACGGGGAGAACGTGCAAACTCCCTACAGACAGCACCGGTAGTCGGGATCGAACGTGGGTCTCCGGTGCCGCAAAGCAGCAACTCTACCGCTGCGCCACCGTGCCGCCCGTTGTGCCTCCAGCACTTTGTGTTTTGCTCAAGATTCCAGCATCTGCAGTTCCTTGTGTCTCGATCTGAAACCCTGCAATAACACTACTTTGTGCAAGTTGACATTATTTTATTCATATGCCAACTACTTTGCCTGTATACTTTGTGAAAAACAATTCACAAAAGTGGTACAAGTTGCATGCATAGTGCCAATCTGTGTCCAAACTAGACGCTCGACCTCGTTTTACACCAGGCATAATGTGAAGCTGATGCCTACTGCTAAAGCAAAATTGTTTTAATTTAACAGGAGTACCTCTTGTCTGAATAATGGCATCGCAAGTTTGAAAAATAAAATTCCATGCAATGAAAGTTGGGTGTAAGTGTACGTGTATGTGTATGTATATATGTACATGTGTGGATATATGTATATGTATGTGTATATGTATATGTATGTATATATGTATATTAGACTAAGTTCACACGGGAGGCCGGGTCCCCCAACGCAATATTCCAACTCTCCACCAATTCCAATATTTGTGGCCAGTGGGGGGGGGAGGGGCTTTTTGGAGCGCTAGTATGGGTGTTGTTGGCCAAAGGGACTAGTTTCCAGAGGGCTACTGTGGACATTGTGGGCTGAATGGATTCATGGGCTGGCAGCTCAGTCACTCAGGCCTGGTGGGCTGGCAATTCAGTCACTCAGGCCTGGTCGGCTGGCAGCTCAGTCACCTATTCCTGGTGGGCTGGCAGCTCAGGCCTGGTGGGCTGGCAGTTCAGTAACTCACGGCTGGTGGGCTGGCAATTGACTCACTCACGGCTGGTGGGCTGGCAGCTCAGTCCAAGCAGCACAGTGCAGACCAACCATTCAATTCAGTTCAAGCAGCACAGTGCAGAATCACAGTTCAGTTCACTCACTGCATAGACTCACAATTCTGGACTCAACTCCCACTCACGGTTTTCTGGGGTGACTGACTCACGTCCAGCCTCCGGGGCTTCATTCTCCTGGCCCCCCGGAAGGAACTTTACCTTCATCATGGTGATTGACATGCGAGAAGACCAATCTGCTGATCTCACATTTTTGTAAACATTCATAACTTTTTTATTATTTCACCAATTTGAAAAAGCCTTGGGGTGGTTGGAGGAGAGGAGGACGGTGAGTAAGATGGTGAAAAGATCATAGCGATATAGCGTAACGTTCTTTCTAAAATGTATTTACAACGTAGACAGGAAGTGGTCAAGATGAGACTTATTGTAAAAGTATAGATATTATTGGCCGACTAATCACATACAAGGAATTTGCCTTGGTGCGCCACCCGCAAGTGACACATGACATACAGTGACAGTTAGGAATGACACATAAAACATTAAACATTAATAATAAAACATTATTGATTGAACATGTGATTTAAATTAAATACCAGAGCAAAAGGAGGCTACTACTCGTGGAAAAAAGCTGTTTACATATATATGTGCATCTGTGCTTGTGTGCATGTATGTATGCATATATATGTGAGTGTGTATATATTGAACAGTCTCGACCCGAAACATCACTAATTCCATTTATCCAGAGATGCTGCCTGTTCCGCTGAGTTACTCCAGCATTTTGTGTCTATCTTATACACACACATATATATACATACATATATACACACACACACACACACACACACATATATCTATATATCTCTATATAACTAAAAGTCTCATCTTGACCACTCCCTATCTGCTCTGTATGTTGATTTTAGAAAACACGCAACAGCATATCGCTATGAATTTTGGCCATCTTACTCACTGTCCTCCTACGCCCCGAGGATTTTTCCGATCGATGAAAAATAAAAAAGTTATGAGTGTTTAAAAAATCTTGAGATCAGCTGATTGGTCCTCTAGGTTGTCAATCACCACGATTAAGGTAACGCCGCTTCCGGGGGGGGGGGGCTCAGGACTATAAAACCCTGGATGCCTGGACATCAGTTAGTCACTCTGGAAGATCGTGAGGGAGAATCCACAACTGTGATTCTAAGCTGTGAATCAACTGAACTGTGAGTCTGCAATGTACTTGCAATAAATGATTTGTTAGCCCTTAATGACAATGTTGTTTGGCAATTTGGTGGCCTGCACTCTGCTTGAATTGCTATGAAATTGAATTTGGTGGCATGCACTCTGCTTGAATTGCTATGAAATTGAATTTGGTGGCATGCACTCTGCTTGAAACGCTATGAAATTGAATTTGGTGGCCTGCACTCTGCTTGAAATGGTATGAAATTGAATTTGGTGGCCTGCACTCTGCTTGAAATGCTATTTCAAGGAATAGCTGTGAGTGAACTGCCAGCCGCTCAGCCCTGAGTGACTGAGCTGCCAGCCCACCAACCCCGAGTGACTGAGCTGCCAGCCTACCAGGCCTGAGTGACGGAGCTGCCAGACCAAGAATTCATTCAGCCCACAATGTCCATACAAGCCCACAACACCCATACTAGCACTCCACTCCCTCCCCGCACTGGCCACCAAAATTGTATTGGTGGAGAGGTGGAATACTGAGCTTCTTTTTGTTTATGACATTGTTTACAGTGTGCTATGTTTACATATCCCATTGTGCAGCTACTGTCATTGTTCTGTTTGGGACATATGTCTGTGTGGTTTTTCTCCAGGTGCTCCGGTTTCCTCCCACTCTCCAATTTCAGGTAGTCCTTGCTTTCTCCCTCCTTCCGTTAGATGTGGCACTTGTGGCTAAAGGGATCAGGGGGTATGGAGAGAAGGCAGGTACGGGATACTGAGTTGGATGATCAGCCATGATCATATTGAATGGCGGTGCAGGCTCGAAGGGCCGAATGGCCTACTCCTGCACCTATTTTCTATGTTTCTATGTTTCTATGTTTCCCCTCCCCTTCCCAGCTCTCCCACAGCCCACTGCCTCCGCCTCGTCCTTTCTTCTTCCCGCCCCTCCCCACCTCCCCCACCACCCCCACATCAGACTGAAGAAGGGTCTCGACCCTTCTAAACGTCACATAGAAACATAGAAACATAGAAATTAGGTGCAGGAGTAGGCCATTCGGCCCTTTGAGCCTGCACCGCCATTCAATATGATCATGGCTGATCATCCAACTCAGTATCCCGTACCTGCCTTCTCTCCATACCCCCTGATCCCCTTAGCCACAAGGGCCAAATCTAACTCCCTCTTAAATATAGCCAATGAACTGGCCTCAACTACCCTCTGTGGCAGAGAGTTCCAGAGACCCACCACTCTCTGTGTGGGCAGCATCTCTGGAGAAAAGGAATGGGTGACGCTTCGGGTCGAGTCTGAAGAAAGATTCCATACCTTGCTCCAGAGATGCTGTCTGTCCTGCTGAGTTACTCCAGCTTCTTGTGTCTACGCTGTGATCTTGTCCAACAATTTGAGAGATTGTTTCTCATGGTATTTTGACAGAACTCCCAGAGTGTAACGCATGAAGTCCTGGAAGCTGCACTTACACAGAAGGAACTGCAGATGCTGACTTGAACCGAAGATGGACACAAAAAGCTGGACAGCGGGACATGGAAACATAGAAACATAGAAATTAGGTGCAGGAGTAGGCCATTCGGCCCTTCGAGCCTGCACCGCCATTCAATATGATCATGGCTGATCATCCAACTCAGTATCCCGTACCTGCCTTCTCTCCATACCCTCTGATCCCCTTAGCCACAAGGGCAACATCTAACTCCCTCTTAAATATAGCCAATGAACTGGCCTCAACTACCCTCTGTGGCAGAGAGTTCCAGAGACCCACCACTCTCTGTGTGAAAAAAGTCCTTCTCATCTCGGTCCTAAAGGATTTCCCCCTTATCCTTAAGTCACCTATTCCTTCGTTCCATAGATGTTGCTTCGTTCAGTGGGACAGGGCTTTGAAGATCACAATAGCAAAGAAAAGAAAGATAAAGACAAGAGACTTGTATCTCTTTTAACTTTGTGCAAAACTGCACGTATAATACTGAATAAGTGAGGGTTATTAAACAGTTTGCCGTTAATGAGGATTTTTTCCTTCTGCGATGTACACAGATCGAATACATTATTTTAAATACTTTAGGCAGTAATGCTGAAACCTTTCCCAAACGGCCAGGCAGTGGGAAATTACAAAAACGACATTGTTAATTGTACTTTATTGAAAACAGATGCTAACAATGTGCTAACTCTTTGAATTTAGTCAACTGGGATACAGCCAGCATTTTTTAAAAAGCATATTACAAATGCAGGATATTCGTATATACACATTGCTATTAATCACTTGAAGTCCATTTGTGGAAGGGTCAGACACTGGCTTGTCCTGTTGGAAAGATGCTGCTCCTCAGAGTGAATTTCTTTCATGATTGTTCAAAGTTTGGCTAGAATCATTCCCTTTCTTCCCGTGCCCGCCAGTCCCTCTGCGCCAGCGTGTGAAGTGTGATGTGAGGCTGAATTGCATTGTTCCGCCATCTTGATTGGAACAAAAATCCATCAGTACATTCAACCACCTTTGATCGTTGACTTGTCTGCCAGCCAGTCCTCCCCAAAGAACCTATAGCGGAGCAAGATAGACCACTCCTGCTAAATGCAATGGGCTGACGTGTAGTATGCAACGGAACGGAACGGAACGTGGGCCTTTTTTTCATCCATTTCCGTAACCTGAACCGACCCGACTCGCAGTGTAATCAACGTTGCGGGGGAACAGTTTGTGTTAATATATTACAATTCTGAAAAAGAGAAGACTTTTCCCGAATAACTTTTGTTTTTACGAGGATGTTTCCGTAACCGGCTTCCGTCTCCACACTAGTATCCTACGGGATCTTTGGTGCGGAGACGGAAGCCGGTTACGGAAATGGGGCCGAAAATTACCCATGAATCTGCCCATGACCGTACCACGTCTTTTTCGTCGAGTGGGCTGTCTTGCTCCGCTGTAGGATCTTTGCTCCTCACCCTTTCGGACGCCAGGCACATGGTTTGTAACTGCTAGCTCATAACACCCACATTACAGGCATTTGTCAGCCATTAATTTAAGCAGGGCAGTCATCTCCAAATGAGGCACTTGACCTCTGGATCGTTGTCCTGAGGTAACACTGTCCAGGGTTCCGGGTGGAGTTTCCGTCTCTGACATGATGTCGGGTGAAACTTCTGTCCCAGGTCGTGTCCTCCCTGTGACCTGCTTGGAATTGGTACAGGTCAAAGTCAAAAGAGTTTATTGTCATGTGTCCCTGACAGGACAATGAAAATCTTTCTTTGCATACCACAACAGAACATAGTAGGCATTGACTACAATTCTATACATAAATACACCCATGAATTAATAAATTAATAAAGTGCAAATAACAGATGGAGGGATATTAATGTTCAGAGTTCCGAGCCAGGTTTAATAGCCTGATGGCGGTGGGGAAGTAGCTATTCCTAAACCGGGTTGTTGCAGTTTTCAGGCTCCTGTACCTTCTACCCGAAGGTAGCAGGGAGATGAGTGTGTGGCCAGGGTGGTGTGGGTCCTTGATGATGCTGCCAGCCTTTTTGAGGCAGTGACTGTGATAAATCCCCTCGATGGAAGGAAGGTCAGAGCCGATGATGGACTGGGCAGTGTTTACTACTTTTTGTAGTCTTTTCCTCTCCAGGGCGCTCAAGTTGCCGAACCAAGCCACGATGCAACCAGTCAGCAAGCTCTCTACTGTGCACCTGTAGAAGT
The DNA here is from genome assembly GCA_963514005.1 of Raja brachyura. The sequence continues at coordinate 63,445,388 of OY740794.1, read as the reverse complement.
TAGAGAGAGTCCTCCTTGACAGACCAACTCTCCGTAATCTTCTCAGGAAGTAGAGGCGCTAATGAGCTTTCTTAATGATTGCATCTGTGTTCTCGGACCAGGAAAGATCTTCAGAGATGTGCACGCCCAGGAATTTGAAGCTCTTGACCCTTTCAACCATCGACCCATTGATATAAACAGGACTGTGGGTCCCCATCCTACTCCTTCCAAAGTCCACATTATTGTCCCGTGGTCATTTAGAACGGAAACACTTTTTCACCCAGACAGTTGCGAGTCTGTGGAATTCTCTGCCTCAGAAGGCAGTGGAGGCCAATTCTCTGGATGCTTTCAAGAGAGAGTCAGATAGAACTGTTAAAGATATGCGATATGGGGAGATGGCAGGAACGGGGTACTGATTGGGGATGGTAGACAAAAGTGCTGGAGAAACTCAGTGGGAGCAGCAGCATCTATGGAGCGAAGGAAATAGGCAACGTTTCAGGCCGAAACCCAAGGGTTTCGGCCCGAAACGTTGCCTATTTCCTTTTGTCTATCTTTGATCCTCCAGCATCTGCAGTTCCTTCTTAACTACTGATTGTGGATGGTCAGCCATGATTGCATTGAATGGCGTTGCTGCCTCGAAGGGCCAAATGGCCTACTCCTGCACCAATTTTGTCTATTGTCTAAATGGGACTAGCCCAGCATGCCGACTTGGTCAGCACAGACAGGGTGGGCTGAAGGGCCTGTTTCCTGTGCTGTACAGCTCTATGGCCCTGTGCCCCTAAGGCCATGGTGGTGCAGGAGGTGGTCTGTAGCGTTCCCTTGCCGAGGTAGGATTAGGGTTGTGCGGGTTGGGTCAAGAAACCGATGGTGGCAGGACAGTAGCTGTTCCAGAAGCTGGTGGTCTGCGGAGCTCCAACCGGCGCAGCGTCCGGAGCCTGGGATCCCTCGTTGTGGACCCAGGAGAAGAAGAAGCTCCCACCGCCGGTCTATGGCCTACTTCTACCGACCGTGCACGCGGCGGGGACTTACCACCATGAGCGGGGTCCCTCGCCGGGGACCCCTGGAGAGGAGCTCCGACCGACGGCCCTGCGGTCAGCGGTGCTTCTGGCTGCGGCGCGGCGGGAACTTTAAATCTTCGACCGCCGGCCTGCGGCCTACACCATCTTGAAGCCGCGGTCTCCGGTGGGGAGGCACCGATTCAGGACCTACCTGGACTTTTACTCATCTGGAGGTCCCGACCACAGGGGAAATGGAGGAGGACTGGCCAAATTTTGTGCCTGAATGAAAGAATAGATTTACACATAATAACCCATGGATATATCTCCAATGGTGTATAAACCGCTTAATACTTCATTCATCTTTTTCTATTTTTATTTTATTTTTCTCTTGTTTTTCTTCCTACCTATATTAAAAATGAAAAATGCATAGAAGTACAAATTAGAAATAATTGTTAATATTAATAATATTAAGTATGTACGTGATATGTATATTCTTCTTTTGATATGTACTTACTTCTAATAAAAATATTTAACAAAAAAAAAATTGTGCCTTCCACCACGGTGATGAATGCTGTGGTGGATGTTTGCGTTACATTTTTATTGTGTTTTTGTGTGTTCTTTTTCATTGTACCGCTGCTGGCAAATTCATTTCTCTTGCACTTAATGTGCAAGTGACGAATAAAACTGATTGATTGATTGATTGATTGGTGGAGTGAGACTTCAGGCTTCTGCACCTCCTGCCCGACGGAAGCAGTGAGAAGTGGGCTCGCCCGGCTGGCCATCACACAACCACTAATTCCTCAGTCCCTGAAACGCCAACCTATATTAAAAAAAAACACTGCCAGTAAAGCAGGCATTATCTTGCAAAGCAAATAACCCTGAACGGATGCCCGATAACATTGTAATGTGATTAGTAATACCTTTCAGTTTCTAATCGGTAGGTAATGATGGTTGATAAGGCAGCCATGCGCATTTGTCCCGTTCCAAATACAATGTGATCATGTGTTAGAAGGAACTGCAGATGCTGACTTGAACTGAAGATGGACACAAAAAGCTGGACAGCGGGACATAGAAATATAGAAACATTGAAATTAGGTGCAGGAGTAGGCCATTCGGCCCCTCGAGCCTGCACCGCCATTCAATATGATCATGGCTGATCATCCAACTCAGTATCCCGTACATGCCTTCTCTCCATACCGTCTGATCCCCTTAGCCACAAGGGCCAAATCTAACTCCCTCTTAAATATAGCCAATGAACTGGCCTCAACTACCCTCTGTGGCAGAGAGTTCCAGAGACCCACCGCTCTCTGTGTGGGCAGCATCTCTGGAGAAAAGGAATGGGTGACGCTTCGGGTCGAGTCTGAAGAAAGATTCCATACCTTGCTCCAGAGATGCTGTCTGTCCTGCTGAGTTACTCCAGCTTCTTGTGTCTACGCTGTGATCTTGTCCAACAATTTGAGAGATTGTTTCTCATGGTATTTTGACAGAACTCCCAGAGTGTAACGCATGAAGTCCTGGAAGCTGCACTTACACAAAACCCGGTGCCAAGAATCCTTGACAAGAATCAGATTTTCCTTAAGACTTGGCCCGCCGCGGTGTTGCAGTCAGAACCACACACACTGCACCGCTGGTGCGAGGCTGGAAGTTTCATGGTTTGATCAAGTGCAATGTAATCTCATAGCAAGGAAACAGGCCCTTCAGCCCGTCCAACATAGACACAAAAAGCTGCATTCATGGGCCTGTCCCACTTGGCGATTTTTTTAGGCAACGGCCGGGGACTGTCATAGTCGTAGCAGGTCGCCGAAAAACCGGCGATGAGCTACATCATCCTGGCGACAACCTATACAGCACCGACGTCAGGAGAAGTGGATTGGGGTCAAACCCACTGATGCCGACAATTTTTCAAAATGTTGAAAATTTAGCGGCGACCAGAAAGACGCTACGATTTTTTGCCGCAACTGAGGAGACGACTCCTGGCTCATTGGGGTCAAACCCACTGATGCCGAGAATTTTTCAACATGTTGAAAATTTAGCGGCGACCAGAAAGACGCTACGATTTTTTGCCGCGACTGAGGAGACGACTCCAGGCGACTGCCGGCGAACATGTGCCGACAAAACTAGTCGTCTGTAGTTGCCTAAAAAATCACCTAAGTGGGACAGGCCCATAACTCAGCGGGACAGGCAGCATCTCTGGAGGGAAGGAATGGGTGACGTTTTGGGACGAGACCCTGGCTTCAGCCAGCCGAGTCCACGCCGACCATTGATCACCTGCACACACTAGTTCTACGTTATCCCACTTTCTCATCCGCTCCCTACACACTAGCGGGCAATTTACAGAGGGGCCGATTAACCTACAAACCCGCACGTCTTTGGGATGTGGGAGGACACGGGAGTATTCGCGGTCTCAGGGAGAACGTGCAAACGCCACACAAACAACGCCCGAGGTCAGGATTGAACCTGGGTCGCTGGCTCTGTGAGGCAGCAGGTCTACCCGCCGCGTCACCGTGCTGCTTCTCAAAAGCACGCAGCGTACCGAGCATCCTGGTGCCTGGATTCACTAAAAAACAGCAGTCTGGCGGACGCTGGTATTTTACAAATGGTTGTGAAATCTCACCACAATAAAAGCATAGACGAACAGAACGGCCCCAGGACAGGAACAGGCCCTTCGGCCCACAATGTCTGTGCCAAACGTGAGACCAAGACTAACTCTTATAAGCCTGCACATAATGCATATCGCTCCAAGATAGACACTGGAGTAACTCAGTGGGACAGGCAGCATCTCTGGAGAGAAGGAATGGGTGACGTTTCGGGTCAAGACCCTTCTTCAGTACCTTCTGTCTTGGCCCAAGGTGTCACCCATTCCTTTTCTCCACAGATGCTGCCTGACCTGCTGAGTTACTCCAGCACTTTGTGTCTATCTTCAGGAGTAAATCAACATCGGAGGTTCCTTCCAACACATCCATATCCCTCCATTCCCTGCATATCCACGACCCTGTCCAAAAGTCTCTTAAACATAGGGTTGCCAACTGTCCCGTATTAGCCGGGACATCCCGTATATTGGGCTAAATTGGTTTGTCCCGTCCGGGACCGCCCTTGTCCCGTATTTGACCGCTACTACTCGGGTCGAGGGGACTGTCGGGTCGGAGCGCCGCGTCCAGCCCCGCCTCACCCGTCCCCGATGTAGTGCAGCCCATGGAGTGCAGCAGCAGCAGCGCCTCGCCCGTGGCCCCGTCGGTCGGTCGGCAGCCCAGCCAGCGATCCAACCTTCGGACCTTCGCTTACCATCACCACCACCACCACCCATCCTTCTCACGGCCGATCATCGGTTCATGAGTTGGACGGGGCGCCGGACCGGGCCAAAACTCCTCAGCTGGCCCGCCGGCCGGGCTTTGTGTGCAGTCCAGCACCCGGGCCAACTCATCATTCACCCAGCCACAGCCGAGTCGGTCAACGAATTGCCTTCGGGAATTTGTCCCTTATTTTGATCTTTTGGCAATAGACAACAGACAATAAACAATAGGTGCAGGAGTAGGCCATTCGGCCCTTCGAGCCAGCACCGCCATTCATATAACCATAAAACCATATAACAATTACAGCACGGAAACAGGCCTTCTCGGCCCTTCCAGTCCGTGCCAGCCATTTATTTTCCCCTAGTCCCATCTACCTGCACTCAGACCATACCCCTCCATTCCCTTCCCGTCCATATACCTATCCACTTTACTTTTAAATGTTAAAATCGATCCTGCCTCCACCACTTCTGCTGGAAGCTCATTCCACACAGCCACCACTCTCTGAGTAAAGAAGTTCCCCCTCATGTTACCCCTAAACTTCTGTCCCTTAATTCTCATGTCATGCCCTCTTGTCATTCAATGTGATCATGGCTGATCATCCCCAATCAGTATCCCGTTCCTGCCTTTTCCCCATATCCTCTGACTCCCTATCTAGCTCTCTCTTGAAAGCATCCAGAGAACCGGCCTCCACCGCAACGAGGCAGAGAATTCCACAGACTCACAACTCTGTGTGTGAAAAAGTGTTTCCTCGTCTCCGTTCTAAATGGCTTACCCCTTATTCTCAAACTGTGTGGCCCCTGGTTCTGGACTCCCTCCAATTTACGGTGTTGCTCACTCTGGCCATGGAGGAGGCCCAGGACAGAAAGGTCAGATTCGGAATGGGAGGGGGAGTTGAAGTGCTGAGCCACCGGGAGATCAGGTTGGTTAATGCGGACCGAGCGGAGGTGTTCAGCGAAATGATCGCCAAGCCTGCGCTTGGTCTCACCGATGTACATCAGCTGACATCTAGAGCAGCGGATGCAATAGTATTAATAATCTTATATGTTTCAATAAGATATCCTCTCATCCTTCTAAATTCCAGAGTATACAAGCCCAGCCGCTCCATTCTCTCAGCATACGACAGTCCCGCCATCCCGGGAATTAACCTTGCGAACCTAGGCTGCACTCCCTCAATTTGTCCCTTATTTTGGCAGAGAGAGAGTTGGCAACCCTGTTTAAACACCACTATCGTATCTGTCTCCACCAGCACCCCCGGCAGCACGTTCCAGGCACCCATCACCCTCTGTGTTCCTTCACCCTTCATCCGTGCACTGTGGACAACCTGTCTGTATTCCTGTTTCGACCTCTCTCTTTTAGGTATGTTACAAAACTCACCTTGAGCAGCGCTGCAGTTCTGCCGCTCCCCGTGTGCGTGACCTTGGCGCCTTTCAGAGGTGGGCGGGCTTAAAGTGCCATTTTTCTTCAGACTGGGAAAATCGATCCATGTCGGGCGATTTTGGTGCGGAAGAAAAATCGCTCCGACATTTCATTCATGAAGGTATTTTTAAATTACGCTAGATTATTTATTAACTAGAGTAATTTAAAAATCACCTTCAAAAGCCATGAGCGCCGACAACGGGAAGGATTTTGCGTAGGGGAGAAAAAAAGGTACACAGTTTATTTTTATATTAAAAGTTGGTTTTTTGGGAGGCTTTAATCACATTTTCATGTTGCGAAATGGGGTCCAAAAAAATGTATGAACCGGCTGTATTTTTCCTCCCGACTTCACCGCAAACCGCAACGTTCCAATCCACCGCATTCCACTAAAACCCACTCGCTAGTTGATTTAAATGGCCATTAATTTACAGGCATTAAACACTAAATTCCTTCCATTTGGCCCAGAAATTCATGAAAATGAAATTTAAAAATTATGTTATATTGTGGATTATTGTGTGAATGTTATTTGGACACTTAGGCAATTTAAAAAAAGTTTATCTTTTCTTAAGAAATGGATAGATGTTTAGATTTACTCATTGAATTTTGTAATTAGCTACAATTAGATAACTAACTAATTATATGCTTTAATTTCAGGTCATCCAAGTAAGATTGTTTCATATTTGTTTCAGAATGCTTCAATCTATAATAACTGAAAATTTCATTGAGTTCTCTTAATTTTTAAGAATGTTATGGGCTTTTAACTGTTCTAGATCACAGCTTTTGAGTTAAGTCAATTGAAAGGCAATGGGGAACAAGATGCTAATTTCCGAGTATGAAAATGGTCATAACTTTCTTAATACTGAAGATATGAAAGTGACTTAGGTGTCAAATTAAACTTCTTTTTATGCTTTATCTGATGGGATAAATTGCAGACTTGATTTTTAAAATCTCAAAATTTTGTAACATTGCTATCTCTTTTCTTTGACTGGGTAGCATGCAAAAGTTTATCACTGGACCTCAGTACACGTGACAATACTAAACTAAACTAAATTTAAAAAACCTGCAACCCTCATCTTTTCTAACCTATTCACTCTCCCTCCTTTAAGCAAACCACCCTATGGGAAAAAGATACTGACTGCCAACCATATCTACGCTTCACATCATTTTACATCTGTTATCAGTCTCCCCTTAACGTTGCCTCTTTTGTCCGTTGAGGGGGTGGGAAGAAAATGAATTGAGAGGCTTAAGAAGCTTTTATTTAGTTTAGTTTAGAGATACAGCGTGGAAACAGGCCCTTCGGCCCACCGAGTCCGTGCTGACCAGCGATCCCCACACACTAAAGGGCCTGTCCCACCAGCATGGAACTCCATGCAATGAGCGCGACCTAACGTGGTCGCTTGAGCCGTCCGAAATAAATATGTAACAATCTTACTTGGATGACCTGAAATTAAAGCATATAATTAGTTAGTTATCTAATTGTAGCTAATTACAAAATTTAATGAGTAGATCTAAACATCTATCCATTTCTTAAGAAAAGATAAACTTTTTTTAAATTGCCTAAGTGTCCAAATAACATTCACACAATAATCCACAATATAACATCATTTTTAAATCTCATTTTCATGAATTTCTGGGCCAAATGGAAGGATTTTAGTGTTTAATGCCTGTAAATTAATGGCCATTTAAATCAACTAGCGAGCGGGTTTTAGTGGAATGCAGTGGATTAGAACGTTGCGGTTAGCGGTGAAGTCGGGAGGAAAAATACTGTTTGTTCATACATTTTTTTGAACCCCATTTCGCAACATGAAAATGTTATTAAAGCCTCCCGAAAAACCAACTTTTAATATAAAAATAAACTATTTACCTTTTTTACTCCCCTACGTAAAATCCTTCCGGTTGTCGGCGCTCACGGCTTTTGAAGGTGATTTTTAAATTACTCTAGTTAATAAATAATTTAGAGTAATTTAAAAATACCTTCATTCATGAAATGTCGGAGCGATTTTTCTTTTGCAACGAAATCGCCCGACATTGATCGATTTTTCCTGCCTGTGGAAAAACAGCACTTTAAGCCCACCCCCCTCTGAAGCGCCAAAGTTGCGCACACGGTGAGCGGCAGAACTGCAGCGCTGCTCAAGGTAAGTTTTGTAACATACCTACTCTGTGTGTGTGCCTCTGTGCCCTTCTCTGTGTGTCCCTCTCTGTCCTGGCGAACTTACCTTTAAGAGTTCGCCTCACTTTGCGCCGCGTTGCGCCACTCACCCGACCTCCGCGCTGCCCTCGCAGCCAGTTTGGTCGCGCTTGCCGCATGCAGGCACATGCCGGTGGGAACGGCCCTGTAAAGGGGATCACCCGACCTCCGCGCGGCCCCCGCTGCCGGTTTGGTCGCGCTCACCGCATGGAGTCGCGTGCTGGTGGGACAGGCCCTTTACACTATCCTGCACACACTGGGGACTATTTACAATTTTACCGTCTTTGGAGTGCCGGAGCACCCGGAGAAAACCCACACAGTCACAGGAAGAACGTGAAAACTCCGTACAGACAGCACCCGCTGTCAAGATCAAACCCGGGTCTCTGGCGCTGTGAGGCAGCAACTCTACCACTGCGCCACCTTTGTCATTAAATATGACATTGTTACAAGGAGAGAGACACCCAGCACTTTCTTGCATTTGCTGTGAAATGGTAAAAAAAAAACCCGTAGCTCAGAATCCAGTGTAGGGTGGAAAAAAATAATGCACGAACCTTTTAAATTTATAGCTGAATTATTCGACAATATACTCTGTTTGTCAGTCCAGTTATGCAGCAGGACTTAAAAAACCATTTCCCCGTTTAGAAAATTATACTTATCCCATAGTTATCCAATGATTCTGGTTTCTTCTGTACAAAGGTTTAATTATAATCATAAATCTGAAGGGGTTTTAATAAATAATACTCCATTAACAGTATTAGTATAATCATTTATCTAATTAGGCCACAGGTTTTGAATACACTTGAGATGACAGGGAATCACAAAATAGGGGACAAAATGTGTCAGAAAGAACTGCAGGTGCTGGTTTAAATCAAAGGTAGACACAAAATGCTGGACTAACTCAGCGGGTGAGGCAGCGTCTCTAGAGAGAAGGAATGGGCGACTTTTTTGGGTCAAGATCTAAGGGTGCAAGGGTCTGGACCCGAAACGTCGCCCATTCCTACTCTCGTGAGAAGCTGCCTCACCCGCTGAGTTACTCCAGCTTTTTGTGACTACCCACAAAATAGGGGCCATGTTTTTAATTTGTTCCCAGGAGTCATAGAGTCAATAGACAATAGACAATAGGCGCAGGAGTAGGCCATTCGGCCCTTCGAACCAGCACCGCCATTCAATGTGGTCATGGCTGATCATCCCCAATCAGTAGCTCGTTCCTGCCTTCTCCCCGTATCCTCTGACTCCACTATCTTTAAGAGCCTTATCTAGATCTCCCATGAAAGTATCCAGAGAACAGGCCTCCACCGCTCTCAGAGGCAGAGAATTCCACAGACTCACCACTCTCCGTGAGAAAAAGTGTTTCCTTGTCTCTGTTCTAAATGGCCGACCCCTTATTCTTAAACTGTGTGGCCCCTGGTTCTGGACTCCCCCAACATCGGGAACATGTTTCCTGCCATGGTCTGGCATGCTCAGCAAAATGTGGTGTACATGCGCAATGAAAAACGTTGCTTGGAGCAGCATCGTAGACACAGCCACGGATAAAGTCAGTCAAATTACACAATCAGTGCATCATTCATGAATTGCTGACAAATTCTACAGGATAGAAGGCTGTGCGAAAATAGACAATAGACAATAGGTGCAGGAGGAGGCCATTCGGACCTTCGAGCCAGCACCGACATTCAATATGATCATGGCTCATCATCCCCAACCAGTACCCCGTTCCTGCTTTCTCCCCATATCCCCTGACTCCGCTATCTTTAAGAACCCTATCTAGCTCTATCTTGAAAGTATCCAGAGAACCGGTCTCCACCTCCTTCTGAGGCAGAGAATTCCACAGACTCACAACTCTCTGGGCGAAAAGGTGTTTCCTCATCTCCAATCTAAATGGCTTACCCCTTATTCTTAAACTGTGGCCGCTGGTTCTGGACATTAGTGCAAAAATATAATTGTGAAAAGGAATAAAAACAAGTCTATGGGAGTGCAAATGTTATGCCCCCGTCCCACTTAGGAAACCTGAACGTAAACCTCGGGAGACTTTGCGCCCCACCCAAGGTTTCTGTGCGGTTCCCGGAGGTTTTTGTACTCTGGCAACCACCTTCAACTAGCATCGCAACCGGCTTTGACTAAAAAATTACCGATTTTTAAAACAGAAACCACTTTCGACCAATAGGGAGACTGACAAAAACCTGCGGGAACCGCACGGAAACCTTGGGTGGGGCGCAAAGTCTCCAGAGGTTTCCGTTCATGTTTCCTAAGTGGGACAGGGGCATAAACCTACCGTTCCCTTGCCGAGGTAGGATGAAGGTTCTGCAGGTCAGTTCCAGGGCCTGATGGTCGCAGGGAAGAAGCTGTTCCTGAAGCTGGTGGTGAGGGGCTTGAGGCTTGTGTACCTCCCGCCCGACAGCAGCAGTGAGAAGAGGGAATGGCTCGGATGGCGGAGGTCCGTGATGATAGATGACACCTTCTTGAGGCAACGCCTGACGTAGATGTTCTCGATGGAGGGGAGGAGTATGCCCGTGATGGACCGGCCTAGAAATGCAGGCTCAGTCTGCATTCAATCAGATATTGGTCCATCTCTGAATCTTAATAGACAATAGACAATAGACAGTAGGTGCAGGAGGAGGCCATTCGGCCCTTCGAGCCAGCACCGCCATTCAATGTGATCATGGCTGATCATCCCCAATCAGTACCCCGTTCCTGCCTTCTCCCCATATCCCCTGACTCCGCTATCTTTAAGAGCCCTGTCGAGCTCTCTCTTGAAAGTATCCAGAGAACCGGCCTCCACCGCCCTCTGAGGCAGAGAATTCCACAGACTCACAACTCTCTGTGTAAAAAAGTATTTCCTCATCTCCGTTCTAAATGGGACGCTAGTGGGTTGTGTACAGGCCACCTAACAGTAGTATTGAAGTTGGGGATGGCATCAAACAGGAAATTAGAAATGCGTGCAACAAGGGTAACACGGTTATAATGGGTGACTTAAATCTGCATATAGATTGGGTGAATCAAATTGGCAGGGGTGCCGAGGAAGATGATTTATTGGAATGTATGCGGGATAGTTTTCTAAACCAGCATGTAGAGGAACCAACGAGAGAGCAGGCTATTCTAGACTGGGTATTGAGTAATGAGGAAGGGTTAGTTAGCAGTCTTGTTGTGCGTGGCCCCTTGGGCAAGAGTGACTATAATATGATTGAGTCCTTCATTAGGATGGAGAGTGACATTGTTAATTCAGAAACAAGGGTTCTGAACTTAATGAAAGGTAACTTTGAGGGTATGAGACGTGAATTGGCTAAGATAGACTGGCAACTGATTCTTAAAGGGTTGACGGTGGATGTGCAATGGAAAGTATTTAAAGACTGCATGGATGAAGTACAAAAGTTGTTCATACCAGTTTGGCAAAAGAATAAATCGGGGAAGGTGGTGCATCCGTGGATAACGAGGGAAATCAGGGATAGTATCAAAATTAAAGATGAGGCATACAAATTGGCCAAAAAAAGCAGCCTACCGGAGGACTGGGAGAAATTCAGAATCCAGCAGAGGAGGACAAAGGGCTTAATTAGAAAAGGGAAAATAGATTACGAAAGGAAACTGGCAGGGAACATAAAAACTGACTGCAAAAGTTTTTATAGATATGTGAAGAGAAAGAGACTAGTTAGAACAAATGTTGGTCCCTTGCAGTCAGAAGCAGGTGAATTGATCATGGGGAACAAGGACATGGCAGACCAATTGAATAACTCTTTTGGTTCTGTCTTCACTAAGGAAGACATAAATAATCTGCCGGAAATAGCAGTGGAACGGGGGTCAAATAAGATGGCAGAACTGAGTGAAATCCAGGTTAGCCGGGAGGTGGTGTTGGGTAAATTGAATGGATTAAAGGCCGATAAATCCCCAGGGCCAGATGGTCTGCATGCCAGAGTACTCAAGGAGGTAGCCACGGAAATAGTGGATGCATTAGTGATAATTTTTCAAAACTCCTTAGATTCAGGAGTAGTTCCTGAGGATTGGAGGGTAGCTAATGTAACCCCACTTTTTAAAAAAGGAGGGAGAGAGAAAGCGGGGAATTACAGACCAGTTAGTCTAACATCGGTAGTGGGGAAACTGCTAAAGTCAGTTATTAAAGATGGGATAGCAGCACATTTGGAAAGTGGTGAAATCATTGGACAAATTCAGCATGGATTTACAAAAGGTAAATCATGTCTGACGAATCTTGTACAATTGTTCGAGGATGTAACTAGTAGAGTGGATAAGGGAGAACTAGTGGATGTGTTATATCTGGACTTTCAGAAGGCTTTCGACAAGGTCCCGCATAAGAGATTAGCATACAAACTTAAAGCACACGGTATTGGTGGTTCAATATTGATGTGGATAGAGAACTGGCTGGCAGACAGGAAGCAAAGGGTAGGAGTAAACGGGTCCTTTTCAGAATGGCAGGCAGTGACTAGTGGGGTACCGCAAGGCTCAGTGCTGGGACTCCAGCTATTTACAATATATATTAATGATTTGGACAAGGGAATTGAATGCAACATCTCCAAATTTGCAGATGACACCAAGCTGGGGGGTATAGTTAGGTGTGAGGAGGATGCTAGGAGGCTGCAGGGTCATTTGGATAGGCTGAGTGAATGGGCAGATGCATGGCAGATGCAGTATAATGTGGATAAATGTGAGGTTATCCACTTTGGTGGCAAAAACATGAGGGTTGAATGGTGGCAGATTAGGAAAAGGGGAGATGCAACGAGACCTGGGGGTCATGGTACACCAGTCATTGAAAGTAGGCATGCAGGTGCAGCAGGCAGTGAAGAAAGCAAATGGTATGTTAGCATTCATAGCAAAAGGATTTGAGTATAGGAGCAGGGAGGTTCTACTGCAGTTGTACGGGGTTTTGGTGAGACCACACCTCGAGCATTGCATACAGTTTTGGTCTCCAAATCTGAGGAAATCCATTCTTGCTATCGAGGGGGTTCAAAGAAGGTTCATCAGACAGATTCCTGGGATGTCGGGACTTTCATATGAAGAAAGACTGGATAGACTCGGCTTATACTTACTGGAATTTAGAAGATTGAGGGGGGATCTTGTAGAAACTTACAAAATTCTTAAGGGTTTGGACAAGCTAGATGCAGGAAGATTGTTCCCGATGTTGGGGGAGTCCAGAACAAGGGGTCACAGTCTAAGGATAAGGGGGAATTCCTTTAGGACCGGGATGAGGAAATCATTCTTTACACAGAGAGTGGTGAGTCTCTGGAATTCTCTGCCACAGAAGGTTTCTACAGCTATATTAATAGCAAAAGGATAACGAGGGATAAAATTGGACCATTAGAGAGCCAGAATGGACAGCTATCTGCAGAGCCAAAAGAGATGGGGGAGATATTGAACAATTTCTTTTCTTCGGTATTCACCAAGGAGAAGGATATTGAACTCTGTGAGGTAAGGGAAAAAAGTTGAGTAGCTATGGAAACTATGAGATTCAAAGAGGAGGAAGTACTGACACTTTTGAAAAATATAAAAGCGGATAAGTCTCCAGGTCATGACAGGATATTCCCTAGGACATTGAGGGAAGTTAGTGTAGAAAAAGCAGGGGCTATGACAGAAATATTTCAAATGTCATTAGAAACGGGAATAGTGCCGGAGAATTGGTGTACTGCGCATGTTGTTCCATTATTTAAAAAGGGTTCAAAGAATAAACCTAGCAATTATAGACCTGTTAGTTTGACATCATATACGATTGAATATGTGACATTATTTTCGTCTTGTTTCTATAGTCAAAGGGTAAGGTTGATTGATTTATTTGTGCAGAACAGTGATGGAAGTCTGACTTTTGCTTTGTGTTTTTCTCTATATAAATGCATAACAGCATGAATTAGAATCTGATTTCCATGCATGAATATACTAAGGTCATTCATGTGCTGCACCTGTTGATCAGAGCCTGGCTCTACTGTGGAATGTAGCTAGGAATGTAATTTAGCCTAACCTTATTCATACCTAATCCAATATGAAGCATAAATGTTGCATTCAAGTGTAAGTTAAAAGACTCGCTACAGTATGCATCAGATTGCACAATTTCCCCCCTCTCCCCCCCCCCCCCCCCCCCTCCCCCCCCAAAGGCAGCTCTGACTATCATCCAGAGAATTGGCCTCCACTGTCTTGTGAGGCAGAGAATTACACAAATTCACACAGAAAGCTATGTGCATGGAATTCTCTGCCTCAGTGGAGGCCGGTTCTCTGGATGCTTTCAAGAGAGAGCTAGAAACATAGAAATTAGGTGCAGGAGTAGGTCATTCGGCCCTTCGAGCCAGCACCGCCATTCAATATGATCATGGCTGATCATCCAACTCAGTATCCCGTACCTGCCTTCTCTCCATACCCTCTGATCCCCTTAGCCACAAGGGCCACATCTAACTCCCTCTTAACTATAGCCAATGAACTGGCCTCAACTACCCTCTGTGGCAGAGAGTTCCAGAGACCCACCACTCTCTGTGTGAAAAAAGTCCTTCTCATCTCGGTCCTAAAGGATTTTCCCCTTATCCTTAAGCTGTGACCCCTTGTCCTGGACCTCCCCAACATCAGGAACAATCTTCCTGCATCTAGCCTGTCCAACCCCTTAAGAATTTTGTAAGTTTCGATAAGATCCCCTCTCAATCTCCTAAATTCTAGAGAGTATAAACCGAGTCTATCCAGTCTTTCTTCATAAGACAGTCCTGACATCCCAGGAATCAGTCTGGTGAACCTTCTCTGCACTCCCTCTATGGCAAGAATGTCCTTCCTCAGATTTGGAGACCAGAACTGTAAGCAATACTCCAGGTGCAGTCTCACTAAGACCCTATACAACTGAAGTAGAACCTCCTGTAGAACCTCCTCCAGAACCATTATCTGTGGAATTCTCTGCCACAGAATGTAGTTGAGGCCAGTTCATTGGCTATATTTAAGAGGGAGTTAGATGTGGCCCTTGTGGCTAAAGGGATCAGGGGGTATGGAGAGAAGGCAGGTACGGGATACTGAGTTGGATGATCAGCCATGATCATATTGAATGGCGGTGCAGGCTCGAAGGGCCGAATGGCCTACTCCTGCACCTATTTTTTATGTTTCTATGTTTCTCCCTGCTCCTATACTCAAATAACTAGATAGGGCTCTTAAAGATAGCGGAGTCAGGGGATATGGGGAGAAGGCAGGAACGGGGGTATTGATTGAGAATGATCAGCCATGATCACATTGAATGTCAGTGAAGGGCTGAATGGCCTACTCCTGCACCTATTGTTAATTGTCTATTGTCTATTCACAACTTTGTGGGTGAAAAGGTTTATCCTCATCTCCGTTCTAAACAGCCTGCCCCTTATTCTTAAATAATTGTAACGGCTTGTGTCACGACGCTAAGAATTGTCAGGAAGCTGTCATCGGGTCCGAAACGGTATAAAATAGAATGAGCTGTGGACACGTGTTGTCATATTCTGCACTCAGTCAAGTGACATGGAGAAGATATGCTGGAAAATAATCTGATTTGAATTAAATAATGTACAGGGAAGGCATTACTTTTTAATTGAATACAGCATTGCAGGACAATAGTGCGTGATTGAGTGCAGTGGGGGGGGGGGGGGGGGGTGGGGGAGGAATATTTGGGCAATGTTCCCATTCTGGAGACTGTTCACTGAGTGAGCCATATCAACGCCATCATCAGTATCTGGAATAACTTTGGTACGAATATTCCCACTGAAACTCTTCAGGAATGTCTGAATTGGAAGCTGCTTCTAAACAAAGTAACCTGATTCCCTCAAAGTTTATATCCAGATTTGACTTGGCCAAAACGATCGTGGCACAGCCAGTCAGGAATTGACAACCTGCCAACATTTCTATAAGATATTAATATTAGATATTTCCACAGGTTAAAAATGTGAAACTGCTTCCACATGCCACAGTTAAATAAAAAACGGGGGGGACGGAATAAGGGGCGTAGACGACATTGTTGATAGTGTGGGCGTGAGAGAGAGGGAGGGGAGAACATTCGGCCAGTGTAGACACATAGGGCTGAAGGGTCTCAGTCTGTGCTGAGATATGTTTAAGAAACAACTGCAGATGCTGGAAAAATCGAAGGTAGACACAAATGCTGGAGAAACTGATAAATTCAGCTGGAAGTGCTGAAACGTCACCTATTCCTTCGCTCCATAGATGCTTCTGGGTCTCGAACCTGAAACGTCACCTATTCGTTGGCTCCATAGATGCTTCCGGGTCTCGACCAGAAACGTCACCTATTCCTTCGCTCCATAGATGCTTACAGGTCTCAACCCGAAACGTCACCTATTCCTTCGCTCCTTAGATGTTGCCTCACCCACTGAGTTTCTCCAGCATTTTTGTCTACCTGTGCTGAGATATGATGTGATTTAAGTTGCCAGGACTAGTGGGGTGTGAGGTACAGTGAGAGGTTGAGTAGGCTGGGACTCTATTCCATGGAGCGCAGGAGGATGAGGGGTGATCTTATAGAGGTGTACAAAATGAGGGGAATAGATTGGGTAGAGTCTCTTGCCCAGAGTAGGGGAATCGAGGACCAGAGGACATAGGTTTAAAGTGAAGGGGAATAGATTTGATCAGAATCTGAGGGGTAACTTTTTCACACAAAGGGTGGTGGGTGTATGGAACGAGCTGCCAGAGGAGGTAGTTGAGGCTGGGACTATCACAACATTTAAGAAACAGTTAGACAGGTGCATGGATGGGACAGGTTTGGAGGGATATGGGCCAAACGCAATCCAGTGGGACTAGTGTAGCTGGGACATGTTGGCCAGTGTGAGCCGTTTCCATACTGTATGACTCTATAACTCTATGACAAAATTAGGTAACAGCATCTTTGGTCTTTCACTAAGGAGGACTCAAACAATCTCCCAGATGTACTGGAGGACAGAGGATCTAAGGGGGGTAGAGGAACTGAAAGAAATTTTCATTAGACGAGAAATAGTAATTGGCTAGGCTAATGGGACTGAAGGATGATAAATCCCCTGGGCCTGATGGTCTGCATCCCAGGGTCCTCAGGGAGGTGGCTCTAGAAATAGTGGATGCATTGGTGATCATTTTCCTATGTTCAATAGATTCAGGATCAGTTCCTGTGGATTGGAGGATAGCTAATGTTATCCCACTTTTCAAGAAAGGAGCGAGAGAGAAAACGGGGAATTACAGACCAGTTAGCCTGACTTCGGTGGTGGGAAAGATGGTGGAGGCAATTATTAAAGAGGTAATAATGGAGCATTTGGATAGCAGTAAAAGGATTAGTCCAAGTCAACATGGATTTATGAAATAGAAATCATGCTTGACTAATCTTCTGGAATTTTTTGAGGATGAGACAAGTAAGGATGAGACACAAGGATGACCCATTAGCCTAGCCAATACTATTTCTCGTCTAATGAAAATTTCTTTCAGTTCCTCTACCCCCTTAGATCCTCTGTCCTCCAGTACATCTGGGAGATTGTTTGAGTCCTCCTTAGTGGACTTCCTCACTGACAGACCTCAGTCTGTGAGGGTTGGAAATAACACCTCCAATACCATCTCTCTAAGCACCGGCTCCCCTCAGGGCTGTGTCCTGAGTCCACTGCTGTTCACCCTGATGACTCACGACTGTTGTGCCAGGTTTAGTACAAACCACATCATGAAGTACGCAGATGACACAACAGTGGTGGGCCTCATCAGGGACGACAATGAGCTGGCTTACAGGGAGGAGGTGAAACAACTGGTGGACTGGTGCAATACGAACAACCTGATCCTGAATGTCGAGAAAACAAAGGAGATTATCGTCGACTTCAGGAAAACCCGGCACAGTCCCACACCACTTCACATCAATGACAGCGATGTGGAGGTGGTCAGTAGCACAAAGTTCCTGGGGGTGCAGATCACTAACAGTCTGACCTGGTCGACTAACATCTCATCAACTGTTAAGAGAGCGCAGCAGCGGTTGCACTTTCTGCGCCGGATGAGAAGAGCTCATCTCCCCCATCCCATCCTCACTACTTTCTACAGGGGCACCATAGAGAATATTCTGACCAGCTGTATCTCTGTCTGGTTTGGGGACTGTAAAGCCTCCGACTGGAAGTCCGTGCAGAGAGTGGTGAGGACAGCGGAAAAAATCATCGGGACCTATCTCCCCTCAATCGGGGATATTGCGACCAAACGCTGTGTGTCTAAGGCCAGCAGTATCATAAAGGACCCCACACATCTCCATCACGGACTGTTCACTCTGCTGCCCTCGGGCAAAAGATATCGTAGCATAAGGAGCAGAACATCAAGATTCCGCAACAGCTTCTTCCCACGTGCCATCAGACTCCTGAATGCCATGTAATGGGCTGCCACTATTGTCTATTTATCCTTTTCATACATACCTATCCTTCGGTTAATTTATTGTGTTGCACAGGGAGCCAAATGCAACGTAATTTCGTTTGGAACTGCATATATCAATGTATTTCTAAATGACAATAAAGTTTGTTTGACTTTGACTTTGACTTGACTTTGACTTTTTTGACTTGACTTGACTAAAATGGATGAAGGGGAGCCAGTGGATGTAGTGTATCTAGACTTTCAGAAAGACTTTGATAAGGTCCCGCACGGGGGACTGGTGACTAAAATTAGAGCACATGGTATTGGGGTAGGGTGTTGACATGGATAGAAAATTGGTTGGCAGACCGGAAGCAAAGAGTAGGAGTGAACAGGTCCTTTTCAGAATGGCAGGCAGTGGCGAGTGGAGTGCCGCAAGGCTCGGTGTTGGGGCCGCAACTGTTTACCATCTATATTAATGATTTGGAAGAGGGAATTAGGAGCAACACTAGCAAGTTCGCAGATGACTTAGATTCCTTAGATTCTGGAGTAGTTCCTGAGCATTGGAGGGTAGCTAATGTAATCCCACTTTTTAAAAAAGGAGGGAGAGAGAAAACGGGGAATTACAGACCAGTTAGTCTAACATCGGTAGTGGGGAAACTGCGAGAGTCAGTTATTAAAGATGGGATAGCAGCGCATTTAGAAAGTGGTGAAAGCATTGGACAAAGTCAGCATGGATTTACGAAAGGTAAATCATGTCTGACAAATCTGATCGAATTTTTCGAGGATGTAACTAGTAGAGTGGACAAGGGAGAATCAGTGGATGTGTTATATCTGGACTTTCAGAAGGCTTTCGACAAGGTCCCACATAAGAGATTAGTATACAAACTTAAAGCACACGGTATTGGGGGTTCAGTATTGATGTGGATAGAGAACTGGCTAGCAGACAGGAAGCAAAGGGTAGGAGTAAACGGGTCCTTTTCAGAATGGCAGGCAGTGACTAGTGGGGTGCCACAAGGCTCATTGCTGAGACCCCAGCTATTTACAATATATATTAATGATTTGGACGAGGGAATTCAATGCAAAATCTCCAAATTTTCAGATGACACCAAGCTGGGGGGTATAGTTAGGTGTGAGGAGGATGCTTGGAGGCTGCAGGGTGATTTGGATAGGCTGAGTGAATGGGCAGATGCATGCAGATGCAGTATAATGTGGATAAATGTGAGGTTATTCACTTTGGGGGCAAAAACATGAGGGTAGACTATTATCTGAATGATGGCAGATTAGGAAAAGGGGAGATGCAACAAGACCTGGGTGTCATGGTACACCAGTCATTGAAAGTAGGCATGCAGGTGCAGCAGGCAGTGAAGAAAGCAAATGGTATGTTAGCATTCATAGCGAAAGAATTTGAGTATAGGAGCAGGGAGGTTCTACTGCAGTTGTACAGGGTTTTGGTGAGGCCACACCTGGAGTATTGCGTACAGTTTTGGTCTCCAAATATGAGGAAAGGCATTCTTGCCATAGAGGGGGTACTGAGAAGATTCACCGGACTGATTCCTGGGATGTCAGGACTTTCATCTGAGGAAAGACTGGATAGACTCGGCTTGTACTCGCTGGAATTTAGAAGATTGAGGGGGGATCTTATAGAAACTTGCAAAATTCTTAAGGGGTTGGACAAGCTAGATGCTGGAAGATTGTTCCCGATGTTGGGGGAGTCCAGAACAAGGGGTCACAGTCTAAGGATAAGGGGGAATTCCTTTAGGACCGAGATGAGGAAAACATTCTTTACACAGAGAGTGGTGAGTCTCAGGAATTCTCTGCCACAGAAGGTAGTTGAGGCCAGTTCATTGGCTATAGTTAAGAGGGCGTTAGATGTGGCACTTGTGGCTAAATGGATCAGGGGGTATGGAGAGAAGGCAGGTACGGGATACTGAGTTGGATGATCAGCCATGATCACATTGAATGGCGGTGCAGGCTCGAAGGGCCTAATGGCCTACTCCTGCACCTTTTTTTCTATGTTCTATGTTTCTATGGCATAAAGCTGGGTGGCAGTGTGAACTGTGAAGAGGATGTTAGGAGGTTGCAGGGGGAGCTGGAAAGATTGAGTGAGTGGGCAGATGCGTGGCAGATGCAGTATAATATGGATAAATGTGAGGTTATCCATTTTGGCGGCAAAAACAAGGGGGCAGATTATTATCTCAATGGGGTTAGGTTAGAAGGGGGAGGTACAGCGAGACCTGGGTGTCCTTGTACACCGGTCACTGAAAGTTGGCGTGCAGGTGCAGCAGGCAGTGAAGAAAGCTAATGGAATGTTGGCCTTCATAACAAGAGGATTTCCGTATAGGAGTAAAGAGGTTCTTCTGCAGTTGTATAGGGCTCTGGTGAGATCACATCTGGAGTATTGTGTACAGTTTTGGTCTCCTAATTTGAGGAAGGGTCATCCTTGTGATTGAGGCAGTGCAGTGTAGGTTCACGAGATTGATCCCGGGATGGCGGGACTGTCATATGAGAAAAGATTGAAAAGACTAGGCTTGTATTCACTGGAGTTTAGAAGGATGAGGGGGGATCTTATAGAAACATATAAAATTATAAAAGGAATGGACAAGCTAGATGCAGGAAAAATGTTCCCAATGTTGGGCGAGTCCAGAACCAGGGGCCACAGTCTCAGAATAAAGGGGAGGGGAGGTGAGAAAAAACATTTTCACCCAGAGAGTTGAGAATTGGTGGAATTCCCTGCCACAGAGGGCAGTGGAGACCAAATCACTGGATGGATTTAACAGAGAGTTAGATAGAGCTCTAGGGGCTAGTGGAGTCAAGGGATATGGGGAGAAGGCAGGCACGGGTTATTGATAGCGGACGATCAGCCATGATCACAATGAATGGCGGTGCTGGCTCGACGGGCCGAATGGCCTCCTCCTGCACCTAATTTCTATGTTTCTATGTTTCTATTCCTAATAAAAAGAATGTAGAAAAATCAATCATTCTGCTGAGATTTATAAAAATCAGGGTCAGAGAGTATAGGACAGTATAGCACAAGAACAGGCCCTTCAGCCCACATCTGTTGCCGGCCCTGTTCTGTTCTGGCCTTCCCTATCTTTCAGTCTGAAGATGGGTTCCGACCCAAAATGTCACCTATCACTTTTCTCCACAGATGCTGCCTGACCCGCTGAGTTACTCCAGCACTCTGTGTCTACTTTCGGTCCACAATGTCTTTGCTGAACATGATGGCAGGTTGAGCTAATCTCCTGTGCCTGTGCATGACGCATGTCCCTCC
This sequence comes from Raja brachyura, assembly GCA_963514005.1. Next base: position 63,423,977 of record OY740794.1, on the reverse strand, counting down.
ATTCCCTGCATATCCATGTACCTATCTAAAAGTCTCTTCAGTGCCATTATCATATCGCAAATTGTTCTTTATTATCCAAAACAACACTTGAACTGCACGTGTACCAATTAAAAATTATACATTATAGTTTAAACATGTGAAGAATTAAATAAAATTCCTGAGCTAAAGGAGGCTACAGATGTTTGGTTATTGAGTAGAGCAACAACTCGTGGAAAAAAGCTGTTTTTTATGTCTGGCTGCGGCAGCTTTGACAGTCCGGAGTCGCCTTCCAGAGGGAAGTGATTCAAAGAGTTTGTGGCCAGGGTGAGAGGGGTCAGAGATGATCTTGCCCGCTCGCTTCCTGGCCCTTGCAGTGTACAGTTCATCAATGGAGGGAAGGTTGCAGCCAATACTCTTCTCAGCTGATCGAACCAATTTTACTCTCTGCAGGGGCACCATAGAATGTTGTGAATGTTGTACATCAGCATTGGTACATTCCACTCCTCACACTGGCTCGTGCGCGAGTGGTTTTTGCTCCAATATTTCAATTGTAGATGATAGCCAGTAAAAACATAACTTGCTGTTTCATGCTGGTCTGGTCCAGGCTGTTCCTGTTTAGTTTATTGTCCCGTGTAGCGAGGTACAGTGCAAAGCTTTTGTTGTGTGCTAACCAGTCAGCGGAAAGACAATACGTGATTACAATCGAGCCGTTTACAGTGTACAGATACATGATAAGGGAATAACGTTTAGTGCAAGGTAAAGCCAGCAAAGTCCAATGGAAGATAGTCTGAGGGTCACCAATGAGGTCATGGGAGCTCTCTTGTCGTTGAGAGGATGGTTCAGTTGCCTGGGAAGATGTTACAGGAAGAACGTTAAGGGCCTGTCCCACTTGGCGATTTTTCCGGCGACTGCCGGCATCATTGACTGACGTATCAGGTTACTGAAGAAAAAGCGGCGTGATACGGCGTGATACGGCGTGACGCGGCATGATTCGGCGGCGACCCAGCGTGATGACATATGACGCGGCGGTGTTTTTTCAAGAGTCGCAACATTTTTTTTGTCGCCACTGGATTTTGAAATGGCGACACTGATATGACACCAGCATAATCGCCGTGGGACAGGCTCTTAGAGGTTTTGGCGAGGGTGAGGAGCCCCTTAAGAATGGGTGGTTGATGTTCAACATACACTTGGTGGGCCGAAGGGCCTATTTCAATCAACCAATCAATTAATCAATGAATGAATCAATCATCGTTTGGGCCTTGGCTGGACGATGCATGATGCCGTGTGGGGTATCACTGGTACCGTGCATGTTCTCCAGAGACCCTGTCTATTTATGCAATGAATTCTCAATGATTGATATGTTCAGGAATTTTGAGTTTCCCCGTGTGGGTTTCACACGATACGCCATATTTCAGTGGCTGAGGTGTTATTAGCGACGCATTTTCCGACCATGTGTGAACAAAGATGAGCGGGCGGCCAAGAACACGTCTGATTGTGAAATCAGACGCTTCAACAATGGGTAGAAACGGCCACACACTTTATGGTGAATGGATTTACAGACGGCAAATGCGAGCTTGATATCCGAGCCCAGAGTTGCTGCAAAGATGTAGAACTGACTCGGAGACACAAGGAGCAGCACATTCACGGTTGGCGCAGTGGTAGAGTCGCTGCCTCACAGCGCCAGAGACCCGGGTTCGATCCTGACTACGGGTGCTGTCCGTACGGAGTATGCATGTTCTCCCCGTGACCTGCGTGGGTTTTCTCCGGGTGTTCCTCCCACACCCCAAAGATGTATGGGTTTGCAGGTTATTTGGCTCGGTATAAATGTAAATTGTCCCTAGTGTGTGTAGGACAGTGCGAGGATCACTGGTCAGTGTGGATTCGATGGGCTGAAGGGCCTGTTTGCGCGCTGCATCTCCAAACTAAACTGAACGATGCTGGAATTTTGAGCAAAACACAAAATGCTGGAGGAACTCAACGGATCAGATAGCATCTGTGGATGGAATGGACGGACGACATCTTGGGTCAGGAATAGACGCAAAATACTGGAGTAACTCAGCGGGACAGGCAGCACCTCTGGAGAGAAGAGGGTGGCGTTTCGGGTCGAGACCCTCCTTCAGGCTGAGAATCGGGGGAGAGGGGAAACTAGAGGTATGAAAAGGCACAAAGAACAAATGGTATGAAGAGAACAAATCAAAGCCAGCAATGATGATCAGGGAATGGTAGAGCCCACAATGGTCAATTGTTGGCTGCGGCAAAAGTGATAATGAATGATACAAACAATGAAGCTAGTAGGAGTAGGGTGGGGGAGGGATGGAAAGAGAGGGGAAAGCAAGGGTTAGTGAAATCAATATTCATACTGCTGGGATGTAAGCTGCCCAAGCAAAGTATGAGGCGCTTGGTCAGAACAAGGCTGAAGGGCAGAAGAGCAGCAGGAATCACAGGGGGGAATATTGAGAGAGGGCCTCACAGAACTCTCATTAGACAATAGACAATAGGTGCAGGAGGAGGCCATTCGGCCCTTTGAGCCAGCACCGCCATTCAATGTGATCATGGCTGATCATCCCCAATCAGTATCCCGTTCCTCCCTTCTCCCCATATCCCCTGACTCCGCTATCTTTAAGAGCCCTATCTAGCTCTCTCTTGAAAGTTTCCAGAGTATTGGCCTCCACCGCCCTCTGAGGCAGAGAATTCCCCAGACTCACAACTCTCTGTGTGAAAAAAGTGTTTCCTCATCTCCGTTCCAAATGGCTTACCCCTTATTCTTACTGAGGCCCCTGGTTTTGGACTCCCCCAACATCGGGAACATGTTTCCCGCCTCTAGCGAGTCCAAACCCTTAATGATGTTATATGTTTCAATAAGATCCCCTCTCATCCTTCTAAACTCCGGAGTATACAAGCCCAGCCGCTCCATTCTCTCAGCATATGACAGTCCCGCCATCCCGGGAATTAACCTGGTGAACCTACGCTGCACTCCCTCAACAGCAAAAATGTCCTTCCTCAAATTAGGGGACCAAAAACTGCACACAATACTCCAGGTGTGGTCTCACTAGGGCCCTGTACAACTGCAGAAGGACCTCTTTGCTCCTATACTCAACTCCTCAAGTTATGAAGGCCAACATGCCTTTCTAATTCGAAGTAGCTGTTTGAGAATCTAACCAAGGTCTAAATCCATGGAAAATACGTGTTTTGATCGTCAACTTCAACCCGCCGACCATGCGCTGGATTAGACATATTCCAACGTTTATATTCACAACCATAGTGCCAACGTTGTCAACTAATGGTGTTCTCAGTCTTTGACAAAACGACATTGCTGGTTACTATGACCTCATTACAAAATTCATCAGTCTGAAGAAGGGTCTCGACCCGAAACGTCACCCATTCCTTCTCTCCAGAGACACCGCCTGTCCCGCTGAGTTACTCCAGCGTTTTGTGTCTGCCTTACAAATTATACGGTGTTTTATTTCCCGAGAACAATTCTTTTTCTTCTAACGTTTATTTTATAAGAAGCGATTGTACGAGAATAAAGCAGTCGGCATAACAGTTGTACAATTTTACGTAGAGCTTCATTTTCCACATTCTAGAAATTGATGAAGCGAATCTGGAGCAAAAAATAAAAAGTAAACAGGAAAGAATGAAGAGAGAGAAGAAAAATACAAAAAAGAGAGAAGAAAAGACCCCTGAACTGCCGAAGAAGTGAGAGACAAAAAAGACGGAGATTTGCCTCACTATCTTCCCCCCCCACCCCCCCGCGCCCCTCACCCATCCCAAGCGCCGGTTTTAAATTTGTGTTCGACCGTTCTATTGTTGAAGAAATTCAGTGAAAGGAGACCATGTTAAGTTAAAACATTCTTCTCCAGTTCCATTCACATGAGATGCAATGCCATAGAGCAAACTTCAAGCCGATTCACTGAATCTTCAAAAGTTGGAAGTCAGAGATAGAAACATAGTAGGCCATTCGGCCCTTCGAGCCTGCACCGCCATTCAATATGATCATGGCTGATCATCCAACTCAGTATCCCGTACCTGCCTTCTCTCCATACCCTCTGATCCCCTTAGCCACAAGGGCCACATCTAACTCCCTCTTAAATACAGCCAATGAACTGGCCTCAACTACCCTCTGTGGCAGAGAGTTCCAGAGACCCACCACTCTCTGTGTGAAAAAAAGTCCTTCTCATCTCGGTCCTAAAGGATTTCCCCCTTATCCTTAAGCTGTGACCCCTTGTCCTGGATCTCCCCAACATCGGGAACAATCTTCCTGCATCTAGCCTGTCCAACCCCTTAAGAATTTTGTAGGTTTCTATAAGATCGCCTCTCAATCTCCTAAATTCTAGAGAGTATAAACCGAGTCTATCCAGTCTTTCTTCATAAGACAGTCCTGACATCCCAGGAATCAGTCTGGTGAACCTTCTCTGCACTCCCTCTATGGCAATAATGTCCTTCCTCAGATTTGGAGACCAGAACTGTACGCAATACTCCAGGTGTGGTCTCACCAAGACCCTATACAACTGAAGTAGAACCTTCCTGCTCCTATACTCAAATCCTTTTGCTATGAAAGCTAACATACCATTCTCTTTCTTCACTGCCTGCTGCACCTACATGCCTACTTTCAATGACTGGTGTACCATGACACCCAGGTCTCGCTGCATCTCTTTTCCTAATCGGCCACCATTTAGATAATAGTCTGCTTTCCTATTTTTGCCACCAAAGTGGATAACCTCACATTTATCCACATTATACTGCATCTGCCAAACATTTTCCCACTCACCCAGCCTATCCAAGTCACCATGCAGTCTCCTAGCATCCTCCTCACAGCTAACACTGCCCCCCAGCTTAGTGTCATCCGCAAACTTGGAGATATTGCCTTCAATTCCCTCATCCAGATCATTAATGTATATTGTAAATAGCTGGGGTCCCAGCACTGAGCCTTGCGGTACCCCACTAGTCACTGCCTGCCATTGTGAAAACGACCCGTTTACCCCTTAGAGAATTACATCGAGAAAAGGACCCGTTTACATAGAGAACATCTAATGTTTCCAGTGACTTGGGGGTTATATGGTAAAATCTAACAAAGTGACACAAGGGTAGAGTTGCTGCTTTAAGGGCCTGTCCCGCTTTCCCGAGTTTTTCCTCATAGATTCTCCCGAGTTTTCCCCTCGATTCAAACTCGGAAAATGTCCATAGCGAGTCCGTAGATATACCATAGTGGCTCGTTATGCCAGCCGTACGTACTCGGGGCATTAGGTAAGTGGGGACGTTTTTTCCAGCATGAGTAAAAAGATAGTTGGGAGTAGGTGTTCGTGGATCATCTTGATTTTTTTTTTTAAGGTCCTTTCAACTCGGCAGAGGACTCGGGAGAGTGGGACAGGCCCTTTCCAGTGCCAGAGGTCCTCCACGCTCCAAGATGGCATACAACCTAGGTGACTATTAGCGTGCTAGCCACAGAAGCAGATGTACAATCACATATTGCAATCGTTCCACACTCCTGAGTCTCTGATCCTGAAGCAACATTTCTTACTTTAACTACGATATTCCCTTATCATTTATCTGTACCCTGTAAATGGCTCGATTGTAATCATGTACTGCCTTTCCGCTGGCTGGTTAGCACGCAACCAAACCATTTCATTGTACCTCAATGTGGGGCGAGTCCAGAACCCGGGGCCACAGACTTAGAATAAAGGGGAGGTCATTTAAGACTGATGGTGAGAACAAACTTTTTCACCCAGAGAGTTGCGAATTTGTGGAATTCCCTGCCACAGAGGGCAGTGGAGGCCAAGTCACTGGATGGATTTAAGAGAGAGTTAGGTAGAGCTCTAGGGGCTAGTGGAGTCAAGGGATATGGGGAGAGGGCAGGCACGGGTTATTAGAAACATAGAAAATAGGTGCAGGAGTAGTCCATTCGGCCCTTCGAGCCTGCACCGCCATTCAATGTGATCATGGCTGATCATCCAACTCAGTATCCTGTACCTGCCTTCTCTCCATACCCCCTGATCCCTTTAGCCACAAGTGCCACATCTAACGGCCTCTTAAATATAGCATATTGATTGGGACGATCAGTCATGATCACAATGAATGACGGTGTTGGCTCAAAGGGCCGAATGGCCTCCTCCTGAACATATTTTCTATGTTTCTATACCTCGGTACACGTGACAGTAAACTGAACTGATTTCTGATCCGAACGTAGACAAAAATGCTGGAGAAACCCAGCGGGTGAGGCAGCATCTACAGAGCAAAGGAATAGGTGACGTTTCGGGTCAAGACCCTTCCTCCGACTGAAGAAGGGTCTCGACCCGAAACGTCACCTATTCCTACGCTCCTAATGCTGCCTCACCCGCTGAGTTTCTCCAGCATTTTTGCCTACCTTCGATTTTTCCAGCATCTGCAGTTCCTTCTTAAACACGACTACTGATCTGGGTTCGATCGTGATTGCGAGTGGCGTTTTGCACGTTCTCCCCGTGACCTGCGTGGGATTTCTCCGCGTGCTCCGGTTTCCTCCCACGCACCAAAGACGTACAGGTTTGTAGGTTAATTGGCTTCGGTAAATTGTAAATTGTCCCTAGTGCATGTGGGATAGTGTTAGTGTACGGGGTGATCGCTGGTCGGCGCGGATTTGGGGGGTGAGGGCGTAGGACTCGTTTCAATAGACAATAGACAATAGGTGCAGGAGGAGGCCATTTGGCCCTTCGAGCCAGCACCGCCATTCATTGTGATCACGGCTGATCATCCCAGCGTTTCCACTGGGACTAAAACTGAAAGAAATTCCTAAACTCACTTTTCAATTTCACCTTGCAACCAAAGCTTGCACCAGTACGACTCACAACTTTCCTGGTGATTTTTGTTTTGATAATATTGTAAAATCCGAGATGACGTGGAGATAAACATCATTAAGATGGGAGTTTATAAAGTTAAAGTCGAATATATGTTTGTTTGGATGAAGTGGCTTTTCTCCCTTTTTATTTCCCTTAGAAAAATATCCTGCTACTTTCATCCTCCTTTTTCCTATCAAAGTGGGCCGTTGGCAGGCAGCGTTAAGTAAACAGTGGATAGGAGCTGCTCGCCAATGCTTCCTGAAGGGTTCACCAGTTGCTCAGCTCTCCGAGTCCCTGCAAGGAAGCCCTGCATCAGACGGCAGGTCATAAATCAGCCTGGGAACTCAGCGCAGATTCCCCGCCTTCTAGAAAAGCCACAATGTCGATATGCCTTTCGCAGTCTTGCCCAGCTTTTACTCATCAGAATTTTACTTTGCGCTGTGAAACGTATCATGATTTATTTTCCTTTCATTATACTTTTTGGTGAAAAGTCTCTTTTTACATGTGGCCTGGAGTTTGTTTTTCCACTTGGGTCCGTTTCACCGACGCGACGTGGCCAAGTATTCATTGTTTTTATTTCCCCTCCTTTCCCTACCTAACTTCATTGCACAGTTCCCCCATCCTCTCTTCATCCTTTAGGCCTCTGCTCCATATTTAGATCCAATATTCCTCCCCACGCTCCCTCCTCCCTCCCCACGCTCCCTCCTCCCTCCCCTCCCAAATACAACATTCTGCAGGCTCTTTGCAGCTTTCACCTGGCTCTTCTCATTAGTTTTTCATTCCTTGACGACCTTCATAATTTTTTCTATCTGCCTTTGCCGTTGTTTGTCTTGTTGTGAAAGTTCAGTCTCAGCTATCGCAGTCGTACAACCCGACTTTAGGTTTCGGACCCGAAACGTCACCCATTCCTTCTCTCCAGAGATGCTGCCTGTCCCGCTGAGTTAAGGGCCTGTCCCACCAGCATGCAACTCTATGCGATGAGCGCGACCTAACGTGGTCGCTTGAGTCGTCCGGCGTCGCGGGGCCGGTCCCACTTCGATCGCCGGAGCCGTGCGGGAAGTGTGCGGAGTTCGTCCCAACATCGCGCGGGGCTCCGAAAAACTGACTATGTTCAAAAATTCCGTGCGGCAACGGCCTGTTGGCTCGCAGTCGCCTCGACACATTACACACCGCCTCGACGTCGTGCCTCCGTGACCCTCTCTGTAGGTGCCTCCGTGACCCTCTCTGTGTGTGCCTCTGTGCCCCTCTCTGTGTGCCCCTCTCTGTCCTGGCGAACTTACCTTTAAGACTTCGCTCCAAGTTCGCCTCACTTTGCGCCGCGTCGCGCGACTCACCGGGCCATAGAGGGAGTGCAGCGAAGGTTCACCAGACTGATTCCTGGGATGTCAGGACTCTCTTATGAACAAAGACTGCATAGACCCGGTTTATACTCTCTAGAATTTAGGAGAGTGAGAGGGGATCTTATAGAAACTTACAAGATTCTTAAGGGGTTGGACAGTCTAGATGCAGGAAGATTGTTCCCGATGTTGGGGAGGTCCAGGACAAGGGGTCACAGCTTAAGGATAAGAGGGAAATCCTTTAGGACCGAGGTGAGAAGGAATTTTTTCACACAGAGAGTGGTGTGTCTCTGGAACTCTCTGCCACAGAGGGTAGTTGAGGCCAGTTCATTGGCTATATTTAAGAGGGAGTTAGATGTGGCCCTTGTGGCTAAGGGGATCAGAGGGTATGGAGAGAAGGCAGGTACGGGATACTGAGTTGGATGATCAGCCATGATCATATTGAATGGCGGTGCACGGTTGAAGGGCCGAATGGCCTACTCCTGCACCTAATTTCTATGTCTATGTTTCTATGACCTCCGCGCGGCCCTCGCTGCCGGTTTGGTCGCGCTTGCCGCATGCAGGCGCATGCTGGTGGGAACGGCCCTGTACAGGGGATCACCCGACCTCCGCACAGCCCCCGCTTCTAGTTTGATCGCGCTCATCGCATGGAGTCGGATGCTGGTAGGACAGGTCCTTTACTCCCAGCATTTCACAAGATTAATTCCTGGGATGGCGGGACTGTCATATGCTGAGAGAATGGAGCGGCTGGGCTTGTATACTCTGGAGTTTGGAAGGATGAGAGGGTATCTTATTGAAACAGATAAGATTTTTAAGGGTTTGAACACACTAGAGGCAGGAAATATGTTCCCAATTTTGGGGGAATCCAGAACCAGGGCCCACAGTTTAAGAATAAGAGGTAAGCCGTTTAGAACGGAGATGAGGAAACACTTTTTCACACGGAGAGCTGTGAATCTGTGGAATTCTCTGCCTCAGAGGGCGGTGGAGGCCGGTTCTGTGGATACTTTCAAGAGAGAGCTAGATAGGGCTCTTAAAGATAGCGGAGTCAGGGGATATGGGGAGAAGGCACTCACAACTCTCGGTAAGAAAAAGCGTTTCCTCATCCCCGTTCACATCGAGTTAATAAGTGAATTTAAATTCTGCAGCCCTCACAACGGGATTTAAATTGGTGCCTCTGAATCACTTGTTCAGACATTTGGATTATTAATCCCATGAATAAACATAGAACATAGATTTGCACAGCACAAGATCGAGCCCTTCGGCCCACAAAGTCTCTACTGAAATGGTTAAACTCCTGTGCCTGCGTGTCATCCATGTCCCTCCCTTCCCTGCATGTCCATGTGCTTATCTAAAAGCCTCTTTGAGTTGAGTTTAGAGATTCAGCGCGGAAACAGGCCCTTCGGCCCAACGGGTCCGCACCGACCAGCAATCCCCGCAAATTAACACTATCCTACTAGGGACAACTTTTCCATTTACCAAGCCATTTAACCTACAAACCTGCACGTCTTTGGAGTGTGGGAGGAAACCGAAGATCTTGGAGAAAACCCACGCAGGTCACGGGGAGAACGTACAAACTCCGTACAGACAGCACCCGTTGTCGGGATCGAACCCGGGTCTCCGGGGTTCAATTCGCTGTAAGGCAACAACTCTACCGCTGCGCTACCGTGACTACCGTATCTGCCTCCACCACCACCTCTGGCAGCGCGTTCCAGGCACCCACCACCCTCTGTGTAAAATACACATTGATCTACACAACTCCTTTAAACCTTGCCCCTCTCAGCTTGAAGCTATGCCATATTTTATTTGATTTTTTCATCGTTGGAGGAATGATGGCCACACAACACCACTATATTCTTCCAATGTTAACAGGGATGGGATGGAGCAGCTTTAATGGCCTCTGTGTTCTGGAGTTGTCACCGTGTACATGTCAGACATGATCTCCTCTTATTCCCCATAGTGAAAGACCTGGATAGAGTGGATGTGGAGAGGATGTTTCCACTAGTGGGAGAGTCCAGATCTAGAGGTCACAGCCTCAGAATTAAAGGACGTTCCTTTGGGAAGATGATGAGGGGGAATTTCTTCACTCAGAGGGTGGTGAATCTGTGGAATTCTTCACCACAGAAGGCCGTGGAGGCCAAACCAATTAATATTTTTAAGGCAGAGATAGATAAATTCTGGATTAGTACAGGTGTCAGGGATTGTAGACAATAGACAACAGGTGCAGGAGTAGGCCATTCGGCCCTTCGAGCCAGCACCACCATTCAACATGATCATGGCTGATCACCCACAATCAGTACCCTGTTCCTGCCTTCTCCCCATATCCCCTGACTCCGCTATCTTTAAGAGCTCTATCTAACTCTCTCTTGAAAGCATCCAGAGAACCGGCCTCCACCGCCCTCTGAGGAGGGGAGAAGGCAGGAGAATGGGGTTGGGAGGGAGAGATAGATCAGCCATGATTGAACGGCCAAATGGCCTAATTCTGCTCCTATCACTTATAACCTTGTGATACAGTTGGGAAAAATGTGCATGCCGTCTTTTTGGAAGTGCACAAACGCTTTGAACTGTGAATAAATGGATTTGTTGTGTAACGTTGAGAGTTCAAAAGTGTTGCCATGGCAACAAGTTATCATGGAAATAAAATTTTTATAAAAAGAAGGGATTGGTAAACTCATTAAAAAAAATGTATTACAAACCTTTCAAAAAGTGCCAGTGACAGAATAACATTTTAGCCTCAATGTCTGAAAATACTAATCAAAATTCTCACATTTGAGTTTGAACTTGGTGTCACATGTACCGAGGTACAGTGAAAAGCTTTTGTTGCGTGCTAACCAGTCAGCAGAAAGACAACACATGATTACAAGGTTATGGGGAGAAGGCAGGGGAATGGGGTTAGGAGGGAGAGATAGACCAGCCATGATTGAATGGTGGAGTAGCCTTGATGGGCCGAATGGCCCAATTCTGCTCCCGTCACTTATGAACAATCGAACTGTCCACAGTGTACAGATACCATGATAAAGGGAACAATGTGGATAACATTTAGTGCAAGATAAAGCCCAGTAAAGTCTGACCAAAGATAGTCTCCAATGAGGTAGACAGTGGTCCAGCACTGCTCTCCAGTTGGTGGTAGGATGGTTCAGTTGCCTGATAACAGCCAGGAAGAAACTGTCCCTGAATCTGGAGGTGTGGGAATCTGCAGGAACGGGATAGACAATAGATAATAGGTGCAGGAGGAGGCCATTTGGCCCTTCGAGCCAGCACCGCCATTCATTGTGATCATGGCTGACCATCCCAAATCAGTACCCCGTTCCTGCCTTCTCCCCATATCCCCTGACTCCACTATATTTAAGGGGTACTATCGTTAAGGGGTACTGGCTCGAAGGGCCGAATGGCCTACTCCTGCACCGATTGTCCATTGTGTGCGTTTTCACACCTGTACCACTTGCCCGATGGGAGAGGGGAGAGGAGGGAGTGACCGGGGTGAGACTGGTCCTTGATGATGCTGCCGGCCTTGCCGAGGCAGCGCGAGGTGCAGATGGAGTCAATGGAAGGGAGGTGGGCTTGCGTGATGGTCTGGGCTGCGTCCACAATCCTGGGATGTCAGGACTTTCATATGAGGAAAGATTGGATAGACTCGGCTTGTACTCGCTGGAATTAGAAGATTGAGGGGGGATCTTATAGAAACTTACAAAATTCTTAAGGGGTTGGACAGGCTGGAAGATTGTTCCCGATGTTGGGGAGTCCAGAACAAGGGGTCACAGTCTAAGGATAAGGGGGAATTCCTTTAGGACCGAGATGAGGAAAACATTCTTTACACAGAGAGTGGTGGGTCTCTGGAATTCTCTGCCACAGAAGGTAGTTGAGGCCAGTTCATTGGCTATATTTAAGAGGGCGTTAGATGTGGCACTTGTGGCTGAAGGGATCAGGGGGTATGGAGAGAAGGCAGGTACGTGATACTGAGTTGGATGATCAGCCATGATCACATCGAATGGCGGTGCAGGCTCGAAGGGCCGAATGGCCTACTCCTGCACCTATTTTTCTATGTTTTCTATGTTAATCCTCTACGATTCCTCACGGTCTTGGATGGAGCTTCGTCAAACGCTGGAATAGACGCAGGGATGACTAAGCATGTGGGTGATCTAATGGAAATTCTTATCGCCTTGGCGTGTATATCGCAACGTTTGGTGGGTCACGAGGAAAGGCTTAAATCAAAATTCCCATCAACAAATGACGTGCTTGAAGCAGTCGGTGTGTTTGTCCTGCTGATAAAAAAAAACCTCACGTTATTTTCACAATTGCCCTTTTCAAACCCTGAGTCATCAAAATTCAAACAGGAAAAATAGAGCAGAATAATAAATTGAAGAATAAATAGAAAATGAAATGGCAGTGCGATGTATGCTTATATAAACGTGATTTGTGGTTTAGATACCCAAATCATTTTCTTAAAAAAAAAACAAATGAAATGATCAAATTCATACATCCACGAGGATCTTTAAATGATAACACATGTACACACAGAAGTCTAGAAAATGGATAACTCTGTCTGTTTCCACATTAAAAAAAATCACAAGGACCTACTTCATCGGCAGTAGATTACATAACCCACTTACCACAGTGCACTGTTTTAGTAGCATCCGGTGCATATTGAATGATTCTACTCCCCACCTCCCCTTTATACGTCTCCGCCTTCAGCCCTTCGGCCCACCGATTCCGCGCCGACCAGCGATCCCCGCACGCTAACACTACCCTACACCACATTTATACCAAAAGCCAATTAACCTACAAACCTGCACGTCTTTGGGGTGTGGGAGGAAACCGGAGCTCCCGGAGAAAACCCACGCAGGTCACGTGGAGAACGTGCAAACTCCGCACAGACAGCACCCGTAGTCAGGATGGAACCCAGGTCTCCGGCGCTATGAGGCGGCGACTCTACCGCTGCGCCACCGTGCCGCCCTCTTCTCTCCTTGTCTTCCTTGCTGACGGTCCCGGTGAGCCGCGGCTATCTGCCGGCAACAGACCCGGCTCGCCCATCCACCGCGGAAGCAGGGACAACAGACAATAGGTGCAGGAGGAGGCCATTTGGCCCTTCGAGCCAGCACCGCCATTCAATGTGATCATGGCTGATCATCCCCAATCAGTACCCCGTTCCTGCCTTCTTCCCATATCCCTTGATTCCATTAGCCCCAAGAGCTAAATCTAACTCTCTCTTGAAAACATCCAGTGAATCGGCCTCCACTGCCTTCTGTGGCAGAGAATTCCACAGATTCACAACTCTCTGGGTGAAAATGATTTTCCTCATCTCAGTCCCAAATGGCCTACCCCTTATTCTTAAACTGTGACTCCTGGTTCTGGACTTCCCCCAACATGTTTACGGGATGATGCAGACGGAGGCAATGGCTGGAGGCCCTGCAGCCAAGACAACTGGCCATTATGGCCAACTGCAGCTTGGACATTGGAACATCTGCCTATCTGCAACCTCCCTCGCCTGGATCCACCTATTGCCTGCCTCTCCTCTCTCCCAGCTGTTTTTGTCCCCGCCATCCTCCCCCACACAATCAGAAGGTGTCCTGTCCCGAAACATCGCACACCCATGTTCTCACCCATGTTCTCCGCCTGACCCCAGGGCCGGATTTACGCACAAGCTAGACAAGCTTAAGCTTAGGGCCTCGAGATCTAGGGGGGCCTACTCACCTCGCTGCCTCACCGGACCCATCGAACCACGCCGCCCCACCGATCATCCACCCACCGGGACCTCCTACTCTTTGCCCGCTGACCCTATGGCCACTCCACCGACCTCCAGCAGCCATCGCCGTGGCCTGGACAGCACCGGGCCTGAAGCTTCCACGCTGCAGACTCCCACTCCTCCGGCCCGGGTTTGACCACGCTGGGCCCTAGTGCTAGTCAGCCGACCCTGGTAATCTCAGTAGCTGTTCCCCATTGCCCTCAAACCATGTGACCCCCAGCTCTTCCCCACCCAAAGTAATTTAAGTAATTTAATTAAATATATCCTGGAAAACCAATAACCATTGGTGACAAACCAGTCCAGGCATTAAATTTTGGGCTTCAGTCCCATCCTAACTGTGCGTTAGTTGTCAGTGCGGGATGTGTGCGTGGGAGGCAGGGAGAGAAGGAAGGGAGGCAGGGAGAGAAGGGAGGGAGGGAGGGAGGGGAGTGAGGGAGGAAGGGAGAGAAGGACAGAAGGACAGAAGGGAGGGAGGGAAGTAGAGAAAGGTGGGAAGGAGAGAAAGAAGGGATGGAGAGAATGAGAGAAGGGAAAAGAGAGAGGAAGGAGGGAGGGAAGGAGAGAAGGGAGGGAGGGAAGAAGGGAAGGAGAGAAGGGAGGGAGAGGGACGGCGGCAGGAGCAGATGCCGGGGTCCGGGTGGACGCGTGTGAGCTGAGGCCGAGGTTTGTAAACGTTGCTCCAACCCCCGGCCTGGCCCTCCCTGGATTGTTCATCTCGTTTCCCCGGGGAGAAAGAGGGGGGGAGCTTAGGGCCTCTCTTCATCTAAATCCGGCTCTGCCTGACCCGCTGAGTTACTCCAGCACTCTGTGAAACGTCACCTATCCATGTTCTCCACAGATGCTGCCTGACCCGCTGAGTTACTCCAGCACTCTGTGAAACGTCACCTATCCATGTTCTCCACAGATGCTGCCTGACCCGCTGAGTTACTCCAGCACTCTGTGAAACGTCACCTATCCATGTTCTCCACAGATGCTGCCTGACCCGCTGAGTTACTCCAGCACTCTGTGAAACGTCACCTATCCATGTTCTCCACAGATGCTGCCTGACCCGCTGAGTTACTCCAGCACTCTGTGAAACGTCACCTATCCATGTTCTCCACAGATGCTGCCTGACCCGCTGAGTTACTCCAGCACTCTGTGAAACGTCACCTATCCATGTTCCCCACAGATGCTGCCTGACCCGCTGAGTTACTCCAGCACTCTATGAAACGTCACCTATCCATGTTCTCCACAGATGCTGCCTGACCCGCTGAGTTACTCCAGCACTCTGTGAAACGTCACCTATCCATGTTCTCCACAGATGCTGCCTGACCCGCTGAGTTACTCCAGCACTCTGTGAAACGTCACCTATCCATGTTCTCCACAGATGCTGCCTGACCCGCTTTATGCCTTCTTTTGTAAACCAGCATCTACAGTTCCTCGTTGCCACAACTATATTCTGCATTCTGTGTCTTCCCCTTTGCTCGACCTATTGTAGTTGAGTTTAGGCTGATTATATTTAGTTAGTTGATTGTAATATATTTTGTATTATTTGATTGGTTGGATAACATGCAAAACAAGGCTTTTCATTGAACCCCGATACATGTGACAATATTAAACCTATGCACCCGAGAACAATTACCTTAAGACACTTAAAGAACACTTTAACTCCCCCTCCCATTCCCACACTGACATTTCTGTCCTGGGCCTCCTCCACTGTCAGAGTGAGGCCCAGGACAAATTGGAGGAGCAGCACCTCATATTTTGCTTGCACCCCAAAGGTATGAACCCTTGCTTTCCAATCTCTCCACTCATCCCCCACCCTAGTCCAACTAGTTTCATTGTCTGCATCCACTCGTCATCATCATATCATCACAGCCAACAATTGACCATTGTGGGCTCCACCATCGTCGCTGGCTTTGATTTGTTCTTTTCACACCTTTCATTTATTTGTTCCTTGTACCTTTTTATACCTCAAGTTCCCCCTCTTCCCCTGACTCTCAGTCTGAAGAAGGGTCTCGACCCGAAACATCAGCAGTTCCTTTTACCCAGAGATGCTGCCTGTCCCACTGAGTTACTCCAGCATTGTGTGTCTGTCTTCGGTGTAAACCAGCATCTGCTAGTTCCTTCCAAAAGAACTATCAAATGGATTTAAAACATTTTCTTTTACACCAAATGTTAGGAGTGGCTTCAGAACACATTAAGATGGACGTTCCACCCTTAGACGATAGACAAGAGGTACAGGAGTAGGCCATTCGGCCCCTCGAGCCAGCACCGCCATTGAATGTGATCGTGGCTGATCATCCCCAATCAGTACCCCGTTCCTGCCTTCTCCCCATATCCCCTGACTCCACTATCTTTAAGAGCCCTATCTAGCTCTCTCTTGAAAGCATCCAGAGAACCGGCCTCCACCGCCCTCTGAGGCAGAGAATTCCACAGACTCACAACTCTGTGTGGAAAAGTGTTTTCTCATCTCCGTTCAAAATGGCTTACCCCTTATTCATAAACTGTGTTTGGCCCCTGGTTCTGGATTCCCCCAACATCGGGAACAAGTTTGCTGCCTCTAGCGTGTCCAAACCTTTAATAATCTTATATGTTTCAATAGGATCCCCTCTCATCCTTCTAAACTCCAGAGTGTACAAGCCCAGCCGATCCATTCTCTCAGCATATGACAGTCACGCCACTTTTGTGAAGAAATCTGATCACTCCTGCCTTCAGCTGGCTGGAATGTGAATAAATGGTGATTCATTGAGGGTTGAGAAGCGGGCATTGCCACATTAGAAAGGCCCTTGGGCTGCAGGAACGGTCTTGGGTGTTAAAGCAATATTATGGTCTACTAGAAGATGAGAGAAAAATCCGAGAAAACTCTCGAGGATTCCAAGTCACAAGTGTTGACAGAGAAGTCGGTCGATGCTGTTGTGTGAAGCTAAGTACGGTAGTGGAACCCTTGGGCTCGCTTACGTAACAATCATCAGCTATAGTTTTAGTTTAGATTAGTTTAGTTTAGAGATACAGCGTGGAAACAGGCCCTTCGGCCCAATGAGTCCGTGCCGACCAGCAATCCCCGCACACTAAAGGGCCTGTCCTACCAGCATCCGACTCCATGCGATGAGCGCGATCAAACTAGAAGCGGGGGCCGCGCGGAGGTCGGGTGATCCCCTGTACAGGGCCGTTCCCACCAGCATGCGCCTGCATGCGACAAGCGCGACCAAACCGGCAGCGAGGGCCGCGCGGAGTCGGGTGAGTGGCGCAACGCAGCGCAAAGTGAGGCGAACTTGGAGCAAAGTCTTAAAGGTAAGTTCGCCAGGACAGAGAGGGGCACACAGAGTGGGGCACAGAGGCACACACACAGAGGGCCACGGAGCCACATACAGAGAGGGTCACGGAGGCACGACGTCGAGGCGGTGCGTAATGCGTCGAGGCGACTGCGAGCCGACAAGCCATTGCCGCGAGGAATTTTTGAACACGGTCAGTTTATCGGAGCCCCGCGCGATGTCGGGACAAACTCCGCACAATTCCGCACGGCTCCGGCGATCGAAGTGGGACCGGCCCCGCGACGCCGGACGGCTCAAGCGACCACGTTAGGTCGCGCTCATCGCATAGAGATGCATGCTGGTGGGACAGGCCCTTAACACTATCCTACACACACTAGCGATCATTTGTACTATTATACGAAGCCAATTAACCTACAAACCTGCACGTCTTTGGAGGGTGGGAGGAAACCGAAGATCTCGGGGAAAACGCACGCAGATCATGGGGAGAACATACGTACAAACTCCGTACAGACAGCGCCCGTAGTCAGGATGAAACCCAGGTCTCTGGCGCTGTGAGGCAGTAAGTCTATCGTTGCGCCACCGTGCCGCCATTTTATTGTTTCTACGACTGGCTGGGCTGTCGGAACTAATCTCCGTGCAAAACCGCGGGCGCTCTGGATTGGGCTTCAACTTTGTCAATCAACGGAACAAAGTCTGTAGAAAAATTAAAATTCTCTTGGACGACCTGCTACTGTCGATTGAACTTTGCACCAAACCCATCAATAATACAGGTATACTCTTGAACACATGCACTGAGGTTTCCTTGCCAAGTACCCGCCGTTTTAACATCAGAGCAACCAGGTGGGAATATCCACTTTCACAACGTTTAAGGGATAGAAAAACAATCCCAAAAAATCCCTCATTGGAGGCCCTCGGACTATCTTTGATCGGACTTCACTGGACTTAACCTTGCACTAAAGGTTATTCCCTTTATCCTGCATTGCTCTTGAGGGAGTGCAGCTTAGGTTAATTCCCGGGATGGCGAGACTGACATAAACTCTCTGCCTCAAAAAGGCAGCCAACATCATCAAAGACCCACACCATCCTGGCCACACACTCGTCTCACCCCTGCCATCGGGAAGAAGGTACAGGAGCCTGAAAACTGTAACGTCCAGGTTCAGGAACAGCTCCTTCCCCACAGCCATCAGGCTATTAAACACAACATCGAATAAGGGCCTGAAGAAGGGTCTCGACCCGAAACGTCGCCCATCTCCTTCGCTCCTTAGATGCTGCTGCACCCGCTGAGTTTCTCCAGCTTTTTGTGTAACCATCGAATAAGCTCTGAACTGCAACAGACTATTATTAATATTGCACCATATTGGGTTATTTATTGAGTATGTGTGCATGTATATACACACACTGAACTTTTATCTCCTGTTCTGTATTATGTTTATATATTCTGCTGTGCTGCAGCAAGCAAGAATTTCATTGTCCTATCTGGGACACATGACAATAAAACATTCTTGAATTCAAAAGGATGAGAGGCGATCTTACAGAAACATATAACATTCTTAAAGAATTGGACAGGCTAGATGCCGGGAAATATTTCCTTATTTTGGGGGAGTCCAGAACGAGCAGTCACAGTTTAGGAACAAGGGGTAGGCCATTTAGTTTAGTTTAGTGATACAGCGTGGTAAGAAGCCCTTTGGCCCACCAGGCCCGCGCCGACCAGCGATCCCCGCACATTAACACTATCCTACACACACTAAGGACAATTTTTTTTTTACATTTACCAAGCCAATTAACCTACGAACCTGCACGTCTTTGGAGTGTGGGAGGAAACCAAAGATCTCGGAGAAAACCCACGCAGGTCACGGGGAGAACGTACAAACTCCGTACAGACAAGCACCCGTAGTCGGGATCGAACCCGGGTCTCCGGCGCTGTATTCGTATAAAAGGCAGCAATTCTACCGCTGCGCCACCTCTAGGACCGTCTCTAGGACTCCTTTAGGACTGAGATGAGGAAAAACTTTTTCACTCAGAGAGTTGAGGATCTGTGGAATTCTCTGCCACATAAGGCAGTGGAGGTCGATTCACTGGATGTTTCCAAAAGAGAGTTAGATTTAGCTTTTTAGGGCTAACGGAATCAAGGGATATGGGGAGAAAGCAGGAAGGGGGTACTAATTTTGGACGATCAGCCATGATCACATTGAATGGCGGTGCAGGCTCGAAGGGCCGAACGCTGGCCTACGGCTGGCTATTACCGCAATTCTCCGAGTTTGAATCAAGGTCTTTATTCTTTGGAGCGCAGAAGGTTAAGGGGGGACTTGATTGAGGTCTTTAAAATGATGAAAGGGAGAGACAGAGTTGACGTGGATAAGCTTTTCCCATTGAGGGTAGGGAAGATTCAAACAAGAGGGCATGACATGAGAATTAAGGGACAGAAGTTTAGGGGTAACATGAGGGGGAACTTCTTTACTCAGAGAGTGGTGGCTGTGTGGAATGATCTTCCTGCAGAAGTGGTGGAGGCAGGATCGGTTTTAACATTTAAAAGTAAAGTGGATAGGTATATGGACGGGAAGGGAATGGAGGGGTATGGCCCGAGTGCAGGTAGATGGGACTAGGGGAAAATAAATGGTCGGCACGGACTGGAAGGGCCGAGAAGGCCTGTTGCCGTGCTGTAATTGTTACATGGGTATAAGTTATAAGAGGAAAAGTCTGGAGAATTTGTGAGTAACTCGGGAAGGTGGGGATTTAATCGTTAATTCTTGACTAGGTTCGCGGTAGTTCGAGAATTTGCTTTTCGTTAATAAAGAATATTTCCATCAACCTGCCTGGTCTCGCTACATAATCATAGTAAATAATATAAGAAAAACTCAGAAAAAAAAGAACTAACGATAACTGTGCAATAATAATATTAATCTTTTGTAGACTATTATTATTATGGGTAACCACCCGAAACGTCACCCATTCCTTCTCTCCAGAGATGCTGCCTGTCCCGCTGAGTTACTCCAGCATTTTGTGTCTATCTTCAGTGTAAACCAGCATTTGCAGTTCCTTCTTATGCACAGTAATACTTGCACTGTATACAAAAATGAATGTCACTGTACCTTGGTACACGCGACAAATAAATTACCATACCATACTAGTGGGAGAGTCTAGGACTAGAGGTCACAGCTTCAGAATTAAAGGACGTTCCTTTAGGAAGGAGATGAGGAGGAATCTCTTTAGTCAGTGGACGGTGAATCTGTGGAATTCATTGTCACAGACGGCTATGGAGGCCACAAGTCAGTGGATATTTTTAAGGCAGAGATAGATAGATTCTTGATTAGTACAGGTGTCAGGGGTTATGGGGAGAAGGCGGGAGAATGGGGTTAGGAGGGAGAGATAGGTCAGCCATGTTTGATGGGCCGAATGGCCTAATTCTATTCCTATTCCTCCTAGAAACATAGAAACATAGAAAATAGGTGCAGGAGTAGGCCATTCGGCCCTTCGAGCCTGCACCGCCATTCAATGTGATCATGGCTGATCATCCAACTCAGTATCCCGTACCTGCCTTCTCTCCATACCCCCTGATCCCTTTAGCCACAAGTGCCACATCTAA
The DNA here is from genome assembly GCA_963514005.1 of Raja brachyura. The sequence continues at coordinate 63,403,275 of OY740794.1, read as the reverse complement.
CGCCCTCTTAAATATTGCCAATGAACTGGCCTCAACTACCTTCTGTGGCAGAGAATTCCAGAGACTCACCACTCTCTGTGTAAAGAATGTTTTCCTCATTTCGGTCCTAAAGGAATTCCCCCTTATCCTTAGACTGTGACCCCTTGTCCTGACCTTATGTGACCATACCATACCATAGCATATATGAATACATAATTTTTTTTCCTTCAGATTATGCTAATTTCTGAATATAACACATGTTAAGGAAGTGGAGAATGTTTGCAAGAACCGTTCCATCTGTTCTTCCTGCCTTCAGTAACTCCGGCAGATTGTGCCATTAATTGCTTATGGGAAGACAACACATCTGCCCAAAAATAATGAGCTGTTAAGAATTAGGTGCAAACAGCAAGACTTTGCTTTTGGATGGTGAGAGTTAAGAGTCAGGAGTGTTTCGTTGTCATACTGGCAACAGAACAATGAGATTGCTACTTGATGCAGCACAACAGGCCTGTATTGGGGGTAGAGTGCTGACATGGATAGAAAATTGGTTGGCAGACAGGAAACAAAGAGTAGGGATTAAATGTGAGGTACAGTGAAAAACCTTTGCTGCGTGCTAACCAGTCAGCGGAAAGACAATACATGATTACAATCGACCCATTTGATTAGTTCGTGATTAGTTCTTGAGTAGTGCGGGCGTCAGAGGTTATGGTGAGAAGGCAGGAGAATCGGGTTAGGAGGGAGAAATAGATCAGCCATGATTGAATGGCGGAGTAGACTTGATGGGCCGAATGGCCTAATTCTGCTCCTATTCCTTATGACCTTATTTACAGTGTACAGATACATGATAAGGGACTATCTAGTCAGCAGAAAGACTGTACCTGATTACAATCGAGCTGTCCACAGTGTATATTGTAGATACATGATTAGGGAATAACGTTTAGTGCAAGGTAAAGCCAGCAAAGTCCGATCAAAGATAGTCCAAGGGTCAACAAAGAGGTAGATAGTAGTTCAGCACTGCTCTCTGGTTGTGGTAGGATGGTTCAGTTGCCTGATAACAGCTGGGAAGAAACTGTCCCTGAATCTGGAGGTGTGCTTTTTCACACTTCTGTACCTTTTGCCCGATGGGAGAGGGGAGAAGAGGGAGTGACCGGGGTGAGACTGGTCCTTGATGATGCTGCTGGCCTTGCCGAGGCAGCGTGAGGTGTAGATGGAGTCAATGGAAGGGAGGTTGGTTTGTGCGATGGTCTGGGCTGCGTCCACAATTTGCTGCAATTTCCTACAGTCTTGGATGGAGCTGTTCCCAAACTAAGCTGAGATGCATCCTGATAAAATGCTTTCTATGGCGGATGTGTGGAAGTTGGGGAGAGTTGTAGGGGACATGCCAAACTTCCTAAAGGCCTGTCCCACTTGGCAACTTTTTTTCAGCGACTGCCGGCATCATTGACTGACGTATCAGGTCACCAAAAAAAATTGCGGCATGACGCAGCGTAATGATGTTTTGACGCGCGTTGTTTTTTCAAGTGTCGCAACAATTTTTGTTGTCGCCGCTGGATTTAGAAATGTTCAAAATCTTTTGGCGACACTGATATGACGCCGGCATTCGCCGAAACAAAATCGGCAAGTGGGACAGGGCCTTAAACCTTCTAAGGAAGTAGAGTTGTCGGTGTGCTTTCTTGGTGTTTGCTTCAATATGGGTGGTCCAGGAGAAGTTGCTGGTGATATCGATTCCAAGGAATTTGAAATTTTTCGACCATCGCTACTTCGTCGCCGTCAATGCAAACCGGAGCGCGTTTACCGCTACTCTTCCTGAAGTCAATCACTATGCACTTTGTCTTGATGAGATTGAGAGAGAGGTTGATGTCTCAACACCGGGACATGAGGTTCTCAATCTCCTTTTCCGTACTCAGTCTCATCATTATTTGACATCCGGCCCACAATGGTGGTGTCAGTAGACAATAGACAATAGGTGCAGGTGTAGGCCATTCGGCTCGTCGAGCCAGCACCGCCATTCAATGTGAGCATGGCTGATCATCCCCAAGCAAAAGTCAAGTCAAACAAACTTTATTGTCATTTAGAAATACATTGATATGTGCAGTTCCAAACGAAATTACGTTGCATTTGGCTCCCTGTGCAACACAATAAATTAACCGAAGGATAGGCATGGATGAAAAGTCTGAAGAAATCAGTACCCCGTTCCTGCCTTCTCCCCATATCCCCTGACTCCGCTATCTTTAAGAGCCCTATCTAGCTCTCTCTTGAAAGCATCCAGAGAACCGGCCTCCACCGCCCTCTGAGGCAGAGAATTCCACCGACTCACCACTCTCTGTGTGAAAAAGTGTTTCCTCATCACTGTTCAAAATGGCTTACCCCTTATTGTTAAACTGTGGCCCCTGGTTCTGGACTCCCCCAACATCGGGAACATGTTTCCTGCCTCTAGCGTGTCCAAGCCCGTCTGCGAATTTGTAAATTGAATTAGACTTGTGCGTGGCTGTGGAATCGTGGGTGAACCAGGACTAAAGAAGGATGTGACACCAGGTAGAGTTGCTCCCATATAGTGCCAGAGACCTGGTTGCGATCAACTAAGGACTATGTTTGGTCCATAGTCCATGGTTTAGTTAGCGTTGTGTTCTGTTACAGAGTCATTGCGCACAGAAACAGGCCCTTCGGCCCAACTCGTCCATGCCGACCAAGATGCCCATCTAAGCTAGACATCTTTGCTCACCTTTGGCCCTTATTCCTCTAAACCTTTTCTATCAATGTCGTTTAATTGCTGTTATTGTAGCTGCATCAAAACCACCTCGTCTGCCAGCTCGTTTCATATACACAGGACCCTCGAGTGAAAATGTTGGCTCCAAGATTAAATCTTCCCCCCCCCCCCCCCCCTCACCTCACTTTAAACCAGTTTCACAGACAGTTTCTTCACAGCTGTCATCAGGCAACCATCTTATTAACAACTAGAGAGTGGTCCTGAGCTACCATCTACCACATTGGAGACTCTATAATCGGACTTTGGTGGATTTTATGTTGCACTGTATGTTATTCCCTTTATCCTGTACCTGTACACAGTGGACAGGATAAAGGGATAAGATTGTAATCATGTATTGCCTTTCTGCTGACTGGTTAGCACGCAACGAACAGAACCTTGGTAAACTAATGAAACTAAACAGCTCGGCTGGTGTGGGCAATTGGGCCGAAGGGCCTGTTTCCACACTGCATCATTATATGACTCCACAAGTGGATAGTTACAAACAAATGGAGGCACGGTGGCGCAGCGGTAGAGTTGCTGCCTCACAGCGCCAGAGACCTAGGTTCGATCCCGACCACGGGAGCTGACTGTGTTATGTGTATAAGTAATGTTAAAATTGTACAAGGCATCGGTGAGACCAATTCTGGAGTATGGTGTACAATTTTGGTCGCCTAATTATAGGAAGGATGTCAACAAAATAGAGAGAGTACAGAGGAGATTTACTAGAATGTTGCCTGGGTTCCAGCAACTAAGTTACAGAGAAAGGTTGAACAAGTTAAGTCTTTATTCTTTGGAGCGCAGAAGGTTAAGGGGGGACTTGATTGAGGTCTTGAAAATGATGAAAGGGATAGACAGAGTTGACGTGGATAAGCTTTTCCCATTGAGGGTGGGGAAGATTCAAACAAGAGGGCATGACATGAGAATTAAGGGACAGACGTTTAGGGGTAACATGAGGGGGAACTTCTTTACTCAGAGAGTGGTGGCTGTGTGGAATGATCTTCCAGCAGAAGTGGTGGAGGCAGGATCGATTTTAACATTTAAAAGTAAAGTGGATAGGTATATGGACGGGAAGGGGAAGGAGGGGTATGGTCTGAGTGCAGGTAGATGGGACTAGGGGAAAATGAATGGTCGACACGGACTGGAAGGGCCGAGAAGGCCTGTTTCCGTGCTGTAATTGTTATATGGTTATATGGTGTGGAGTTTGCACGATCTCCCCGTGACCCACGTGGGTTTTTCTCCGAGATCTCTGGTTTCCTCCCACACTCCAAAGACGTACAGGTTAGTAAGTTAATTGGCTTGGTTTAATTGTAAAATTGGCCCTAGTGTGCGTAGGATAGTGCTAGTGTGCGGGGATCGCTGGTCGGCACGGACTCGATGGGACCGTTTACACACTGTACCTCCAAACTAAACTAAAGCCTGTAGTTTGTTGATTACCCTATCCTGGGTAAAATACCCCATGGCTCTCTCCTATCTATTCCCCTCGCGAGTTTGTAGCAATGAGTTGAAGACGATGAATGTTGGCGGGATGAAGCTATTTCAAGCAATGTTTGCAGAGGAGAGCAGTAATAATTAATGAACGCGAGTACAATGAGCAGTCGGAAGTCACTCTCCAGATCAGCTACCTCAGTGGAGAGAGAAATAATGATCACTTCAGGTCAATGACTGGGAGATGCGAGATGTGCTTTGGATGGATGCCAAGACACAGAGAAACAAAGCCAGCAAAGGGATTGTGAGAAGCAGTCAGTTATCAAGTCACACAGGGAATGAAAAATTAGGAAATGCTGGAGAAACTCAGCGGGTGAGGCAGCATCTATGGAACGAAGGAAATAGGCCACGTTTCGAGTCCAGACCCATCTTTATATAGCAAGGGCAGGAACTGCAGATGCTGGTTTAAACCAAAGGTACACACAAAATGTTGGAGTAACTCAGCGGCACAGGCAATCCACGGGAACTGATCCAGAATCTATAGAACATTGGAAAATGATCACCAATGCTTCCACAATTTCTAGAGCCACCTCCTCGAGTACCCCGGTGTGCCCTGGGGATTGATCTCTGGAGATAAGGAATGGGTGACATTTCGGGTCAAGACCCTTGGATCAGTCTGAAGAAGGGTCTCGACCCAAAACACCACCCATTCCTTCTCTCCAGAGAAGCTGCCTGTCCCACTGAGTTCCTCCAGCATTTTGTACAGTGATACCTGTACTGAATTGTATAAAAATGTGAATTTCACTGTACCTTAGTACATGCGACAATATACCGTGCATTCAGAAAGTATTCAGACCCCTTCACTTTTTCCACATTTTGTTACGTTACAGCCTTATTCTAAAATTGATGAAATTCTTTTTTTCTTAAATTATCAATCTACACACAATACCCCATAATAAAAAAAGCAAAAACAGATGTTTAGAGATTTTTGCAAAGTAATTAAAAAAAATAACTGAAATATCACATTTACATAAGTATTTAGACCCTTTACTCAGTGCTTTGTTGAGGCACCTTTACAGTGATTACAGCCTCAAGTCTTCTTGGGTATGATGCTACAAGCTTGGCACACCTGTTTTTGGGTAACTTCTCCCATTCTTCTCTGCAGATCCTCTCAAGCTCTGTCAGGTTGGACGGGGAGCGTCGATGCACAGCTATTTTCAGGTCCTTCCAGAGATGTTCGATTGGATTCAAGTTCGGGCTCTGGCTGGGCCACTCAAGGACATTCACAGACTTGTCATGAAGCCACTCTTGCGTTGTCTTGGCTGTGTGCTTAGGGTCGTTGTCCTGTTGGAAACTGAACCTCCGCCCCAGTCTGAGGGCCAGAACGTTCTGGAGCAGGTTTTCATCAAGGATCTCTCTGTACTTTGCTCCGTTCATCTTTCTCGCGATCCTGACTATCTCCTAGTTCCTGCCGCTGAAAAACATCCCCACAGCATGATGCTGTCACCACCACAGGTATGGTATTGGCCAGGTGATGAGCAGTGCCTGGTTTCCTCCAGACATGACACTTGGCATTCAGGCCAAAGAGTTCAATCTTGGTTTCATCAGACCAGAGAATCTTGTTTCTCATGGTCTGTCTGGGAGTCCTTTAGGTGCCTTTTGGCAGACTCCAAGCAGGCTGTCATGTGCTTGGAGTCTGCCAAAGACTCCACCACAAAGACCTGATTGGTGGAGTGCTGCAGATATAGTTGTCCTTCTGGAAGGTTCTCCCATCTCCACAGAGGAACTCTGGAGCTCTGTCAGAGTGACCATCGGGTTCTTGGTCACTTCCCTGAACAAGGCCCTTCTCCCCCGATTGCTCAGTTTGGCCGGGCGGCCAGCTCTATGATGAGTCCTGGTGGTTCCAAAGTTCTTCCATTTAAGAATGACGGAGGCCACTGTGCTCTTCTGGACCTGCAATGCTACAGAAATTGTTCATACCCTTCCCCAGATCTGTGTCTCGACACAATCCTGTCTCGGAGGTCTACGGACAATTCCTTTGTCTTCATGGCTTGGTTTTTGCTCTGACATGCACTGGCAACTGTGGGACCTTATATAGACAGGTGTGTGCCTTTCCAAATCATGTCCAATCAATTTGATTTACCACTGGTGGACTCCAATCAAGTTGTAGAAACACCTCAAGGATAATCAATGGAAACAGGATGAACCTAAGCTCAATTTTGAGTTTCACAGCAAAGGGTCTGAATACTTATGTAAATGTGATATTTCAGTTATTTCTTTTTAATAACTTTGCAAAAATGTCTAGACACCTGTTTTCGCTTCTTCATTCCGGGCTATTGTGTGTAGATTGATGATTCAAAAAATGAATGTAATCCAATTCAAAATAAGGCTGTTACATAACAAAATGTGGAAAAAGTTAAAGGGTCTGAATACTTTCTGAATGCACTGCATTACCATAGCATACAATGGAGTATCTTGCCCAGATTTGGGGAATGCAGAACCAGTGGACATAGGTTTAATTTGAGAGGGGGGAATGATTTGATAAGAACCTTAGCAACACAGAGGGAGGTGGGTGTATGGAACGTGCTGCCAGAACACGCTGCAGGGACTATTGCAGCGATTGCCATATAACGAGCCTGCACCGCCATTCAATATGATCATGGCTGATCATCCAACTCAGTATCCCGTACCAGCCTTCTCTCCATACCCCCTGATTCCTTTAGCCACAAGAGCCACATCCAACTCCCTCTTGAATATAGCCAATGAACTGGCCTCAACTACCATATAATAAGCATATAACCATATAACAATTACAGCACGGAAACAGGCCTTCTCGGCCCTTCCAGTCCGCGCCGAACATTTATTTTCCCCTAGTCCCATCTACCTGCACTCAGACCATACCCCTCCATTCCCTTCCCGTCCATATACCTATCCACTTTACTTTTAAATGTTAAAATCGATCCTGCCTCCACCACTTCTGCTGGAAGATCATTCCACACAACCAGCACTCTCTGAGTAAAGAAGTTCTCCCTCATGTTACCCCTAAACTTCTGTCCCTTAATTCTCATGTCATGCCCTCTTGTTTAAATCTTCCCTACCCTCAATGGGAAAAGCTTATCCACGTCAACTCTGTCTATCCCTTTCATCATTTTCAAGACCTCAATCAAGTCCCCCCTTAACCTTCTGCGCTCCAAAGAATAAAGACCTAACTTGTTCAACCTTTCTCTGTAACTTAGTTGCTGGAACCCAGGCGACATTCTAGTAAATCTCCTCTGTACTCTCTCTATTTTGTTGACATCCTTCCTATAATTAGGAAGCATTCAGACAGGAACATGGATAGTGTGTAAGAAGGAACCGCAGATACTGGTTTAAACCGAAGGTAGGCACAAAAAGCTGGAGTAACTCAGCGGGACAGGCAGCATCTCTGGAGGGTAGGAGTGGGTGACATTTCGGCCATCCACCCCAGTCACACTAGCTTCTCATTTACACCCTACAAACAGCTTACAAAGGCCTGCTTCCTTTATCATTGTTACATTTTGCATATTTTTCGTTCATTGTTCTTTATCTCTCCACATCACCGTCTATATCCCTTGTTTCCCTTATCCCTAACCAGTCTGAAGAACGGTCTCACCCAGATACATAGATAGGATAAGTTTGGAGGGATACGGGCCCAATGCAGGCAGGTGGGACTTGTGTAGATGGAGCATGTTGGCTGGTATGGGCAAGTTGGGCTGAAGGGCCTGTTTCCCCTTCCTCCCACACGCCAGAGGCGTACAGGTTTGTAGGTCCGAAGAAGGGTCTCGACCCAAAATGCCACCTAATCCTTCTCTCCAGAGATGCTCCCTGTCCCATCGAGTTACTCCAGCATTTTGTGTCTACCTTCGATCTCAACCAGCTCATACCTTCTTCCCTACAGGTTAATTGGCTTCGGTAACATTGTAACTTTTTTGTGTAGGATAGCGTTAGTGTGCTGGGATCGCTGGTTGGCGCGTATACGGTGGGCCGAAGAACCTGCTTCCACGCTGCATCTCTAAACTAATCTAAACTAAACCATTCCAGGTGAGGCAGAGGTTCACCTGCACCTCCTCCAACCTCATCTACTTCCAGGTGTCAGCTGCTCTACATCGGTGAGACCAAGCGCAGGCTTGGCGATCGCTTCGCCCAACACCTCCGCTCAGTTCGCAATAACCAACCTGATCTCCCGGTGGCTCAGCACTTCAACTCCCCCTCCCATTCTGAATCCGACCTTTCTGTCCTGGACCTCCTCCATGGCCAGAGTGAGTCCCACCGCAAATTGGAGGAGCAGCACCTCATATTTCGCTTGGGTAGTTTACACCCCAGCGGTACGAACATTGACTTCTCCAATTTCAGGTAGTCCCTGCTTCCTCCCTCCTTCCACTCCCCTTCCCAGCTCTCCAACAGCCCACTGTCTCCACCTCTTCCTTTCTTCTTCCCGTCACCCCCCCCCCCCCCCCACCCCTGAATCAGTCTGAAGAAAGGTCTCGACCCGAAAAGTCACCTATTTCCTTCACTCCATAGATGCTGCCTCACCCGCTGGGTTTCTCCAGCATTTTTGTCTATCATAAACTAAAATAAAGGGTCTGTCCCACTTTAGTTTATTTTTGGCGACTGCCGGCATGATTGACTGACGTATCAGGTCACCGAAAAATACGCGCTGTGATGCGGCGGTGACATGGTGAGATACGGCGTTGACGCGGCGTGACGGCGTACTGACGCGCGGCGTTTTTTCAAGTGTCGCAACATTTTTTTTGTCGCCGCTGGATTTTGAAACGTTCAAAATCTTTTGGCGACACTGATATGAGGCCGGCAGCTGCCGAAAAAAATGGCCACGTGGGACAGGCCCTTAAAGATCGTTTTACAAAGTTTCTTGATGTCAGCCCTTCTATCCTAATCTAACACATCCTGTCTAAGTTTGTTACGTCTCCACACCAAACAATTGGTGAGGATGTGTGTAACACTACCTCCAGTTCTCATCAGTGTGCCCCCCTCGGCCTATATTGATGCTGTGTGTTGTCAGGCCTGAGCTATTCTGCATCAGTAATTAAAGTATTTTACTTAACCTCAGGCTGTTAGATGTGGCTCCGTATAAATTCTGGATTACAAATGAACTGCTGTATCTTATTAGCCCCCCAAAAAAATCCTCTTGCAGAAAGCAAAAGAAAACAAATAATATTTCAGTCCGCGGTAAATACAAAATGATTAGGAACAAAGTCACTAATCTCTTCAGAGTCCCGAAAATAAAATCTGTTCAACAAAACTATCTTTGGAAACAGATGACACAAACATATTGTCGGTTCCAATTTCCAGAACTGTGCACCAGAGAATGAGCAGAAATTATCCTTGGCTGCAGTTGCACACGTTGGTGAGATCTAATAGTTAGCTGGGGTTGTATCACTCAGTGGAACGATGCCTATCAAAACAGCCCCATCCAAGACCGCTAGGCAGAGAGTCGTGGATGTAGCCCAGACCGTCACACAAACCGACCTCCCTCCCATCGACTCCATCTACACCTCACGCTGCCTCGGCAAGGCCAGCAGCATCATCAAGGACCAGTCTCACCCCGGCCACTCCCTGTTCTCCCCTCTCCCATCGGGCAAGAGGTACAGAAGTGTGAAAAAGGAACGCACACACCTCCAGATTCGGGGACAGTTTCTTCCCGGCTGTTATCAGGCAACTGAACCATCCACTCACCAATCCCTCTCTCTCTCTGCCCCCTGACTCTCAGTCTGAAGAAGGGTCTCGACCCGAAACGTCTCGACCCGTTCCTTTTCTCCAGGACATGCTGCCTGTCCCGCTGAGTTACTCCAGCACTCTGTGAAACGTCACCTATCCATGTTCTCCACAGATGCTGCCTGACCCGCTGAGTTACTCCAGCACTCTGTGAAACGTCACCTATCCACGTTCTCCACAGATGCTGCCTGACCCGCTGAGTTACTCCAGCACTCTGTGAAACGTCACCTATCCATGTTCTCCACAGATGCTGCCTGACCCGCTGAGTTACTCCAGCACTCTGTGGAACGTCACCTATCCATGTTCTCCACAGATGCTGCCTGACCCGCTGAGTTACTCCAGCACTCTGTGAAACATCACCTATCCATGTTCTCCACGGATGCTGCCTGACCCGCTGAGTTGCTCCAGCACTCTGTGAAACGTCACCTATCCATGTTCTCCACAGATGCTGCCTGACCCGCTGAGTTACTCCAGCACTCTGTGAAACGTCACCTATCCATGTTCTCCACAGATGCTGCCTGACCCGCTGAGTTACTCCAGCACTCTGTGAAACGTCACCTAGAAAAAAAGAATTAGCGTTAGAACAGGGGGCAGCACGGTGGCGCAGCGGTAGAGTTGCTGCCTCGCAGCGCCAGCGACCCGGGTTCCATCCTGACTACGGGTGCTGTCTGTACGGAGTTTGTACGTCCTCCCCGTGACCTGCGTGGGTTTTCTCCGGGTGCTCTGGTTTCCTCCCACACTCCAAAGACGTGCGGGTTTGTAAGTTAAATTTGTAAGTTAAATTGTCCCCAGTGTGTGTAGGATAGTGTAGGGCCTGTTTCCATGCTGTATCTCTACACTAAACTCAGCTAACAATGTCAAACAAGTTTTGAAAGTCAGGATTGACAAGGTCGGGGAATGAGTTCCACAAATACACTGAGACCAATGCCCCAAAAGAAATGTTAGTCCTCTGATGTAATTAAATACATATACTGCTCGAGTGCTGCTTATTTTCCCACAACGTGATTATGAAACGTTATCTTTCCGTCAGTATGCCCAAAGTTGTCTTTTTATTTGGAGACACACTTACTGCCCTTGTGTCCCTGGATCAGTATTATCTCGTACAATCATTCAAAATAAACACTGACTTGGACCCTGTTGTTTCAGACAGCTCCGACATTGGAGGTCACGTCCAGAATCGGTTAGAAAGCCCGGCAAAACATGCTCCATGATGAAATATCACTTGCTATAAAAGGATGTCAGTTGTTTTATGATCAGTTTCACATTCCACTAGAGGCTCTGTAAGAAATTGGCCCACTTCACAAGTTCACAAGTTCACGTTACAGGGGTAGAATTAGGCCATTTGGTCCATCGAGTCTACTCCGCCATTCAATCATAGCTGAATAATCGCTCACCATCTCACTGTTAGCCTTGTCATAGACAATAGACAATAGACAATAGGAGCAGGAGTAGGCCATTCGGCCCTTCGAGCCAGCACCGCCATTCAATGTGATCATGGCTGATCATCCCCAATCAGTACCCCGTTCCTGCCTTCTCCCCATATCCCCTGACTCCGCTATCTTTAAGAGCCCTATCTAACTCTCTCTTGAAAGCATCCAGAGAAACGGCCTCCACCGCCCTCTGGGGCGGAGAATTCCACACACTCACAACTCTCTGTGTGAAAAAGTGTTTCCTCGTCTCCGTTCTAAATGGCTTACCCCTTATTCTTAAACTGTGGCCCCTGGTTTTGGACTCCCCCAACATCGGGAACATGTTTCCTGCCTCTCGCGTGTCCAAACCCGTAATAATCTTATATGTTTCACTAAGATCCCCTCTCATCCTTTTAAACTAGAGTAGAATTAGTCCATTTGACTCCTCAAGTCTACGCCGCCATTCAATCATGGCTGAATAATTGCTCACCATCTCACTGTAAGCCTTATCATCAAAATATCCCAGCAGTGCTCCTCATGTCAGCCCACTGGGGCAGTGTAAATGCCTGGGCCATCGCTCGAACCTCGCCCCCAATGGTCATGAGAACAAATGTGAAAATCCAGTAAAGGGCATGTCCCACTTGGGCGACCTAATCTGCGAGTTTGCCCTTGACCCATACTCGCAGCGTGGTCAACACGAGGTCGTAGGAGGTCTTCGTAACTCTCCTTCATGCTCGAGGGTGGTCTCCGCGTACTCGAGGCCTCAGCTAGGTCGCGGAATATTTTTCAATATGTTGAAAAATGCCCGCGTGTAAAAAAAGGTCGCCATGGAAAAAATCAATACTTTCTATAGGTTTAGTCGAGGTAGGTCGTAGTAGGTCGGCATGTTAGTCGTAGGTAATTGAGGGTAGTCTAAGGTAGTCGTAGATAGTCTTCATCATAGTCGATCAGAGATCGAAGGAGGTCGTCTTCATTCTCCACTATTCGGTGTCCAAATTTCCCAAAGTTAGTCTTAGCTAATCTTCAACATAGTCGAAGGAGGTCTTGAACATGTCATTTTTTAAAACTCTCCTAAACTCTTCTAAACTCGCCAATTAGGTCGCCCAAATGGGACAGCCCCTTTACTTTTTTTAGTGCTATTTTTGGAGATACAGCGCCGAAACAGGCCCTTTGGTACACCGAGTCAACGCCAGCTAGCGATCCCCGCACACTAACACTATCCTACACACACTGGGAACAATTTACATTTATACAAAGCCAATTAACCTACAAACCTGCACGTCTTTGGAGTGTGGGAGGAAACTGAAGATCTCGGAGAAAACCCACGCAGGTCACGGGGAGAACGTACAAACTCCGTATAGACAGCGCCTGTAGTCGGGATCGAACCCCGGTCTTTGGCGCTGTGAGACAGCGACTCTACCGCTGCGCCCCCTTGCCGCCTCAAGTGTTTAACTATTTTAAATTAACTCAATAGAAAAAGTCATTATTTGTATTCGCAAAATTTTAGAATTATTAAGAATCTTATTTTTTAGATTGTGTAAGTATATATATGTATATATTACACAAACACACACAATATACAGACAATATACAATATATAGGATGGTCACGGTGGCGCAGAAGTAGAGTTGCTGCCTTATGCCCCTGTCCCACCTAGGAGACCGAAACAGCAACCTGGTGACCTTGGTGGCCTGGTGACCTTGCCCGCCACCCAAACAAAAAAATCAAGGTGGAGGTGACCTGCAACCTCCTACCACCTCCCACACATATGTTGAAAACCTTCCTCGACTGTGAAGAAAACCGCCTGCGACTAAAACATTATCGATTTTTAAAACGGCAACCTATTTTTAGTTGAGGCTGGTTTTAATCATGATGAAAAAATAGCAGAAACCTAGATGAAGCCTCGACCACGCGGAAACCACTTTCAACCATTAGGGAGAGTGACCAAAACCTCCGGTGACCTCATGGAAACCTTGGGTGGCGGGCAAGGTCACCAGAGGTTGCTGTTTAGGTCTCCTAAGTGGGACAGGGGCTACAGCGCTTGCAGTGCCGGAGACCCGGGTTCGATCCTGACTACGGGTGCTGCCTGTACCGAGTTTGCACGTTCTCCCCGTGACCTGCGTGGGTTTTTTCCGAGATCTACGGTTTAATCCCACACTCCAAAGACGTGCCGGTTTGTAGGTTAATTGGCTTGGTATAGGTGTAAAATTGTCCGTCGCGTGTGTAGGGTGGTGTTAGTGTGCGGGGATCGCTGGTCGGCGCGGACCCGGTGGGCCGAAAGGCCTATTTCCACACTGTAGCTCTAAACTGAACTAAACACATATACAATGATTCTATACTGAGATAAAACATAGTGCACTTCAACTGTACATTGTCATTAAATTCTAAAAAAGAAACCCAGTCAACACTGAAGGCAAAAATAGTTTTTTTTGCTCTGCTCTCTCAAGAAACAGTTGCAAGGCATGTGTACTGGAGGCTGTTGCAATGTTAATTAGAGAAGGAAATGTAAGTAGAATCTGATTGTATCAACCATAAAGACATCTGTTTTACTTAGAACGCCAATGCCAAAGATCACAAAGAACTGGCTGCAGTTTCGGGTTGCAGCCGCCATTTCCGGAGAAGCCGAGGAAACGAACTGTTTAATACAGAGAATAAGGGCAGATAGCGGCATTGTCATCCACTATCAGGGTATCTCTGGTGTGTTCATCAAATGTGTGTGTGCGTCCCCATCCGAAACATTGTCCGTCCATTCCCTTCACAGATGCTGCCTGGCCCGCTGAGTTACTCCACCCATAATATTAAATAATGGTCTGGCAGTGTTCTTAATTTCATAAGAGCTTCCAACATAACAATGCGTGCTCACACACTGTGAACTTTAAGGGCCTGTCCCACCTACGCAATTTCTTTCGGTGACTTGCCGGCACCCGTCATAGTCGCAGCAGGCGGCCAAAAGTGTTCAACGTGTTGAAAATCCAGCGGTGACCAGAACAAGGTACGACTCTTTGGGCGACTGCTCACGACCGTACAGGCTTCACCCCGCGACATGTCGCACACGCAGCCTGTATGGTTGTGAGCAGTCGCCCAAAGATTCGTACCTTATAACCATATAACAATTACAGCACAGAAACAGGCCTTCTCGGCCCTTCCAGTCCGTGCCGACCATTTATTTTCCCCTAGTCCCATCTACCTGCACTCAGACCATACCCCTCCATTCCCTTCCCGTCCATATACCTATCCACTTTACTTTTAAATGTTAAAATCGATCCTGCCTCCACCACTTCTGCAGCAAGATCATTCCACACAGCCACCACTCTCTGAGTAAAGAAGTTCCTCCTCATGTTACCCCTAAACTTCTGTCCCTTAATTCTCATGTCATGCCCTCTTGTTTGAATCTTTCCTATCCTCAATGGGAAAAGCTTATCCACGTCAACTCTGTCTATCCATTTCATCATTTTAAAGACCTCAATCAAGTCCCCCCTTAACCTTCTGCGCTCCAAAGAATAAAGACCTAACTTGTTCAACCTTTCTCAGTAACTTAGTTGCTGGAACCCAGGCAACATTCTAGTAAATCTCCTCTGTATTCTCTCTATTTTGTTGACATCCTCCCTATAATTAGGTGACCAAAATTGTACACCATACTCCAGAATTGGTCTCACCAATGCCTTGTACAATTTTAACATTACTTCCCTACTCCTATATTCAATGCTCTGATTTATAAAGGTCAGCACACCAAAAGCTTTCTTCACCACCCTATCTACATGCGATTCCACCTTCAGGGAGCTATGCACAGTTATTCCTAGATCCCTCTGTTCCACAGCATTCCTCAATTCCCTACCATTTACCTTGTTCTGGTCGCCGCTGGGTTTTCAACACGTTGAACATTTTCGGCCGCCTGCTGCGACCATGACGGGTGCTGGCAAGTCGCCGAAAAAGTCGCGTAAGTGGGACAGGTCCATTATGCTGAAATTTGAGAAACCTGATTAGCCTCCGGTTCTGTGGATGTAGGATTTAATTAATGGCTTTCTTTAAAAAACCTGAGTTAGATGAACCTTCAAAAACGTTGTTTGACAAAGTAAATAATTAGATTGGAGCCACATCTGCTCATATTTCTGACCCTTTGGAGAAGAGATGCTCTATATTTTCAAGGCTTACAGTGAATAAAGCTTGCTTGCTTCTTCAGTGAATGAGGTCCCCACCAATTGTGGTACACACGGACAATATCTCAACAAAGTTTGGTTTAGTCTCGTTGAGAGATACAGCGTGCAAACAGGCCCTTCGGCCAACCGATTCCGCCAACCAGCGATCACCCGCTCGCACTAGTTCTATGTTATCCCACTTTCACATGCACTCCCCACACACTAGGGGGCAATTTACAGAGGGGCCGATTAACCTACAAACCCGCACGCCTTTGAGATTTGGGAGGAAACCGGAGCACCCGGAGGAAACCCACGCGGTCACGGGGAGAACTCGCAAAGACGGCATCCGAGGTCAGGATCGAACCCAGGTCTCTGGCGCTGTGAGGCAACGGCTATCCTCACTGCACCACTGTGCATCCACAGGGGTCTGAAGAAGGGTCCCGGCCTGAAGCATCACCTGGCCAGGACAAAGGGTCTCAACTCGAAACGTCACCC
The DNA here is from genome assembly GCA_963514005.1 of Raja brachyura. Next base: position 63,387,334 of record OY740794.1, on the reverse strand, counting down.
AGTCTCTCTCTCCAGAGATGCTTGGACCTAACTGGCTTTGCCTGGCACTAAACGTCATTCCCTTATCATATATCTGTACACTGTAAGTGGGTCGATTGTAATCATGTACTGTCTTTCTGCTGACTGGATAGCATGCAACAAAAGTTTTTCACTGTACCTCGGTACACGTGACAATAAACTGATCTAAGTTAAACTGAATGTTTAAGACAGAACTGCAGATGCTGGAAAAAAGTTGACAAAAATGCTGGTGAAGCCAGCATCTATGGAGCGAAGGAATAGGTGATGTTTTGGGTCGAGACCCAGAAGCATCTATGGAGCGAAGTAATAGAAACGTCACCTATTCCTTCGCTCCATAGTTGCTGCCTCACCCGCTGAGTTTCTCCAGCATTTTTGTCTACCTTAAGGGCCTGTCCTACAAGCATGCAACTGTATGCGATGAGCGCAATCAAACTAGAAGCGGGGGCCGCGCGGAGGTCGGGTGATCCCCTGTACAGGGCCGTTCCCACCAGCATGCTCCTGCATGCGGCAAGCGCGACCAAACCGGTAGCAGGGGCCGCGCGGAGGTCGGGTGGGTGGCGCAATGCGGCGCAAAGTGAGGTGAACTTGGAGCGAAGTCTTGAAGGTAAGTTCGCCAGGACAGAGAGGGGCACACAGAGAGGGGCACAGAGGCACACACACAGAGGGCCACGGAGCCACACACATAGAGGGTCACAGAGGCACCTACAGAGAGGGTCACGGAGGCACGATGTCAGGGCGGTGTGTAATGCGTCGAGGCGACTGCGAGCCGACAAGCCGTTGCCGTGCGGAATTTTTGAACATAGTTTTTCGGAGCCCCGCGCGATGTCGGGACCCACTCTGCACAATTCCGCACGGCTCCGGCGATCGAAGTGGGACCGGCCCCGCAACGCCGGATGGCTCAAGCGACCACGTTAGGTTGCGCTAATCGCATGGAGTTGCATGCTGGTGGGACAGGCCCTTTAAACTAAACTGAGGAACTCAATGGTTCAGTGGTGCTTTTATCGTCTGAAGTGCTAACATGGTGACAATGCTTTGCATACAGACAGTCCATTAGAGTATTATTCTCGTTCTCGCAATCCCCGATTAGCAAGTGTTACTGATTTGGTGAACCGAGCCCACATGCATATTCAAAGTCCATGCTATGAGCGGTCCTTGTGATGAGCGGGGCCAGATCCAGGCGAGACCCAGGCTGCTGCAGGGCCTCCAGCCGACGCTTTCCTCTCCTCCTCCGTCCACCTTGGTTCCCCGGGGAGGTTAGAGTTTCCTGGAGGCCGCGGTGGGCCAGACCCCGGTTCCCTTCCCCGTTCCTCGCCCGTCACATCCGTTGCCATGGAGTGTTGGAGTAACTCAGCGGGTCAGGCAGCATCTGTGGAGAACGTGGATAGGTGACGTTTCAGGCCTCGACTGAGAGAAAGGTTTTGACTATCTATCTATGCTTCTCATAATTTTTATATAGTTTTATGTGTTCTCCTCTCTGCCTCCGTTGCAAAGAAAACAATCCAAATTTGGCCAACCGTCCCTTATAGCTCACACCCATTGATCCCAGCAACATTCTGTTGAACTTCTCCTGCACCATTTGCAAAGTCTCGACCCTTCCCATAATGGGGTGACCAGAGCTGCAAGCAATACTCCCAATTTGGTGAAACCAAAGTCCCATAAAACTGCAACATGGCTTCCTGCCTCTTATACTCAACACCCTTCCATTCAACCTCGTTATGTGCAACACTTCACTCTTGCTCCAATGCCAATTCACCACCCATGTCTGTAGCTGATCTATATCCCGCAGTAAACATTGACAGTAGACAAACATGGGACCAGTGTAGCTGGGACATGTTGGCCGGTGTTGGCAAGTTGGGCCGAAGGGCCTGTCTCCACAATGTATCACTCTATGACTCTCTGACTCTATAACATTTCACATGTGACAACAGATATTTAATCAAAACATTCTGCAAGAAAATAAAAAATCTATGTGCGTTTATGTGTGTGTGTAACGTATGTAACTTAACGTATCATATATATATATGATACACACCTACATATATATACATACATTCATATGTTAATCCTGGCCAGATTGGAGAGGCTAGGACTGTAAATTAGTGTAAGAGCTTCAGGGCTGCTGGGAGATTTGGTCAATTTGGAATTGTTCTCTGCAGAGCTGGGACAAGCTGCAGAGTGGTGCCCTCTAGAGCCTAGATACAAGTTGCAAGAAAACAATAAAAACACCTGCAGACCCTGTCAATTAGGTGCAAAATACAAAGAATGGACTGGATGGCTGCAAATCAGACATATACCTTGTAAATAGTTGTAAATAATGTTGCAGAGTTACACTTTGCCTAGTGTTGATTGTATGAGGTATTGAGCCTTGTCTGGCTTCCTTGTAGATCAGGGTAAGTGTTTCTAAGTTTGTTTCCTGAAGAAGCCCGGTTTGAATACAATGTATTAGCCTTTATTATTGGGTTAGGGAAATGTCTGTTATGGATGGGGTAAATCGATATCTGTAATTGGATTATTAAATGCCCACCCCCATGTAGTTCAGCCGATCGAGGTCCCGGGACCCATAAAAGTCCACTGCCACGAGGTCCCGCGTCGATCTCCTGGGAGAGCACTTTGGACTGCATGACCTTCTGTTTGAGCGAGGCCTAGAGAGCTTGATCAGACAGATACGTGGATCAAACCCATGGTGGGATCGGTACAGTAGTTGAACTGTAATTGTGTTTTGTCAAAATAAAGATTAGTTGATCAAGTGCTTGATTCAATGGTTTTTGACTGAATAGACTGGGGGAAGCTATTTACATTGGGGGCTCGTCCGGGATCTCAACAGACCCCCAAACACAAATTTGCGATCAAGGGTGTTGAGCTGTTGCAATCGCGAGTACAGAAATCGGGCCCACTGTGCGGTTTTCGCATTGATTTTCGGCACTTCGTTAGCCGGAGCAGATCGATCATTCGCGGGCTTGGGAAAGGGTCTAATCGAGATCATTAGAATAGAGTCTAGGGGGAGTGGTTAGCACTATTTTGGTTTGGGGGCCCATAAAGAAAATTCGGGCGTGGTGTAACCCAAACTTGGTCGTAGTTGGCAGACTGCAGCTGCTTTAACGAGATCCCGACGCGCTTCACAGGGAATGACGCTCCCTGGCTTACAGGGAGGAGGTGAAACAACTGGTGGACTGGTGCAATACGAACAACCTGAGGAAGTCATCGTCGACTTCAGGAAAAACCGGCACAGTCCCACACCACTTCACATCAATGACAGCGATGTGGAGGTGGTCAGTAGCACTAAGTTCCTGGGGGTGCAGATCACTAACAGTCTGACCTGGTCTAACATCTCATCAACAGTTAAGAGAGCGCAGCAGCAGTTGCACTTTCTGCGCCGGATGAGAAGAGCTCACCTCCCCCATCCCATCCTCACTACTTTCTACAGGGGCACCATAGAGAGTATTCTGACCAGCTGTATCTCTGTCTGGTTTGGGGACTGTAAAGCCTCCGACTGGAAGTCCGTGCAGAGAGTGGTGAGGACAGCGGAAAAAATCATCGGGACCTCTCTCCCCTCAATCGGGGATATTGCGACCAAACGTTGCGTGTCTAAGGCCAGCAGTATTATAAAAGACCCCACACATCTCCATCACGGACTGTTCACTCTGCTGCCCTCGGGCAAAAGATATCGCAGCATAAGGAGCAGAACATCAAGGTTCTGCAACAGCTTCTTCCCACGAGCCATCAGACTCCTGAATGCCATGTAATGGGCTGCCACCATTGTCTATTTATCCTTTTATCCATTTATCCATTTTATCCATGTTTATCCTTCTGTTAATTATCGTGTTGCACGGGGAGCCAAATGCAACGGAATTTCGTTTGGAACTGCATATATCGATGTATTTCTTAATGACAATAAAGTTTGTTTGACTTTGACTTTAACTTTGACTTCATTGGATGTGGAGTGGCCCAAGGTTAGATTTGTTATCCAACTGGTGGGGTATTGAAATACAGGCCTGACCTACGTATCGATCGGATCTTTGCCGAGAGCACGAATTTAAAAGGTGGGCTCTGAAAATCAGGATCAATAACTCACAGTGCAAAGCGACTGGGCGCTGAACCCCCGCTGCCCAGCAGAGGGGAGTGTCTGTGTGTAGATATCGGAGTCCCGTGTGACGGACGAAGAATCTCGTAAAGGTACTGTGCTCGGTGGTCAGGGTATAGATTGGCCGGAATACTCCAGTCCATTCAAGAATTCAATTGGTCAATTTTAGTTTGCTTTGAGTGCCCGTGTATGAAGAGGGATATGCATTAAAACTAGGAGTTCGAGAATGTGTCTATATTGTTAAAGCCAAATTTCCCAAATACAGAATTTCACATCGATGTTCTGCCAGTAGGGTGGAATTCGAATCCCTGTATATAGAACTTTGGAGTTGGTTCATGTCCGTGATCGATTCCGAATAGCAGCTGATCAACAATGAATAGTATCCCTTTGGTCGATTGTTGATTAGTACCTCATAGCAAAGAGTACGTGAGAGACGGGAACCTGGGTTACTTGGTGAAAAGTAATCCGAATCCCTAATTCTGTAGAATTTAGTGAGGATGGATAGAGGTCCCCCTATAGATGCCCAGTCTTGGTAGGACAGTAATATTCGGGAGGAAAAGTAGTCATTTAAGGAGTAGTACCCCCTCAGCAAAGAGTAACCTAGGAAGGGGAAAATCTTCGGTATCAGAGGGGGAGGTTCACTGAGTGATAACAGCGTTGGGAGTGAGTGTTCGTGAACTGCGCTAGTGCTTAAATTATTATTGTAAATTGTAAAAATCTGGCGTTCGTATTGTCATCGGATTCGCATTGTGTAAATACTCTGTGTATGTAAATAAACTTTGAGTGTATTCTGATTTAGAAGTTAAGATTTAGATTTTGTTAAGTCTGCGGACCGTTGTTTGTATTGCTGCTTGTGCGAGTGTTTACAGATTAGATACTTGAAGTAAGAGTGTGGTTGAGTTAAATATTTGTATTTGTTTAGATTGTGGTATTGTGAGAATCTGAGTGGTGCTTTGATCAAGGGTTGTACTCTTTTGGTCGCTGTGTCAGAGGAGGAGTCATTCTGCTGATCGATTGCACCACGAGGAGGATTAGGGTTAGGGCGCGTGATTTATAATAAACCAATGTTTGTGGTTTAGTTAGGAGTGTGGTTGTGTCTGATAGTAATAGGTAGCGTGTTATCCTGCTTGTGGACTGTGTTACTCACGGGTCTGAAGATCATTTTCGGGTGCTTGGATTGAGGATTAAATGAGCGCGCGAATGTGTTTGATTGTTCCCTGGAGTACTCTGATCCTTGAATGATTGGGGATTAAGAAAGTTGCACGTTTGAAAGGGTGTGAACTTGTGGGAGATAAGACAAGAATTTGAATAGGAGAGGAGGGTTGGCGGAGCTAAGGAGTAAAAAGAGTTGCGAGGTTGCGAGCGTTTTGACCCATTAGCCATTGTCTAGGAGCAAACTTGATAAATTCAGGGATTAAAAGGAAGGATTTAGGAATGAGTTTTGTTTTGGGTGTTCAGAAGCATGGGGAACAATGTAGATAGGGATATGTCAGAGGAGGAAAATAACCCATTGCAACTAATGTGTAATGAGTTCCCTCGCAAAGCAGAGAAGTTAAGAAATGTATCAGGAGCGTTAAATAAGAAATTAGGAAACAAGCTATGGCTGCCGGAGGGCATTAGGACCGTAAAAGGGATAAAATACATAGAACTAATTATTTGGCAGCACAGTAATAATGAGGGTGCAAAAGACTCAGCAAAACCAAGGATCTGATTGTGGACTTTGGAAGGAGTAGTAGCTGACCGGTTGCATCGTGGCTTGGTTCGGCAACTTGAGCGCCCTGGAGAGGAAAAGACTACAAAAAGTAGTAAACACTGCCCAGTCCATCATCAACTCTGACCTCCCTTCCATCGAGGGGATGTATCGCAGTCGCTGCCTCAAAAAGGCAGGCAGCATCATCAAGGACCCACACCATCCGGGCCACACACTCATTTCCCCGCTACCTTCAGGTAGAAGGTACAGGAGCCTGAAGACTGCAACAACCCGGTTCAGGAATAGCTACTTCCCCACAGCCATCAGGCTATTAGACTTGGCTCGGACAAAACTCTGAACATTAATACCCCTCCATCTGTTATTTGCACTTTATCAATTTATTTATTCATGTGCGTATTACGTATATAATGGTATATGGACACACTGATCTGTTTTGTAGTCAATGCCTACTATGTTCTGTTGTGCTATGCAAAGAAAGAATTTCATTGTCCTGTCAGGGACACATGACAATAAACGACTTTGACCTTGACTCTTGTGGCTTTGACTTGACTTGAATTAATAGGGTTATGGATAAAATATTTCGAGGAGCAAAAGGCGAATAAGGAGGTTAAGAGAATGGCTAGTTGGGAAAAAGCGATTGCTAAACCTGGACTAGAACTAAAAGAAGGAAAAGTAGACTGACCTCCGGGTAGTGGGAAGGACAGGAGTGGAGATGAAGGGAAACACTCAGAACAAGGGGAAGGTGGATTTCCTGGAAGAACATTAGTCCCTGTAAAATCAAAGATTAGGAATCCGATGGTTGGTGTTGATTTCGAGGGGGAAGGAGATGAATATTTGGACGAGTTGACAGATATGAACGCTGAAGGAAGTTTCCACCATGTTCATCTTGCATTTCCCAGGCTTCTCTAGCACTTTGTATGACTTGTGTCCATTATAAATATTTTAGGTCTGCAGAATCTATAACAACTCCTGTAGATTCTACATTTGAACAGGTTCTACAACAGCAGATACTGAGATACCAGATCCTTCGACCCTATCCACTCCATCATTGATAGATCGTCCAGTGGCTTAAGGCACCCAGAGTAGAACGAAAAGGTTAGCTCCTAAAAGGCATTTAAAGAAACGAAAGGTAGGGAATTGAGGAATGCTGTGGAACAGAGGGATCTAGGAATAACTGTGCATAGTTCCCTGAAGGTGGAATCGCATGTAGATAGGGTGGTAAAGAAAGCTTTTGGTGTGCTGGCCTTTATAAATCAGAGCATTGAATATAGGAGTAGGGAAGTAATGTTAAAATTGTACAAGGCATTGGTAAGACCAATTCTGGAGTATGGTGTACAATTATGGTCGCCTAATTATAGGAAGGATGTCAACAAAATAGAGAGAGTACAGAGGAGATTTACTAGAATGTTGCCTGGGTTCCAGCAACTAAGTTACAGAGAAAGGTTGAACAAGTTAGATCTTTATTCTTTGGAGCGCAGAAGGTTAAGGGGGGACTTGATTGAGGTCTTTAAAATGATGAAAGGGATAGACAGAGTTGACGTGGATAAGCTTTTCCCATTGAGGGTAGGGAAGATTCAAACAAGAGGGCATGAGATGAGAATTAAGGGACAGAAGTTTAGGGGTAACATGAGGGGGAACTTCTTTACTCAGAGAGTGGTGGCTGTGTGGAATGAGCTTCCAGCAGAAGTGGTGGAGGGAGGATCGATTTTAACATTTAAAAGTAAAGTGGATAGGTATATGGACGGGAAGGGAATGGAGGGGTATGGTCTGAGTGCAGGTAGATGGGACTAGGGGAAAATAAATGGTCGGCACGGACTGGAAGAGCCGAGAAGGCCTGTTTCCGTGCTGTAATTGTTATATGGTTATATGGTTATGAATAATCCCCGTCCCACAGACGTCCATACTCCATGGAAGCCCCATGAAATAATGGCAATACTAAACAGAATCCCTGATAGGGAGAAGTCACCTGCTGCCTTTATAGATTATTTAAGAACCACAATGTGTGTATATCGTGCAGTTTCTGTGGGAGACCATACAACAGATAATTACTCCAGCTGAGAATACCAAATTTCTAGTAGCCCTAGGACACCCAACTTATGAAGCCTTGGCAAATGTAGTAATGAATGACTGAGTGCAAGAGAAGAGTGGGTTGGTAATTCTTTCTGGGCTCTACATTCACTCTCTCTTCCAGATACAGGATATTTTTCCTGGTTCCTACTCTCCTTCCCATAATGTCTCGCAGCTCTGGCTATTTGACTGGCTCGGTTCTCAGACTAATTCCAGTTATCGGTTTTAATTAAATCCGCTACTTTAGTGGGGAGACAATTCAACAAGATAGCACAATCCCGAGAGGAACTTGTTCCATTCTGATATTCAAAGTCACCTGATTGATCCATATATAATTTTGAAAATCGGTCTAGAAATTCGTTTGCTCCTTCAGTCTTTTCTGGTCTTATCTCTAGAACTCGTTTTAAATCGCCTGGTTTCCGAAACATTTTTGCATGGGGTTAATCGATATCTGTAGTTGGATTATTAAGAGACCACCCCCATGTGGTTCGGCTTCTCGAGGTCCCAGGACCTATAAAAGTCCGCTGCCATGAGGTCCCGCGTCGATCTTCTGGGAGAGCACTTTGGACTGCGTGACCTTCTAGGGTGTCTCTGTTTGAGCGAGGCCCAGAGGGCTTGATCAGGCAGACACAACGATCGAACTCGCGATGGGATAGGTACAGTAGTTGAACTGTAATTGTGTTTTGTCAAAATAAAGATTACTTGATCAAGTGCTTGATTCAGTGGTTTTTGACTGAAACTAGACTAGGGGGGAAGCTTAGAACGAGCTATTTATACATACGTTATACGTATATGTAATATATATCTCTCTCTTTCCCTCTCTCCCTCCACACATACATGCACACACATACATAAACACATAAGGGTCTGAAGAAGGGTCTCAACCTGAAATGTCATCCATTCCTTCTCTCAGTGAAGCTACCTGTCCCGCTGAGTTACTCCAGCATTTTGTGTCTATTTTCAGTTTAAACCAGCATCTGCAGTTCCTTCCTACACATATATGTATGTATATGTTTGCATGTATGTATTTATGTATGTGTGTATGTATGTGTTTATGTGTATGTATGTATGTATGTGTGTGTATATATATATATATATATATATACATATATAATATAAAACTGATTTGACCTCAAGGCTGCATTCAGTGCTGAGAACCTCCCTCCCTCTCGGGACTAATGTATATACATATCTGTGTTGAAATGAAATATAACTGCTGCGTATTAGGATCCTTTCATCACGAAGGACCATGTGCAGAGCAAACAAATGATCTTCAATGTGAGCTCCAACAATCAATCCCATCACATGCTCAGATTTTACAAGTATTATGAAAGTAATTCCCTGTGCTTCCCATTAAATCCCCATTTCGCTGATTCCCAGTCTGGTAAAACTCCGGAAAACTGTGGATCTTTACCACTGCAATGCAGGCGATGGGAGCAGTGACAGGAAATGGAGCGGGGCATGAAGACTGAACTGTATCTCGCGTCTTAGACTTCCCTTAGTCTTTAGACTGTGGAGATACAGCACGGAAACAGGCCCTTCACCCACCGAGTCTGCGCCGTCCCGCGATCCCCCACACCCTAACCTACACATGATGGGGGACAAAAAAGCTGGAGAAACTCAGCGGGTGAGGCAGCATCTATGGAACAAAGGAATAGGGGACATTTCGGGTCGAGACCCTTCTTCGTCAAAAATCTTTTTTTAAATTTTTTAATATTTTTACTAGAAGCAATGCATGTTGCCAATGATACAACAGTTTTTCAAATACACATTTAACTTGTTTCAAAAGTTATACAAATATTACAAAATGGTTTATATAAGCTTATATTTTTTTTAGAAAGTAAAGAAGTGAAAGAATAAGTGTATAATCAATGAAGATGGTGATTAAATAATATTGATTATGATTATATAAGAAAAAAACAAAATTTTAAAAATAAATAAATAAATAAATAAATAAAATAACACAAGCAAACAATTATTATATAATTTAAAAGAAATTGAAGTCTACATCTTAACAATGAATGGAACAATTTCACATAACAATATCTATAGAGACGTGTATACAAATCCCAGAATAGATCTTTTCATCTAATCCTACAACCGGGTACTTATTGAGTTACAATGCTGAGCTCAGCTACCCCTTCATATAGTCAGTGAATGGAGACCATATTTGTTCAAAAAGTTCATATTTGTCCATTAGGACAAACCTGATTCTCTCCAAATGCAGCGTCTCCAACATTTCCACTGTCCACATTTTAATTGTGGGGGATAATGTTCCCTTCCAGAATTTTAACATTAATTTTTTTCCAATTATCAAACAGTAATCAAGAAAATTTATTTAATATTATTATTATTATTATTTAAATAATATTAATTAAAATGTAACATTAGGTTTGAGTCAGAAACTCCAAATATTATTAGCTTTGGATCAGGATTCAATTTAATTTTAAGAACTACAGAAATGATTTTAAAAATTTCAGTCCAATAACTATTAAGTTACAAAACTATGTTAGAAAACTATGCGTTAAATTAGCTTCTGAATTCTGACACTTATCGCAAATAGAGGAGATGTTAGGAAAAATTCTATTTAATTTTGTTTTTGAATAATGTAATCTATGTAATACTTTGAATTGTATCAAGGTATGTCTGGCATTTAACGAACAACGGTGTATACGTTGTAGACTTTCTTCGCAAGTGTCATTTATTATAGTATAATATATTATGTGTATGTATGTATGTGTGTGTGTGTGTGTGTGTGTGTATATATAAGCCTGGTTCATTTTCCCATATTTGTCGGTATGATCCTGTTGTTTGGATTTCCGTATCCAAAAGAGTATTATATATGTATATATATAATATATATATATATATATGCTATTAGTTTTTCTGTATTTGGGTGCTTGTTGAGCAATTCGTCCAATAATCCTAGTTCTCTCTTTTTATAGTCTTGCATGTTTGACTTGATATAGTCTCTAATTTGTAAATACCTAAACAAGTTATTTGGGTGCAATCCATAGATATCTTTTAACTCTTGAAATGAGAGAAATTTTCCTTTCCTGTAAAGGTGTTCTATCCTTATAATTCCTAAATGTTTCCATTGTCTAAACCCCTTATCCAATATCGAGGGTTTAAATGAAGGATTATTCATAATTGGTAAGCAAAGCGACATATTATCCAAATTATTATCTTCGTCAAAAATCTTGGCGTGATATTTGGCTCAGCACTGAAGTTTGACAAACAAGTCAATGCCGTGGTAAAAGCTAGCTTCAGACGATAGCTAAAATGAAACGATTCCTCCAGTTTGATGACCTCGAAAAGATCATCCATACATTTATCTCCTCCCGCCTAGATTACTGCAACTCCCTTTATACTGGCATCAGCCAATCTTCCCTGTCCCGCCTGCAACTGGTCCAAAATGCCGCAGCGAGACTCCTGACGGGCACCCGAAAAAGGGACCACATCACCCCGATCCTGGCCTCTCTCCACTGGCTCCCTGTGCGGTTCCGAATACATTTCAAGACCCACCTCTCCCTCAATGTGCTATATAAATAAATGTGACTTGACCTCAGATTTTTCCAGCATCTGCAGTTCTCTCTTATGCATGATGGGGACAATTTTACAACCTCCCCAAAGCCAATCAACCTACAAGCCTGAGATGGACACAAAATACTGGAGTAACTCAGCGGGTCAGGCAGCATCTCTTGAGAGAAGGAAAAGGTGACGTTTCGAGTCCAAAACGCTTACTCAACAGTCGGCACGATGGCGCAGCGGTAGAGTTGCTACTTCACAGCGCCAGAGACCCGGGTTCCATCCTTACCATGGGTGCTGTCTGTTCAGAGTTTGTACGTTCTCCCAGTGGCCGCGTGGGTTTTCTCTGGGCGCTCCGGTTTCCTGTGAGTCCAAATCGCCACCCATTCCTTTTTCTCGAGAGATGCTGCCTGACCCATTGAGTTACTCCAGCATTTTGTGTCTATCTTCGGTGTCCCTTTGATCTGGTGTTTTGTTGGTTCACACGCTTGATCAATGGTGTTTTATCATTAATGTTTTATTATTATTAATGTTTAGTGTTTTCTGAGTCATTCGTAACTGTCACTGTACGTCATGTTGTTACTTACGGGCGGAGCACCAAGGCAAATTCCTTGTATGTGAATACTTGGCCAATAAACTTACTTACTTACTTGCTTACAAAAAACGGCATCTGCGGTTCCTTCCCACACAACCTACAAGCCTGCACGTCTTTGGAGTGCGGGAGGAAACCGGAGCACCCGGAGAAAACCCACGGGGGAGAACGTGCAAACTCCGTACAGTCAGCACCCGTGGTCGGGATCGAACCCGGGCCTCTGGCGCTGTGAGGCAGCAACTCTACCGTTGCGACACGGTGAAGCCTGCTGCGTGACATTGCAAAATTGAGCAGAGGACTATTCAGCTGCTGCACAAGGTTGCGATATCAAGAAGGCAGTTGTTTGAACAGTTGTGCTTCACGGAGCCAGCACTGGACAAGTGCCTGATTCAGCCTTCCCCAATAAGGCAATCCTTGCAAAAATAAAAACCTAACTCTCTCCAGAATCTCTTGTTCTGCCCATTAACACCTTCCACCGTCACCCCCCTGGCAGTGAAGAGAATCCCTTGTTCCCCAATTACAGCTATTAATTTCTAATTATCTCAGTATTTGCCAGGGGTGCAAGCACCTGAGCCAATTACATACAGTATTACAAATCCGCTGGATTGGAAAAGGACTGCGACAATTTGTCTTCCTTGGTGGGAGTATTCGCAAAAGATTATGCTGGTTTATCTATTGTGTTAAAACCGGACCAACACCTTTGACCACATGTCCATTGGGCAGTGGTCAGCACAGAATGTCCTGCAGGCACTGCAGGGAAAGGACTCGATGGACCCGGTGGCGTGGTTCCCTGAGCAGACTGCCCAGCTTGTCTGGCAAAATGCCTCATCGGCAGAACTCACCAACAAGCACCAAGACCTGGCTTGGCTGGCGGTGAGGGGACCCCTCCCAGTCAGATCCTTCCTGCACCGTCGGAACCTCACTACCAGCGCACGCTGCTCTCGGGACGGCTGTTATGGAGAGGAGACGGTTGCCCACCTCTTTGCAGAGTGTGGATTTGCTCAAAGAGTCTGGAGAAAAATGCAAGGGTCCCTGGTACGCTTTATTCCGAACAGCTCCGTCACAGAGGACTCTGTGATTTACGGACTGTTCCCAGGGACACATTCAGAGACTGACATCAAGTGCTGCTGGAGGGTCATCAACTCGGTGAAAGACGCCCTTTGGTCTGCCCGAGCTTTGTTCACCACCCAGCAGAGTGAGATGTCCGTCGGGGAATGTTGCCGACTGGCCCACTGCAGACTGCAGGACCACGTGCTGAGGGACGCACTGCAGCCAACGCCAAGGCTCGGTGGGGGAGGACCACAGTCTAAGGTCCTTCCGCTGCTGGACATGGGGGGCACGGTATGGTGGAGACGCCCCTCAAAATAAGGGAAGGTATCCCATGTCGGGGGGCCACGTGAGTGGCACGGGTGGGAGATCAATTCACGAAATTTGAGAAACGTGTATAGACTGTATGGAACAATTTGTATAGCCTCCGAAAATGTCGGATGGATTTTTCGCACGGTTGATGCATTGTATATATTTATCATTTGAATAAAGTCTATTTTGAAATTTAAAAAAAAGGGAGTATTCGCAAAAGAAATCGAGGTTGCATGTTTCACAAATTAAACCAACCACCACTGGAAATATGTCATACCTGGCACATCCGTGTCCAGAAGTAATAGCCCTGTCCCACGGTACAAGTTCACTCCAAGAGCTCTCCCGAGTTAAAACAAAAATCAAACTCGTGGTAAGCACGGAGAATGAACGTAGCGGGTACGTCGGAGCTCGGGGACGGCTCTTAGCGGCTCGTAACGCTAACGGCAGGTACTCGGGAAGACTCGCTAACGGCAGGAAAGCACGGGAAGATTTTTCGACGCGTTGAAAAATGTCCACGAGAGCCCCGAGTACCGACGAGCGGCCATTACCGTAAATCTCCGAGTTCGAATCAGGGCAAATTCGGGAGAGCTCTTGGAATGAACTCGTACCGTGGGACAGGCCTTTAAGGAGGATTTAATTGTAACTTCTCCGCACTAACGTAACGACGGCAAAGGAGAAATATTTTTTTAAATAGTAATTTCTTCACAATGGAATTCTCTGACAACAGCACATAATTTCTGCCTCGTTCAATCTCTGAAAAGGAGCTTTTGTCCCTCCCTTTTTTGTTCTACGACTTCTACAGAGCACCAAGGCAAATTCCTTGTATGTGAATACATGGCCAATAAACTTATTCATTCATTCGTTCACGATGTTTTCAGACATGCGCCTGGATATGCAGGGGATAGAAGGATATGGATCACACGCGATCACACAGAGGAGATCAAGTCATTTCGACGTCATGTTCAGCATGGAAGATGTGGGCCGAAGGGCCTGTTGCCTTGCTGCACTGTAGTCTCAGATAACTATTGAAGATAGTACGGCACTATTCTGGATCGCATTAAATCTTCAGTCAGAGGGTGGTGAATTTGTGGAATTCTTTGCCACAGACGGCTGTGGAGGCCAAATCAGTGGATATTTTTTAAGGCAGGGATAGATAGATTCTTGATTGGTACGTGTGTCAGGGGTTATGGGGAGAAGGCAGGAGAATGGGGTTAGGAGGGAGAGATAGATGAGCCATGATTGAATGGCGGATAGACGCAATGGGCCGAATGGCCTAATTCTACTCCTTTCACTTATGACCTTATGACCTCAAGGATCTTGACCTGAAGGGTCACCTCTTCCTTTTCTCCAGAGATGCTGCCTGTCCCCGCTGAGTTACTCCAGATGTTGGGGTCTATCTTTGGTGTAAACCAGCACCTGCAGTTCCTTCCTACAGCCAAGATTTATTGAAGTCTTGATCTCCGTTGACGCCTTGATCAGGCGTGATTGAATGGCAGAGTAGACTTGATGGGCCAAATGGCCTAATTCTACTCCTATCACTTATGACCTTAAATCCAATCTACCCAGCGGCCTTGACCCGCTGCAGTTCACCTACCGCTGCAACAGGTCCACGGACAATGCCAACGCCTTGGCCCCGCACTCATCCCTGGAACACCTGGATAAGTGAGATACATACGGCAGACTCCTCTTCATAGACTACAGCTCTGCCTTTAATACAATCAGACCATCCAAGCTTATCAACAAACTCGCGGGGCTCGGTGTCAGCACTCACCTCTGCAACTGGATCCTCGACTAAGGACGGTCGTGGTGGCGCAGCGGTAGAGTCGCTGCCTCACAAGTCAAAGCAGCGCTGGAGACCCAGGTTCGATCCCGACTACGGGCGCTGCCTGTGGCCTGCGCGGGTTTTCTCTGAGATCTTCGGTTTCCCCCCACACCCCAAAGACGTACAGGTTTGTCTTTTAGAGTAAAGGGGATTCCATTTAAGCCTGAGGTGAGAAAAAATGTTTTGACCCATAGAGTTGTGAATTTGTGGAATTCCCTGCCACAGAGAGCAGTGGAGCCAGTTAGATAGAGCTCTAGGGGCTGGTGGAATCAAGGGATATGGGGAGAAGGCAGGCACAGGTTATTGATTTGGGACGATCGGCCATGATCCCAATGAATGGCTTGAAGGGCCGAATGGCCTGCTCCTGCACCTATTTTCTATGTTTCTATGTTTCTAGGTTAATTGGCTTTGGTATAAATGTAAAAATTGTCCCTAGTGTGTGTAGGATAGTGTTAGTGTGCGGGGATCGCTGGTTGGCGCGGACCTGGTGGGCCGAAGTGCCTGTTTCCATTCTAAACTAAAGACTTTCAGGCCAACAGACCCCAACCAGTGATGATAGGGGGACAAATCATCCTTCACGATAATCCTCAACACTGGCGCTCCGCAGGGTTACGTTCTCAGCCTCCTTTCTTCATAGACAATAGGTGCAGGAGTAGGCCATTCGGCCCTTTAGTACTCCTTTACTGTTTCCTGTGACTGTGACTCGATGCCATCAGTGAAAACCATTTTTAGATAAAGTTCACATCAATTGATTTTTAACGATTGCGGCGAATGTGTGAATCTGCAAGCAGAACTCTGATGATCCCTGCTCTCTCGTTAGATCGTTGATACTCCCAGAGTTCACGTCCCCATGTAAAACCCATTCATGTCAGTCGTAGAATCCCGCCACATACCCAACCAGCCCCATTTTAACTTAAACCTTCTGACAAAAACTCTGCACAATTTGGGACCCTTTGTTCTTTATTCCACCTCTTTTTCTTCACTTGAAACCTTTGTTAGGTCACGATTTTTTTATTCCCCTCCATTAAAGTACTAATCTGTCGGCAGCTGTTCCCTTTGCCCTTGATGGCTTACAGTTGCTCTTCTAATGATGGGGACTTGAGATTGTGGCAGGCTGCCAGTATCGAACCAGGAAACTAAGTCAGGCCGTTGTTTCGTGGAGACAGTCGGCCTCCTCCGTGCTGTGTAACCTGGCCTATCAATCTACACGCACTCATGTACAGAGGGAGAACTGGTGAGTCACAGAGTCGTACGTTGATGAGTTCATACGTTAAGTGATAGGAGCAGAATTCAGACATTAAGCCCGTCGAGTCTACTCCGCCATTCAATCGTGGCTGATCTATTAACCCCAGTCTCCTGCCTTCTCCCCATAAACACTGACACTCGTAATAATCAACAAAACAAACGTGGAAGCAGGCCCTTTGGCCCTACTTGCCCACACCCGCCCAACATGTCCCATCTACACTAGTCCCACCTGCCCGCCTTTGGCACATATCCATGGGTGGAAATCCCAGGAGAGGGTGGGGGGGTTGGGGGTTGGGGGGGGGAGCAGTGGGGGGGGGGGGGGGGAACACACACACACACACGTCCCTCCCATGTTTTTATAGCGATTTACGCCCCTGGCCGTATCCCTCCAAACCTGTCCTATCCATGTGCCTGTCTAACTGTTTCTTAAAACGTTGGGGCAGTCCCAGCCTCAACTACCTCCTCTGGCAGCTCGTTCCGTACACCCATCACCCTCTGTGTGAAAAGGTTACCCCTCAGATTCCCATTAAATCTTTCCCCCCCCCCACCTTAAACCTGTGTAATAATTGTACAAATGTAATACAATCTGCTGTAGTTCAATTAAATCCATAACATAAAAAATTAAAGTTAAGAAAAATGGTACTGGTTGATATTGGTACCATTGTTTTGAAAGCTAGCTGCCAACTATAGCTATTATCATTGACTGATTATTAAGATGGAAGTTGCCATAGAAATTCAATGATGAATTCCAAAATTACGATATGATTGAAACTTCCAGGTCAAGACACCAAAGACTGTTTTATTCTCCTTGTTAATTGGGTTAATTAGAAAAATTATTTTGTAATATTCTAAGTCAAAATCAAAAGCTAGATCCATTTTCTGATTAATTACCAGTTGTAAGAGATTAGACAGCACTTGCACTGCCAGAGACCTGGGTTCGATCCCGACTACGGGCGCTGTCTGTACGGAGTTTGTACGTTCCCCCAAGGTTTTCTCCAAGATCTTCGGTTTCCTCCCACACTCCGAAGACGTCCAGGTCTGTATGTTAATTGACTTGGGATAAGTGTAAAATTGTCCCCAGTGTGTGTAGGATAGTGTTAAGGGCCTGTCCCACCAGCATGCAACTCCATGCGATGAGCGCGACCTAATGTGGTCGCTTGAGCCGTCCGGCGTCGCGGGGCCGGTCCCACTTCGATCGCCGGAGCCGTGCGGAATTGTGTGGAGTTCGTCCCGACATCGCGCGGGGCTCCGAAAAACTGAATATGTTCAAAAATTCCGCGCGGCAACGGCTTGTCAGCTCGCAGTCGCCTCGACGCATGACACACCGCCCCGATATCGTGCCTCCGTGACCCTATCTGTAGGTGCCTCCGTGACCCTCTATGTGTGTGGCTCCGTGGCCCTCTGTGTGTGTGTGCCTCTGTGCACCCTCTCTGTGTGCCCCTCTCTGTCCTGGCGAACTTACCTTTAAGACTTCGCTCCAAGTTCGCCTCACTCACCCGACCTCCGCGCGGCCCTCGCTGCCGATTTGGTCGCGCTTGCCGCATGCAGGCGCATGCTGGTGGGAACGGCCCTGTACAGGGGATCACCCGACCTCCGCGCGGCCCCCGCTTCTAGTTTGATCGCGTTCATCGCATAGAGTTGCATGCTGGTAGGACAGGCCCTTTAGTGTGCGGGGATCGCTGGTGGGCGCGGACTCGGTGGGCCGAAGGGCCTGTTTCTCTAAACTAAACTTAACAACGTACAAGGGGATCTGTAATCCATTAGATAGGCCTCCATTAATGACATTGTTTGTGCTTTGCCCTTAAAGCAATTATTCCTTAAAAATCTAGAATAAATATTTGTGATTTACAATCAATTTGAATGACAAGTTGTTATTCTCATCTTTGCTGGTTTATCTATTGTGTTAAAAGAGATAAAAGCTTAACAAAACAAAAACTCCCCTTTCTCCAGTTGTAACAGGTATTAAAAAATATATATAATTGAAAAGCTACATCCCCCCCCCCCTCCCCCCCCCATTATTGATTCCGTTTGCAAATAATATTGATTTAAGGATTTCTCAGTTCTAATAAATTTCAAATACAATGTCGCAGTAACTGAGGGACCGATGAAAATAACAAGCTGGGTGTCTGTGAATCTTCAAACAAGTACATTAGCATCACTGCTGGTAAACTGCAGGGATAAACGCAGTGATCTCGTTTTTAAACATATCTGGATGTCTGACAGTGGCAACTGTATCAATGTAACAAATGGCTGCAGAATTACTGTCAACTTACTGCTCTAAACCAGAGGCCATTGGAAATAACTTTTTAATTACTCTAAGTTAACGTTTATGGAAGTTATTGCAAGACATTCTACAGTGGCTCCAGACGGCATTTGAATCAAACTCCTTTTTATCAGCAAAATATTTAGATAGACACAAAATGCTGGAGTAACTCAGCGGGCTAGGCAGCATATTTGGAGAGATACACAAGAAGCTGGAGTAACTCAGTAGGACAGGCAGCATCTATGGAGAGAAGGAATGGGTGATGTTTCAGGTTGGAAAACGTCTTGAGACCTGAAGATGGGTTCCAACCCGAAGCTTCACTGCAGCTGTGTTAGCGAGGAGCAAGCAAAGAGCATCAAACACGACCGGCAAAGTTGCCACGATTCATTACAGCAATGGAAAGTCCAGAAAACGGGACAAATCTGCACGTAGTTCCCTGTTCCGTAGTCCACCAGAGACGCTTGCTGCTAAAGCTCCAAGGAGAGACACAAAATCCTGGGGTTATGGGCCTGTCCCACTTAGGAGATTTTTTCGGCAACTACAGACGACTAGTTTGCCGCCACATGTTCGTCGCCGGGAGTCGTCTCCTCAGTCGCGGCAAAAAGTCGTAGCGTCTTTCTGGTCACCGCTAAATTTTCAACATGTTAAAAAAAATTCGGCGGCAGTGGGTTTTGACGCCAATGGGCGTAGCTCGACTTCTCCTGACGTCGGTGCTGTCGTAGGTTGTCGCCAGGATGACGTAGATTGTCGCCGGTTTTTCCCCGAGCTGCTCCGACTATGACAGTCGCCGGCAGTTGTCTAAAAAAATCGGCAAGTGGGACAGGAAGTATCTCTGGAGAGAAGGAATGGGTGACGTTTCGGGTCGGGACGTCTCGATCACGCCTTCCTTCTCTCCAGAGACGCTGCCTGTCCCGCTGAGTTGCTCCAGCATTTTGTGTCTATCTCTGGTTTAAACCAGCATCTGCAGTTCCCTTCCGACACAAAGCTCCCAAGAGGGCAGCTAGCAGTAAATGTGTTTAAGAAGGAACTGCAGATGCTGGAAAATCGAAGTGCTGGAGAAACTCAGCGGGGTGCAGCAGCATCTATGGAGCGAAGGAAATAGGCAACGTTTCGGGCCGAAACGTTGCCTATTTCCTTCGCTCCATAGATGCTGCTGCACCTCGCTGAGTTTCTCCAGCACTTTTGTCTACCTAGCAGCAAAAGTGCATGTGTAATGCGAGTGCCCTGACAGAACAATGTGCATGTAATACTAATTACGGCTGGATGCAGTGCAGCAGAGTGCAGGAGTTGGAACATTGCCCACCCTTGGTAGAGGGTCCCGATAGCTGCAGGTCACAGTCAGACTGCATGTCTACTAGCCTTAATTGGAGTGATTGATGAAGATATGTCAGCTTTATCTAAAGGCTTTTGGCTTAAGCATCCGGGAAACCTCAGACATGGCTGTTTTTTATGTTTAATGTCTTACGGATCAAATTCTGGCCCCAACAAAGAACTCGAGATTGGTCACAATGGAAACTTCAACTCGAGCGGGATTTACTAATATCGTTTTCGGAGTTTATACATGTGTGATTCATAATATTTCAAACAATTGTGGTTCCCTTTTTACTGACATATCTCCTTACATATTTCTTATGTCTTTGAGGATTTTAGAATCCTTTTGGCCCCTATTTATCAAGGATTAAGATTTTTTTCTAAGATTCATCTTGAGAAAACCTCTATGGCAGAATCAACTCTGTTTCTTTCTTGCCTGCGTTTCAAGTGCCATGGATCTTACATAAAGCCGTAATAAGTTGGGAAATTAGTTGCCGCACATCCGAATGAAACAGAGAAAAATAAAATCACATCGAAAAATCAATGACAATTTAGATCTGAGGACTCAAAGCCCCCGCGACAAGAGTTATTTTTGGACAGTGGGATCAAAGTGCGATCAAACAGCAATTAAATCATAGGAAATAATTGCTTCTTTTCCTGAGATTAAAACCAATATAGAGAATCGCGACAAAAATGCACATCGCTATAACCAAAGGCAACTTTGGCCCATGGTTTCCCATTTATTATCTCTGTTCCAGATGTTGTCGAGGCAGCTTCATCCTATTACACTTCCGTTCTCGTTCTTCCCCTTTCTCATCTTTCTTTTCTGCCATTTGTCCGTCCGTTTTAACCGAAGCACAAAGTGCTGGAGGGACTCGGTGGGTCAGGCAGCGGCTGTGGAGGGAATGGGCAGACGACCTGTATCAGGTTGGGACCTTTCTTCAGAGTGTCCATTCCCTCCACAGATACCCAGACTATCGCAACGTTTCAGCAACAGTTAGACAGGTAAATTGATTGGACAGGCTTGGAGGGTTATGGACCAAGCGCAGGCACTACTGTAAACATAGAAACATAGAAAACAGGTGCAGGAGTAGGCCATTCGGCCCTTCAAGCCAGCACCGCCATTCAATATGATCATGGCTGATCATCCCCAATCAGTACCCCGTTCCTGCCATCTCCCCATGTCACTTGATTCCGTCAGATGACCATGACATTTTAAACTGTATTTTTAACGATCAATATTTGTGCCAATCCATTACTTAATTAATTAATAGTTAATTTATAAATCAATAAATTTTACTAATTTACAGGTAAAATAAGTGCATTTATTGAATGAATAATTAATTAAATTAAATAATTACTAATTGATTTTTTGGATTTTTTGGAAAACAATGAAAATTAGTAAAAAGTAGGCAATTTTACTGATTTTTGGTCTTTTGTTTTCCGAAAAATTCAATTAGTAATTAGTAATTAATTTATTTGATTAATCAGTAAAATAAATTTTACTAATTAGTCAAATCAGTAATTACTAATACCAAAAGTAGTAAATTTAATTAATTAAGTTTCCTTCTTTTGTTTTCCGAAAATTCAATTAGTAATCAGTAATACGTCATTAATTACTGACTAGTAATATTAGTAATTACTAATTTGTGTTCTTTTGACAAATCATTGCAATGGAAGAAAACATAAAATGTTCCCACGTGTGTGTGAAGGAACTGCAGATGCTGGTTTAAATCAAAGGCAGACACAAAATGCTGGAGTAACTCAGCGGGGCAGACAGCATCTCTGGAGAGATGGAATGGGTGGCGTTTCGGGTCGAGACCCTTCTTCAGACTGATCGTATGATCAGACTGAAATGTTCCCACATCTAGTCTTCAGCGGAAGCAGAATGACTGGGGGACGTAAGGAAATACGTTTGATCCTTAAATTATTCAAGGATATGATTATCCAGTAGGAAATGTTCTGGACCCGTGCGTGGACTTCCAGCCCACAGATAATTGTAATCCTTGTAAACTAAGTACAGTAATCCAATAATTGGACGTTGCATTTATTTCCTGCCACATTTCATTATTTTGTTCATTACCTTTAGCATACAACTTAATACGGAAAAACCCCCTCTATTGATCTTTATGACAAAGCTATCAAATCTTTGGAAGAGCTATAAGAGTTCAGTTTCAGTTTTCAACTGAGGTTCAGTGTAGCGAGGTACAGTGAAAGGCTTTTGCAGCGTGCTAACCAGTCAGTGGAAATGATTACAATCGAACCATTCGCAGTGTACGGGGTCTATGTTAAGGATCGTGAGAAAGAGAAGGGCCTGTCCTACTTGCCCGTATTTGCGCGTCACGCAGATGGCACGCAAAGATTTTGTACATTACAAAATCCTGCAACACCGCGCGCGGCCGCGCGTTGCTGCCTATGTTATCGTGCACAATGCGCACATCACGTGCGCGTCACGACATGTAAATGATGTCGCGTAAATTACGCGCAAATGACCGCCAAGAGGGACAGGCCCTTAAGACATGTTGCTGCTGGAGTAGAGGTTTGCAGTGGAGCCATCGAGGAGTAGTGTGGAGGGATTGTAAGAGGTGATTGGCGTGGTCGCGGCGATCCCTCGAGGGCGAGGGTGATGGTCTACGATCTGTTGTTTTCATGGACTCTCAGGTGGCTTATGAGTACAAGTTTTGTGCTGCCCACAGAACAAAGACGCCCGTGCGTGTGTTTGTTTAACGTGTACGTAATGTTGCGCTCCAAGAAGCGCACAGTCCCTCACTAATCAATCAACTCATTCCAATGGCAAAGGGAACCAAGGCGATTAGAACTGATAGGTCCGTTGCGGCCTTCATCCACCTTCACAGTCGTTGGGTTCCAGATAACTTTGTCTGCCTGGTCCGCCATTGAGGTCTTGTACGTTGGATCGATCTTAGTCTGGACTCTCATCATCGACCTTACCGCCATGGGTGGCCCTACAAGATGCTGGTGCTTCCGACGGCATCGCTCTTGGAATCATGGGGGCACGCAAGCCTCTTCACCCCGAGAAGGCAAACGATGCGAAGAGGTTTGTGATTGTACATCTGCTTCTGCGGCCCGCACGCAAATAGTCGCCCGAGTTGGGCGCCATCTTGGAACTGTGATCCATACATCAGTCTTCCTCAATACCCAATGGTGGGTAATCTGCTAGTTCTTGATTCCCATACCCTCTAAGCCTCCACTCTAACCTACTAACCTGGGCGCCTTTGGAGTGTGGAAGGAAACCGAAGACCTCAGAGAAAACCCACGCTGGTCACGGGGAGAACATACAGACAGCACCCGTAGTCGGGATCGATCCCGGGTCTCTTGCGCTGCATTAACTGCAAGGCAGCAACTCCACCGCTACGCCACCGTGACTGCCCCGTCTCCCCTGGTCCTTCTAAACTCCAGCGAGTACAGGCCCATATGTGATTGTTATGCTGGTGGACACAAAATGGTGGAGTAACTCAGCGGGTGAGACAGCATCTCTGGAGAGAAGGAATGGGCGAGGTTTTGGGTCGAGACCCTTCTCCAATTGTGATGCCTATCCAATCATTCCTTGGACTTGTTTAAGAAAGAACTGCAGATGCTGCAAAAATCGAAGGTAGACATAAATGCTGGAGAAACTCAGCGGGTGAGGCAACATCTATGGAACGAAGGAATAGGCGGTGTTTCGGGTCGAGACCCTTCTCTCAATCCTTGGGCTTGGATTCATTGCATTCCAGCTTCTATGAACTAGGTCTTTGCTTGCACTAACGACTGTGGGAAAAAGCTGATGAAGGACTCATTGGACAATTTTGCGAACAGAATTGGCATTCCCAATGTGTCATACCATCCATTTCTGTTTGATAAGATCCAATGATTAGGAAGAAAATGCAGTAGAAATGAAAACTGCGCCTTGTATCTGGCAGAGACTGTGTGAGAATTAAACTAGACGGAACAGATAAGTGTGTTGTTTATGTTAGACTGATGTCATTTGGAACTGCCTGTGATAATTTTGTCCATCAAAGTGAGCAACTGTTAACTCAGACATGACTTCCACTGCATATTGTGTCAACAAGAAGTCACTTCTATCCAGGATCCTTCCAAAAGCTACAGCAAAACAAAATGTCTCTGGTAGTTATAGTTATAAGTATCTTTCAGGAATCGTTGCAGATAACTTTTCACTATTTTATATCGTCAAGTCAAGAATATTTTTTCTTCATTGCAAGACTAGAGTCAAAGAACAGGAACAGCTTCTTCCCCACAGCCATCAGGCTATTAAACGCGGCATCAAATAAGCTCTGAACAATAACAGTCTATATATTACTAATGCACTTTATCTGTGTATTTATTGTGTATATATATGTGGTTTATGGTATATAGACACACTGAACTTTTATCTCTTGTATTTATGATTGCATAGTCTGTTGTGCTGCAGCAAGCAAGAATTTTGTTGTCCTATCTGGGACACTTGACATTAAAACTCTCTTGACTTAGATATTTTTTTTTACTTCCCACTATGGTCGGCACGGTAGAGTTGCTGCCTCACAGCGCCAGAGACCCGGGTTCGATCCCGACCACGGGTGCTGCCTGTATGGAGTTTGTACGTTCTCCCCCGTGACCTGCGTGGGTTTTCTCCGGGTGCTCCAGATTCCTCCCACGCTCCAAAGACGTGCAGGTTGGTAGGTTAATTGGTTTAGGTAAAATTGAAGGGCAGGCGAGTGCTAGTATATGGGGTGAGTGGACGGTGGGCCGAAGGGCCTGTCTCCTCGTTGTACTTCTAAAGTGAAGTAAAAACCTGTAAAACTGGAGCTGTAGGCATTTAACATGATAAATTATTATTAAATTTTAATAAACATGTCTTAATACTAAACCCTCCGCATAACACACATCCCTGAGAACGGAGATATAAAGGTGGACACAAAATGCTGGAGTAACTCAGCGGGTGAGGCAGCATCTCTGGAGGGAAGGAATAGGCAACGTTTCGGGTCGAGACCCTCCTTCAGACTGATGCCAGAGGAGGGGGCGGGACAAAGATAGAATCCGGGACGACAATGAGCTGGTTTACAGGGAGGAGGTGAAACAACTGGTGGACTGGTGCAATACGAACAACCTGATCCTGAATGTCGAAAAAACAAAGGAGGTCATCGTCGACTTCAGGAAAAACCGGCACAGTCCCACACCACTTCACATCAATGACAGCGATGTGGAGGTGGTCAGTAGCACTAAGTTCCTGGGGGTGCAGATCACTAACAGTCTGACCTGGTAGAATAACATCTCATCAACAGTTAAGAGAGCGCAGCAGCGGTTGCACTTTCTGCGCCGGATGAGAAGAGCTCACCTCCCCCATCCCATCCTCACCACTTTCTACAGGGGCACCATAGAGAGTATTTTGACCAGCTGTATCTCTGTCTGGTTTGGGGACTGTAAAGCCTCCGACTGGAAGTCCATGCAGAGAGTGGTGAGGACGGCGGAAAAAATCATCGGGACTTCTCTCCCCTCAATCGGGGATATTGCGACCAAACGTTGCGTGTCTAAGGCCAGCAGTATTATAAAAGACCCCACACATCTCCATCACGGACTGTTCACTCTGCTGCCCTCGGGAAAAAGATACCGCAGCATAAGGAGCAGAACTTCAAGGTTCTGCAACAGCTTCTTCCCACGAGCCCTCAGACTCCTGAATGCCATGTAATGGGCTGCCACCATTGTCTATTTATCCTTTTATCCTTTATATCCATGTTTATCCTTCTGTTAATTATCGTGTTGCACAGGGAGCCAAATGCGCCGGACTTTCGTTTGGAACTGCATATATCGATGTATTTCTAAATGACAATAAAGTTTGTTTGATTGATTTTGATTGAAGAATGTAGGTGGAGACAGCGAGACTGGTCGGAGAACTGGGAAGGGGAGGGGAAGGAGGGAGAAAGCAGGGACTACCTGAAATTGGAGAAGTCAATGTTCGTACCGCTGGGGTGTAAACTACCCAAGCGGAAACATGAGGTGCTGCTCCTCCAATTTACGGTGGGACTCACTCTGACAATGGAGGAGGCCCAGGGCAGAAAGGTCGGATTGGGACTGGGAGGGGGGAGTTGAAGTGCTGGGTCACCGGGAGGTCTGGTTGGTTAATGCGGACCAAGCGGAGGTGTTCAGCGAAACAGAGATATAAAATGATAGACAGGAGACACAAGAGACGGCAGATGCTGGAACCATGACAAAAAAACCCTGTATGCACTGAAGTATGTAAACCGTTTACTCAGAGTTGTGTGGATGATGAATTTCATTGGAGCCTGGTGCATATGTGGATGTGGGGAGGATGCTTCCACTAGTGGGAGAGTCTGGAACCAGGGGTCACAGTCTCAGAATTAAAGGACCTTCCTTTAAGAGGATGAGAAGGAATTATTTTAGTCAGAGGGTGGTGAATCTGGAGGATTCTTTGCCACAGACGGCTGTGGAGGCCAAGTCAGTGGATGTTTTTAAGACAGAGATAGATAGATTCTTGATTAGTACGGGGTCAGCGGTTATGGGGAGAAGGCAGGAGAATGGGGTTAGGAAGGAGAGATAGATCAGCCATGATTGACTGGCAGAGTAGACTTGATGGGCCGAATGGCCTAAATTCTGCTCCTGTCACTTATGAACATGTATGCGACAATCAATTAAAGGTTGACACAGAGTGCTGGAGTAACTCAGCGGGTCAGGCAGCATCTGTGGAGAACATGGATAGGTGACGTTTCACAGAGTGCTGGAGTAACTCAGCAGGTCAGGCAGCATCTGTGGAGAACATGGATAGGTGACGTTTCACAGAGTGCTGGAGTAACTCAGCGGGTCAGGCAGCATCTGTGGAGAACATGGATTGGTGACGTTTCACAGAGTGCTGGAGTAACTCAGCGGGTCAGGCAGCGTCCCTGGAGAAAAAGGATAGGTGACGTTTCGGATCAGGACACCTTGTACAGATCAGTCTTTGTCTATACCTTTCGTATAATCTTACAGAGAGTTGTGAGTTGTGGAATTCTCTGCTTCAGAGGACGGCGGAGGCCGGTTCTCTGGATACTTTCAAGAGAGAGCTAGATAGGGCTCTTAAAGATAGCGGAGTCAGGGGATATGGGGAGAAGGCAGGAACGGGATACTGATTGGGGATGATCAGCCATGATCACATTGAATGGCGGTGCTGGCTCGAAGGGCCGAATGGCACCTATTGTCTGTTGTCTATTGTCCATCGTCTAATCCAGTATCTGCTGTTCCATGTTTCTACATACTGCCAATAAATTGATCTGAATGTGAATCTGTTAAGTGTATAACAATAATAATTCTGGATAAATATGTTCAATGTTCTGTCAGCAACCTCGAGGCAGCAGTGAGATATTTTCAATTCCCACAAAGTTAGCCCCAAGTTCGTGCCAAAGTGAGTGCCAAACATTTGTGATGCTGTGCAAGATTCCGTCTTTTGGAGAGCAGTGTGTGAAAGACAATAGACAATAGACAATAGGTACAGGAGAAGGCCATTCGGCCCTACGAGCCAGCACTGCCATTTAATGTGATCACGGCTGATCATCCACAATCAGTACCCCGTTGCTGCCTTCTCCCCATATCCCCTGACCCCGCTATCTTTAAGAGACCCATCTAGCTCTCTCTAGAAAGCATCCAGAGAACCGGCCTCCACCGCCCTCTGAGGCAGAGAATTCCACAGACTCACAACTCTCTGTGTGAAAAAGTGTTTCCTCGTCTCCGTTCTAAATGGCTTACCCCTTATTCTTAAACTGTGGCCCCTGGTTCTGCACGCCTCCAACATCGGGAACATGTTTCCTGCCTCTAGCATGTCCAAACCCTTAAGGGGCTGTCCCACTGTACGATCTAATTCAAGAGCTCTCCTGAGTTTAAAAAAAAAATCAAACTCATGGTACGCACGTAGAATGTACGTAGCGGGTACGTCGGAGCTCGGGACGTCTCTTAGCGGCTCGTAACGCTAATGGCAGGTACCCGGGAAACGCGGTAACCTCGGGAAGACTCGTGAAGATTTTTCAACATGTTTAAAAATGTCCACGAGAGCCCCGAGTACCTAAGAGCGGCTATTACCGTAATTCTCCGAGTTCGAATCAGGGCAAACTCGGGAGAACTCTTCAATTAGCTCGTACAGTGGGACTGCCCCATTAATAATCTTATATGTTTCAATAAGATCCCCTCTCATCCTTCTAAACTCCAGAGTATACAAGCCCAGCCGTTCCATTCTCTCAGCATATGACAGTCCCGCCATCCCGGGAATTAACCTTGTTAACCTACGCTGCACTCCCTCAATAGCAAGAATGTCCTTCCTCAAATTAGGGGACCAAAACTGCACACAATACTCCAGGTGTGGTCTCACTAGGGCCCTGTACAACTGCAGAAAGTGACACTTGTCACTGCTGTCAGTTGTCAGAGAGGCACGGCAGTGTTAAGTATTTACTTATGGGCATCACGGTGACACAGCGGTAGAGTTGCTGCCTCACAGCGCCAGAGATCCGGGTTCCATCCTGACTACGGGTGCTGTCCGTACGGAATTTGTACGTTATACCCGTGACCTGCGTGGGTTTTCTCCGGGCGCTCTGGTTTCCTCCCACATTCCAAAGATGTGCAGGTTTGTAGGTTCATTGGCTATTGGCAAAATAGTAAAGTTGTCCCTAGTGGGTGTAGGATAGTGTTGGTGTGCGGGGATCGCTGGTCGGCACGGACTAGGTGGGCCGAAGGGCCTGTTTCCACACTGTATCTCTAAATTAAACTAAACTGAAGAGCAGAGACACGACACAAGGCTAAAGTCTGTTACAGTTGCAACCCAATGTGCATATTAATATCATCTAATTATCTAACTATTTTAATTGAAAATTGAAACCATTCATGGATATTTCTGCTAAATGAGAACACAAAACATAATTTAATAGCAAGGTTCTTCTTTGCATTGAGATGTTGTCATAGTTTTACCATGTGACACACTTTAATGGGAGGCACAGTGGCACAGCGGGTAGAGCTGCTGCCTCACAGCACCGGAGGTCCAGGTTCGATCCTGACCTCGGGTGCTGTCTGCGTGGAGTTTGCACGTTCTCCCCGTGACCGGGTGGGTTTCCTCCGGGTGCTCCGGTTTCCTCCCACATCCCAAAGACGTGCGGGTTTTGTAGGTTAATCGGCCCCTCTGTAAATTGCCCCCTAGTGTGTAGGGAGTGGATGAGAGAGTGGGATAACGTGGAACTAGTGCGGACGGGCGATCGATGGTCTGCTGGCGAAGAGGTGATAATGAAGGGATGCAAACAGTGGGAAGCCTAGAGGGGAGGGAGTGCAAGGGTTACTTGAAATTAGAAGAAAATCAACGTTCATACCGCTGGGGTGTAAGCTGTCCAAGCGAAATATGAGATGCTGTTCCTCCGATTTGCGCTGGGCCTCACTCTGACAGTGGAGGAGGCCCAGGACAGAACGGTCAGTGTGGGAATGGGAGGGGGAGTTGAAGTGTTTGGCAAGCAGGCGATCGCCTAGGTCACATGGAGACACAGTTGCCTGACTTGGAGTTCAGCGCTGTTGCAACAGGGAAGGATTACAGTGTCGTCTGTGGTGCTGAAAGCCCTTCCAACCGCATACTTTCAGTATGTGCTCTGGGCTTTGTCAACTGTGTCTGCACACATCAAGCAGCAAGACACTTAAAGAGTATCTCAAGCCGTAGACACGCCTGACTTCCCCTCATCAGTGTTTGTGCCTTCTTCTCACTTCAGACTAGACAAGTAGGCTTCTCTTCATTGCAAGAAAGGGCAGTGCGTTCAGTCATTACGCTCAAGGCTGGGCAGTGTCAGCGTTGACACATTGAGTGCATAGCGTTCACAGCACGGTGGCGCAGCGGTAGAGTTGCTGCCTCACAGTGCCAGCGACCCGGGTTCGATCCCGACTACGGGCGCTGTCTGTACAGAATTTGTAAGTTCTCCCCATGACCTGCGTGGGTTTCCCCGAGATCTCCGGTTTCCTCCCACACTCCAAAGACGTGCAGGTTTGTAGGTTAATTGGCTTGGTATAAATGTAAATTGTCCCTAGTATGGGATAGTATTAGTGTGCGGGGATCGCTGGTTGGCGCAGACTCGGTGGGCTGAAGGGCCTGTTTCCGCACTGTGTGTCTAAACTAAGGCAGAGATAGAGAGTATTTGTCCCTAGTGTGTGTGTGTGTGTGGGATAGTGTTAGTGTACGGGGATCACTGGTCAGCGCAGACTCGGTGGGCCGAAGGGCCTGTTTCTGCACTGTGTGTCTAAACTATATTTAAGAGGGCGTTAGATGTGGCACTTGTGGCTAAAGTGATCAGGGGGTATGGAGAGAAGGCAGGTATGGGATACTGAGTTGGATGATCAGCCATGATCACATTGAATGGCGGTGCAGGCTCGAAGGGCCGAATGGCCTACACCTGCACCTATTTTCTATGTTTCTATGTAACTAAGGCAGAGATAGATAGATTCTTGATTAGTATGGGTGTCAGAAATTAAGGGGAGAAGCAGGAAAATGGGGTTAGGAGGGAGAGATAGATCAGCCTTGATTGAATGGTGGAGTAGACTTGATGGGCCGAATGGCCTAATTCTACTCCTATTCCTTATGACAAAACTAAACCAAAAAAGTAACCCTGGGCCCATGATCTGCTATAGAACAATAGAGGGAGTACAGAGAAGGTTCACCAGACTGATTCCTGGGATGGCTGGGCTTCCATATGAAGAAAGACTGGATAGACTCAGCTTGTACTCGCTGGAATTTAGGAGATTGTGGGGGGATCTTGTAGAGGCTTTCAAAATTCTTAAGGGGTTGGACAGGCTAGATGCAGGAAGATTGTTCCCGATGTTGGGGAACTCCAGAACAAGGGGTCACAGTTTAAGGATAAGGGGGAAGTCTTTTAGGACCGAGATGAGAAGATCTTTTTTCACACAGAGAGTGGTGAGTCTGTGGAATTCTGTGCCACAGAAGGTAATTGAGGCCAGTTCATTGGCTATATTTAAGAGGGAGTTAGATGTGGCCCTTGTGGCTAAAGGGATCAGGGGGTATGGAGAGAAGGCAGGTACAGGATACTGAGTTGGATGATCAGCCATGATCATATTGAATGGTGGTGCAGGCTCGAAGGGCCGAATGGCCTACTCCTGCACCTACTTTCTATGTTTCTATGATTCTAGACAGCTTTGGAAGCTGCCACCATCCCCTCTGATGTACAACAGACCCATGCAGGTCACATCTTCAGCATTTGACCTAACCTGTAGGTGAGTCTTTGTCGACTGATAAACAAATGAACCCTTCACCTTCTGAGAGGAGAAAAAAAAAGGTATTTTACAGTTCTGTTTCTCCCATGTCTACCATCCCTGCAGGAAAATATGTATCAACAGTAAACATCCACAGACAAAAGTATCTGCAGAGTCCTGCAGAGCTGGAATCTTGTGTAGAACACAGAGTGCTGGAGCAACTCAGCGGGTCAGGCAGCATCTGTGGAGAACATGGATAGGTGACGTTTCACAGAGTGCTGGAGTAACTCAGCGGGTCAGGCAGCATCTGTGGAGAACATGGATAGGTGACGTTTCACAGAGTGCTGGAGTAACTCAGCGGGTCAGGCAGCATCTGTGGAGAACATGGATAGGTGACGTTTCACAGAGTGCTGGAGTAACTCAGCGGGTCAGGCAGCATCTGTGGAGAACGTGGATAGGTGACGTTTCACAGAGTGCTGGAGTAACTCAGCGGGTCAGGCAGCCTCTCTGGAGAATGTGGATAGTTGGCATTTCATGTTTGGGTGGACTGAAAGATACATCATGGAAACAGGCCCTTCGGCCCACCGAGTCCACGCCGACCATCGATCACCCGTTCACACTGCTTCCATGTTATCCCACTTTCTCATCCACTCCCTACACACTAGGGATTTACAGAGGGGCCCATTAACCTACACACCTGTACATCCTGGAATGTGGGAGGAAACCGGAGCACCCGGTCACGGGGAGAACGTGCAAACTCCATACAGACAGCGCCCATAGTCAGGATCGAACCGGGTCTCTGGCGCTGCATGGCAGCAACTCTACCGCTGCGCGACTGTGCTGCCCTGATGTACATAAGCCTCTGCTCGTTAGGTCTCTGTCACACACTGTTTCCTCTATGGTACTGTGCTGCGTTGCACCCTGCTCCAATCTGCGGAGGCAAATGGCTCATCTCAGCAAACTGAGGAAGGAGAGGAAGTCACATTAATATACTTATCCCAGCATCTCGATTCCTTCAGGATATCCCCCTGTTTTCTTATTGCTTCTGATCCTACGCAGCTCATTAGAACTCTTCCTTTTCCAACCAACTTTCCCACTAGCTGGCTCCAAGAAAGGTTTCCTCTTGTTAAAATGTACATGGCTGTTTCTGTCGAGAGGAAAGATTTATTAACTCAAGTGCATATTTCTCAATCAGCTGTAAGCCAGCTTTTAAAAACATTTTTCCACCTCTGACTCAGACAAACTGTTTAGATTACGCAGCTCTTCTGATGAAGATAGAGTTAGGATCGGACAGGTTTGGAGGGATATGGACCAAATGTGGGCAGTTGGGACTGGTGTAGTAGCTGGCCGTTGTGGGTAAGTTGGGCCGAAGGGCCTGTTTCCACACTGCATCACTCTATGACTCTATAATACAGACTATTCTACATGTGACTGGAATTCAAGGCACAAAATGCTGGAGTAACTCAGCAGATCAGGCAATGAATAACCCACTGAATTACTCTGGTGAACATATTTCTATGCACTTAATATTCCACTTGGGCATCTTACAACCCAACAGAATGAGGAATCTTCCCGATCTAAAATGTCACCCAACGTGGGCATCACGGTGGCGCAGCGGTAGAGTTGCTGCCTCGCGGCGCCAGAGACGCAGGTTCGATCCTGACTGCGGGTGCTGTCTGCGCGGAGTTTGTACGTTCTCCCCGTGACCTGCGTGGATTTTCTCCAGTTGTGTCCGGTTTCCCCCCACACTCCAAAGACGTGCCGTTTTGTAGGTTAATTGGCTCGGTATAAATACAAATTATCCCTCGCGTGTGTAGGATAGCATTAATACACGGGGTGACCGCTGGTCGGCGCGGGAAATGGCGGGCCGAAGGGTCTGTTTCTGTGCTGTATCTCTAAACTAAACTTGTGTCTGGGGGTGATCGCTGGTCGGCACGGACTCGCTGGGCCGATGGGCCTGTTTCCGCGCTGCATCCTTAAACTAAACTAAATTTAACCGAGGGTGAACTCCTAACTTCCTGAAACTTTCAAAGTTTTAGAAAGTGTATTTCCAGCATTGAGCATTTGGCAAAACTAATTTCCCTGCTAAAAGCATCTTGAAGTGCAAGCAGGAAAGCGTCTTGCTTTAAGAAGCACTTCAAACCCAGTACAACCCATGGATAGTTCAATGTCGGCTGGGCCATTGTCCAGTTTGCCGGGGGGGGGGGGGGGGGGGATTAGGTGGAAAGACCACCGTGCATGTCTATAAGCCAGACATGGATCCTTCAGCGATGTGAGTGCCAAGACAGTTTAAATCAAAGACAAACATTGGAAAAAAATGTTAAACTTTTCCTGGGCTAATGGAAAGAAAGTACAAAAAGCTTCCAGAATCGGAATTGTTTTGTGTGCAGACACTCAAGCCCGTGAAGAGTTCTTCCTTGTGTCGTTGGCTCGGTGACAATTGTACCGAAATGTGCGCGTTGACCTCAGCTGACCTTCAGCAGCATTTTTAGTTTTACGCCCACGTGGCTCTCGCTGCATCGTTCAACGGCCGCGTCGGATGCGAAAACGAGCGTGCGTCCTCTCGCCACACACCGAACTTTTGTCTCCCGTTCTGTATTACGGTTACATATTCTGTTGTGCTGCAGCAAGTAAGAATGTCATTGTCCTATCTGGGGACACATGACAATAAAACACTCTTGGCTCTTGACTCCCTGAGACGAGGGTGCGTGTGATGGGTTGCTAGGATCAAGGCGGGGCCCCTTGTCTGTCTGACTGGGCAGGAAGGTCACAGCGACGTCTCCCCCAGCATCGCCAAGCCCTGTCTCTGGCATGCCCCGCCATGCACCGGGAACAGAATGGGCCGGGCGACCATCGGCAGAACTAAAAGCTGAGATACTGCAAAGGAAAAGTGTCTTCTGTTTGTGAAGTGGAGCCAAACTGAAAGGAAATGTAATCTCCACCTAGACATTCACATTGTATTCTCCCATGGTGAGCTCACGATTTTATTAAGAGCTCGAGACTGTAAGCGAGTGCCTGAGGATTTCATGTAGAAACAAAAAACTGCAGATGCTGGTTTATACCAAAGATAGACACAAAGTGCTGGAGTAACAGAGCAGCTCAGGCAGCATCACAGTTTAGTTTACCGAGATAGAGTGAAAAGCTTTTTGTTGCCAGCAGAAAGACTACATGATTACAATCGAGCTGTCCACAGTGTATACATGATTAGGGAATAACATTTAGTGCAAGGTAAAGCCAGTAAAGTCCGATCAAGGACAGTCCGAGGGTCACCAAAGAGGTAGATAGTAGTTCAGCACTGCTCTCTGGTTGTGGTAGGATGGTTCAGTTGCCTGATAACAGCTGGGAAGAAACTGTCCCTGAATCTGGAGGTGTGTGCGTTCGTTTACACACTTCTGTACCTCTTGCCCGATGGGAGAAGGGGAGAAGACGGAGTGGTCGGGGTGCGACTGGTCCTTGATGATGCTGCTGGCCTTGCCGGGGCAGCGTGAGATGTAGATGGAGTCAATGGAAGGGAGGTTGGATTGTGTGATGGTCTGGGCTGCGTCCACAATTCGCTGCAGTTTCTGGAGAGAAGGAATATGTGACGTTTTGTGTCGAGACCCTTCTTCAAACTGAGCACAAGATTACAATAACAGTAAGAGCAAAATACGCAGGTGATATTAGAATGTTTGAACTGTGCGAAATGTTAACCACAAGTAAAAAAAAACCTTTATAAAACAGGTAAATCGTGCATTTAAATCGGAGAAGTCAGCAATATCTCATTCAGAGGTGAAAGGCAGCTGATCTTCAACCTTGTTCAGCAAACTAAATATTTTTTCACTGTAAAACAAAGAACTGCAGATGCTGGTTAATACATAAAAAGACACAGAGTGCTGGGGTAACGCAGTGGGTCAGGCAGCATCGAGAAACATCACTTATCAAGAGCAACTCAACTGCTGTTTTAAAGATAGCGGAGTCAGGGGACACGGGGAGAAGGCAGGAACGGGGCACTGATTGGGGATGATCAGCCATGATCACATTGAATGGCGGTGCTGGCTCGAAGGGCCGAATGGCCCACTCCTGCACCTATTGTCTATTGTTTTAGCACAGCAGACAAAAATCATGAAGATATTTGTATCGGTACGTAGATAGGAAAGGTTTAGAGGGATATGAACAAAGGCGGGCAAGTGGGGCTAGTGTAGATGGGGCATCTTGGTGACTTAGCTTAGTTCAGTTTAGTTTAGTTTAGGGATACAGCATGGAAACAGGCCCTTCGGCCCACCGAGTCCACGCCGACCACCGTTCCCCGCACATTAACACTACCCAATAATCCAAGGGCAAATTACCATTTTACCAAGCCAATTAACCTACAAACCTGTAGGTCTTTGGGATGTGGGAGGAAACCGGAGCACCTGGAGAATGACCCACGCGGTCACGGGGAGAACGTACAAACTCCGTACAGACGTGGTCAGGATTGAACCCGGGTCTCTGGCGCTGTGAGGCAGCAACCAATCCATTGCGCCACCGTGCCGCCCCATGTCGTTATGGACAAGTTGGGCTGAAGTTGTGGTGGCGTTCCCTTGAGGTCGAGGATGATGGTCCATGTTCTGGTGTTTTTATGGACTCTCAGGTGGCTTGTGAGTCCAATCCTGGCTTTGAAAGTTCTTGGACATGCAGGACAGGTAATTCCACATGGCGGACCAGGCTTTAGTTGTTGCTGACTCTCTTTCCGTTTTCTTCTCTTTTCTTCTTAATTCTGCGCGTCTCTTGGCTTCGAAGGTCGCTGTTCCTTCTCGGACGATGGTTCGCCAGAGTTTCCTGTCCTTGGCATTGGTTTCCCAATTGTCGATGTCGATTGCTTCATGCTGGCTTTTAAGGCGACTTTGAATCTCTTGTTTTGTCCGCCTCTTTTACGTTTGCCTTCTTTAAGCTGGGAGTAGAAGGTTTGCTTTGGTAGACGCTCCTCTTCCATCCGAAGAACATGACCGACCCATCTTAGTTGGTTCTCGAAGACGAAGGCTTCGATGCTAGATGTTTTTGCTTCATTCAGCACGCTGGTTACAGTTGGTTCTTCTGTCTTCCCAACTGATATTTAAGCTGCTTCAAAGACAGGTTCCATGCCGCATGAAAATGATTCTATGACAAGTTACAGGCCATTGGAACATTAAAACTTCATGCTGAATGAATTAATTTTTAAGAAGTCCTACAAAAATGTTGCCTGTGCAATATTCATCATCAGTACTCAGTTACAGTCGGCGCAGGATGGCTTATTGGGACTGATTTTAAGTTCAAAGTTGGTTTATCTTTATGATGTTGAATGTGATTACATTTTTTTTTAAATAACCATCAAAAATAACAAGCAATAAAAAAAATAGCCATAAAAAATAACAGGCAGTAAAAATGTCTCAATAGCAACAGGAACGAGTTCAGTTTTAACAGGTGTTAAAAATCTGTGCAATCCTATATGTTATAAAATTAAATTTATTGGAATTTAAGTTATGTCACAACAGAAGGAGGAATGTTAAGTTTAATGTGAGACTTTGGTGCTGGAACAGCTGAGGTACTTGCCAATGGTATTTACTTTAAGTTTAACATAAGTTTTGTCAAATAGGACCCCCTCCACATCCATCTGGAGTGGCCGTAGAGTGATGCAGCGTGGAAACAGGCCCTCCAGCCCAACTTGCCCACACCGGCCAACATGTCCCAGCTGCACTAGTCCCACCTGCCCGCGTTTGGCCCATATCCCTCCAAACCTGTACGATCCATGTATCTGTCTAACTGTTTCTTAAACGTTGGGATAGTCCCAGCCGCAACTACCTCCTCTGGCAACTTGTTCCTTACACCCGCCGCCCTTTGTGTGAAAAGGAGGTTGGACAGG
Source organism: Raja brachyura (assembly GCA_963514005.1). The sequence continues at coordinate 63,350,275 of OY740794.1, read as the reverse complement.
TTTGGATTGTTTTTTCTGGGGCGTTGGAGGCTGAGAGGTGGCGCAGCGGTAGAGTTGCTGCCTCACAGCGCCAGAGACCCAGGTTCGATCCTTACTGCGGGTGCTGTCTGTACGGAGTTTGTACGCTCTCCACGTGACCTGCATGGATTTTCTCTGGGATCTTTGGATTTCTCCCACACTCCAAAGACATCCAAGTTTGTAGATTAAATTTCTCAGTATAAATGTAAATTGTCCCTAGAGTGTGTGTGTGTAGGATAGTGTTAGCGTATGGGGATCGCTAGTCGGTGCGGACTTGGTGGGCCTGTTTCTGCCCTGTATCTCTAAACTAAACTAAACTAAACCTAATAGAGTTAAGCCCCTGTCCCACTTAAACAATGGGATAGTCCCAGCCGCAACTACCTCCTCTGGCAGCTCGCTCCATACACCCACCATCCTTTGTGTGAAACAGTTACCCCTCAGATTCCTATTAAATATTTTCCCCTTCACCTTGAACCTCTGTCCTCTGGTCCTCGATTTGTTTCATAGGGTTAATTTAAAATAGTTTCATTGAATGATTTATATATCTGATTGTTATTAACAACTATTTAATGTCATAATACTCAAAGTGCAGAACAATATTATTTTTTGTTGAAATACCTCCATCTAGATGCAGTGAGCAGTTTGGCACAGGTCCTGCCACTAATGATCCATGAATACCTGGTGTAATGAGAGAAAATTACATCTAATGGCATTAACAAACAACCACTGAACTCCAATAATTGGGCTGTTATTCGATCGCCGCTTCAACGCAAAGGGAAGCCTTCACTATTTGTTGATCCCCGGCTCTCTCCATTCTTTCCCAGGGCTCTATCTGAATAGACAATCGACAATAGACAATAGGTGCAGGAGCATGTAGATAGGGTGGTAAAGAAAGCTTTTGGTGTGCTGGCCTTTATAAATCAGAGCATTGAATATAGGAGTAGGGAAGTAATGTTAAAATTGTACAAGGCATTGGTGAGATCAATTCTGGAGTATGGTGTACAATTTTGGTCGCCTAATTATAGGAAGGATGTCAACAAAATAGAGAGAGTACAGAGGAGATTTACTAGAATGTTGCCTGGGTTCCAGCAACTAAGTTACAGAGAAAGGTTGAACAAGTTAGGTCTTTATTCTTTGGAGCGCAGAAGGTTAAGGGGGGACTTGATTGAGGTCTTTAAAATGATGAAAGGGATAGACAGAGTTGACGTGGATAAGCTTTTCCCATTGAGGGTAGGGAAGATTCAAACAAGAGGGCATGACATGAGAATTAAGGGACAGAAGTTTAGGGGTAACATGAGGGGGAACTTCTTTACTCAGAGAGTGGTGGCTGTGTGGAATGATCTTCCAGCAGAAGTGGTGGAGGCAGGATCGATTTTAACATTTAAAAGTAAAGTGGATAGGTATATGGACGGGAAGGGAATGGAGGGGTATGGTCTGAGTGCAGGTAGATGGGACTAGGGGAAAATAAATGGTCGGCACGGACTGGAAGGGCCAAGAAGGCCTGTTTCCGTGCTGTAATTGTTATGTTATATGGTTATTAGTAGGCCATTTGGCCCTTTGAGCCAGCACTGCCCTTTTGCTCTTTGCCCTTCTGGACCAAGACATTTCTGTCAGTGATCCACGCACGTACGCCCTGCTATCACAGCTGATATAAGTGATCAAATTGCCGCACATATCTCATTCCAAGCTTCCACCCTGCAGCCATCACCACTATCATTGTTTATATATTATATACATATTATTGTGTATATTTATATAAATGTGTGCATATAATATACATACACAATATATATGTATATTGTATATATAAAATGTGTACAATATTATACGTATATAATATACTAAACTGAGTGGAACCCGTTGGGTCCCAGCATCACACGGGAGGGCTGCTCCCCCAACGCAATATTCCACTTCTCCACCAATTCCAATATTGGTGGCCAGTGGGGGGAGGGCTTTCTGAAGCGCTAATATGGGTGTTGTGGGCTGAAGGAACTGGTTTCCATAGGGCTAGTATGGACATCGTGGGCCAGATGGATTCATGGGCTGGCGGCACAGTCACTTAGGGCTGGTGGGCTGGCAGCTCAGTCACTCAGGCCTGGTGGGCTGGCAGCTCAGTCCCTCAGGGCTGGTGGGCTGGCAGCTCAGTCACTCAGGGCTGGTGGGCTGGCAGCTCAGTCACTCAGGGCTGGTGGGCTGGCAGCTCAGTCACTCAGGGCTGGTGGGCTGGCAGCTCAGTCACTCAGGCCTGGTGGGCTGGCAGCTCAGTCACTCAGGGCTGGTGGGCTGGCAGCTCAGTCACTCAGGGCTGGTGGGCTGGCAGCTCAGTCACTCAGGCCTGGTGGGCTGGCAGCTCAGTCACTCAGGGCTGGTGGGCTGGCAGCTCAGTCACTCAGGGCTGGTGGGCTGGCAGCTCAGTCCCTCAGGGCTGGTGGGCTGGCAGCTCAGTCACTCAGGCCTGGTGGACTGGCAGCTCAGTCACTCAGGGCTGGTGGGCTGGCAGCTCAGTCACTCAGGGCTGGTGGGCTGGCAGCTCAGTCACTCAGGGCTGGTGGGCTGGCAGCTCAGTCACTCAGGGCTGGTGGGCTGGCAGCTCAGTCACTCAGGCCTGGTGGGCTGGCAGCTCAGTCACTCAGGGCTGGTGGGCTGGCAGCTCAGTCACTCAGGGCTGGTGGGCTGGCAGCTCAGTCACTCAGGCCTGGTGGGCTGGCAGCTCAGTCACTCAGGGCTGGTGGGTTGGCAGCTCAGAAACTGCCAGAGATTCTGCCCAAAACAGGTGAGAGACTCTGTGTGTGAGAGAGAGAGAGAGAGAAGGGGGAGAGGGTGGAGAATCAATGTTAGACATTTTACATCTTTTTCTACAGATCACAGCAATGAAGAAGGAAAGTCTATCCTGGCCTGGATCTCACAGAGAGCCAATGAAGGGGGGGACAAAAAATACTGGGGTGAGGTTTAATACTTACAGGGGGAATACTTACTGACAGGCCGAAGGGATTCCTCCTGGGCTAGTACATGCCTGATAGGCCGAAGGGACTTAAGAAAAATCTCAGTGAAATCTCACTGAACGGCACTTTTTGGGGACTTTTCCTAGCCTGGCGCGGGCCTTTTGGGTCAAAATGATCCTCCTGAGCTAATACGGACATTTTGGGCAAAAGGGACTGGTTTCTGGGCTAATAGGGGCCTTGTGGGCCGAAATGAGTGGTTTCAGGTAGGCCAATGGCGGGCTGGCAGCTCACTCATGGCTGGTGGGCTGACAGTTTACTCACTCACTCACGGCTGGTGGGCTGACAGTTCACTCATCCACGGCTGGTGGGCCCGCAGTTGACTGGTGGGCTGGCAGTTGATTGACTCATGGCTGGTGGGCCGGCAGTTGACTCACAGCCGGTGGGCTCACACACACACAACCTCCATCACACACACACACACACACACACTCCATCACACACACACCCTCCATCTCACGCACACACAGCCACACACACAGACACTGTCCATCTCATGCACACACACACACAATCCATCACATACACACACACACTCACAGCCACACACACACACAGCCACCTTCCATCTGACACACAGCTACACAGACACACTCCATCTCACACACACTCACACACATATGACACACAGTAAAACTCTCTTGAATCTATTCACGCGGCTGAACGGGACCTCTCCACTGCTTGGGACTTCCAGAGTGAGCGGGTCTTCCGGAGTGAGCGGGACCTTTGCACCAAGCAGAGTGCAGGCCACCAAATTAATTTCATACTATTTCAAGCAGCGTGCAGGTCACCAAATTCAAATACATTTCATTCCATTTTTAGCAGGCTGCAGGCCACCAAATTCAAATTCACTTAATTCCATTTCAAACAGAGTGCAAGCCACCAAATTCAAATTCATTTCATTCAATTTCAAGCAGAGTGCAGGCCACCAAATTCAAATTCATTTCATACAATTTCAAGCAGACTGCAGGCCACCAAATTTAAATTGATTTAATTCCATTTCAAGCATAGTGCAGGCCACCAAATTCAAATGCAAATTCATTCCATTTCAAGCAGAGTGGAGGCCATCAAATTCAAATTCAAATTCATTCCATTTCTAGCAGAGTGTATGCCATCAAATTCAAATTCAAATTCATTCCATTTCAAGCAGAGTGCAGGCCACCAAATTCAAATTCAAATTCATTCCATTTCAAACAGAGTGCAGGCCACCAAATTCTAATTCGAATTCATTCCATTTCAAACGGAGTGCAGGCCACCAAATTCAAATGCAAATTCATTCCATTTCAAGCAGAGTGGAGGCCATCAAATTCAAATTCAAATTCATTCCATTTCTAGCAGAGTGTATGCCATCAAATTCAAATTCAAATTCATTCCATTTCAAGCAGAGTGCAGGCCACCAAATTCAAATTCAAATTCATTCCATTTCAAACAGAGTGCAGGCCACCAAATTCTAATTCGAATTCATTCCATTTCAAACGGAGTGCAGGCCACCAAATTCAAATGTAAATTCATTCCATTTCAAGCAGAGTGCAGGCCATCAAATTCAAATGCAAATTCATTCCATTTCAAGCAGAGTGCTGGCCACCAAATTCAAATTCAAAATTCATTCCTCTTCAAGCAGAGAGCAGGCCACCAAATTCAAATTCAAATTCATTCCATTTCAAGCAGAGTGCAGGCCACCAAATTCAAATGCAAATTCATTCAATTTCAAGCAGAGTGCAGGCCATCAAATTGAAATTAATTTCATTCCATTTCAAGCAGAGAGCAGGCAACCAAATTCAAATTCTTCATTCCATTTCAAGCAGAGTGCAGGCTCACAGCTCATTTCACTCACGGCGCAGACTCACAGTTCTGGACTCAACTCGCACTCACTGTCTTCCAGGGTGACTGAGTCACGTCCAGCCTCCAGGGCCTGATACTCCTGGCCCATTGGAAGGTGATTGACAGGCAAGAAGACCAATCAGCTGATTTCACAATTTAAAAAACATTCCTTCATAACTTTTTTATTATTTCACCGATCGGAAAAAAACTTGGGCCGGTTGAAGGAGAGGAGGACGGTAAGATGGCGAAAACATCATAGCGATAAAAGGGTGTGTTCTTTCTAAAATGTATTTACAACGTAGACAGGAAGTGGTCAAGATGAGACTTTTAGTAATAATATACATAATATGTGTACATTAATAACAACAACGATATAATGTACATATATAATTATGTACATCATATGCTGGGATAAGTCTAAAATCAATGCACTTTAGAATCACTATCTGAATGTGTGTGTGCGTGTGTGTCTGTGTGCATCTGTGTGTGCGTCTGTGTATGTGTCTGTGTGTGTGGTTGTGTGTGTGTCTGCGTCTGTGTCTGTGTGTTTCTGTGTGTCTGCGTATGCGTGTGTGTGTGTGTGTGTGTGTGTATGTGTGTGTGTTAGTGTGTGTATGCGTGCGTGCGTGTGTGTGTGTGTATATGTGTGTATGTGTGTGTATGCGTGTGTGTGTTGGTATATGTGTGTATGTGTGTGTGTGTGTGTGTGCGCGCGTGTATGTCTGTTCATAAGCGATAGGAATTGTATTAGGCCATCCGGCCCATCAATTCAATCATAGCTGATCTATCTCTCCCTCCTAACCCCATTCTCCTGCCTTCTCCCCATAACCCGTGACTCGCGTACTAATCAAGAATCTGTCCTCTCCGCAATTGGCCTCCACATCCGTCTCCGGCAATGAATTCCACAGATTTGTTTATCATGTGTATCTATGTGTATACAAGAATTTGCAAAACCCTCTTTGACGCCACGATCGTATTTGCTGCAAATTTGGAACATGAATGCCTGCCCGAGTCTGGAGTTTCAGAAGAAATAGGATATTAAATACTCACAAGCAGCCTACAATTGGTTCTCATCAAATTTAAAACATCTGATTTGTATAGCCACGAAGAACCCGCTCTTCACGCAAGATCCACTCTGCTCAGCAGTGCCCAAGGGTCAATTTTAGGCCTCTGCTTCTTGAACCTTGAACACGGGGTCAACTTTGACATCGATGCACAAGGAACTGCAAATGCTGGGATCGTGAACAGAACACAAAATGCTGGAGCAACTCAGCGGGTCAGGCAGCATAGAAACATAGAAACATAGAAAATAGGTGCAGGAGGAGGCCATTCGGCCCCTCGAGCCTGCACCGCCAATCATTGTGATCATGGCTAATTGTCCCCTATCAATAACCCGTGTCTGCCCTCTCCCCATATCCCTTGACTCCACTAGCCCCTAGAGCTCTATCCAACTCTCTCTTAAATCCATCCCGTGACTTGGCCTCCACTGCCCTCTGTGGCAGGGAATTCCATAAATTCACAACTCTCTGGGTGAAAATGTTTTTTTTTCTCACCTCAGTCTTAAATGACCTCCCCTTTATTCTAAGACTGTGGCCCCTGGTTCTGGACTCGCCCAACATTGGGAACATTCTGTGGAAGAAATCTGCGGAGGAAATGGACAGACTGATGCAGCAGGGTGAGAAAGAGAGGTGGGGGTGGGACCCAAGCCTGGTGAGTGATAGGTGCATACAAGTGAGGGGAGTGTGATTGTCAGATTGGGGGGGAGTAAATGATAAAGGCTAGATGTTTAGTTTAGAGATACAGCGCGGAAACCCACCGAGCCCGCGCCGACCAGCGATCCCCGCACACTAACACTGCCCTACACCCATTAGGGACAATTTCACACTTATCCCAAGTCAATTAACATACAGACCTGCACGTCTTCGGAGTGTGGGAGGAAACCGAAGATCTCGGAGAAAACCCACGCAGTTCACGGGTAGAACGTACAAACAGACAGCACCCGTAGTCGGGATCGAACCCGGGTCTCCGGCGCTGCAAGCGCAGTAAGGCAGTAACTCTACCGCTGCGCCACCGTGCTGCCCCTGGTGAAAAGGAGCCAAGAAAGTGTCAGATATGGTGAGAAGAGGATTAGTGAAATGTTAAGGCAGAGAGAGAGAGAGAGATATTCTCCCCTCTATAAACATTCAGACTGAAGAAAGGTCCCGATCTGAAACGTAGTCCGACCATTCCCTCCATAGAAGTTGCCTGACCCATTCAATCCCTCCGCCATGATGATTTTAATATTAGTTCTTTCAATATAAAAATTGGTGCACGGTGGCGCAGCGGTCGAGTCACCGCCTCACAGCGCCAGAGACCTGGATTCGATCCTGACTACGGGCGCTGTCTGTACGGAGTTTGTACGTTCTCCCTGTGACCACGTGGGTTTCCTCTGGGTGCTCCGGTTTCCTCCCACACTCACAAGACGTGCCGGTTTGTAAGTTAATTGGCTTAGGTAAAATTGAAGGGCAGGATTGTGCTAGTATATGGGGTGAGTGGACGGTGGGCCGAAGGGCCTGTTTCCACGCTGTACTAAAGTGAATACCTGCAAAATTGGAGCTGTAGGTATTTAACATAATAAATTATTATTCAATTCTAATAAACATGTCTTACTACTAAACCCTCCGCATAATGCACATCCCTGAGAACGGAGATATAAAGGTATAGACTGGAGACACAAGAGACCAGTTGGAGGTTGATTGGGTTCTGTAAAATTGCTCCTAGTCACAGTGTCATATATCATGGAAACAGGCTCTTCGGCCCAATGTGCCCACACCGACCAAAATGTCCCATCTACACTAGCCCCACCAGCCGGCATTTGGCCCATGGAAGTCAGCATGCAGGCACTGCAGGTAGTGAAGAAAGCGAATGGCATGTTGGCCTTCATAACAAGAGGAGTTGAGTATAGGACCAAAGAGGTCCATCTGCAGTTTTACAGGGCCCTAGTGAGACCACACCTGGAGTACTGTGTGCAGTTTTGGTCTCCACATTTGAGGAAGGACATTCTTGCTATTGAGGGAGTGCAGCGTAGGTTCACCAGGTTAATTCCCAGGATGGCGAGACTGTCATATGTTGAAAGAATGGAACGGCTGGGCTTGTACACTCTGGAATTTAGAAGGATGACAGGGGATCTTATTGAAAGATATAAGATTAAGAAGGGTTTGGACACGCTAGAGGCAGGAAACATGTTCCCGATGTTGAGGGAGTCCAGAAAAAGGGCCACAGTTTAGGAATAAGGGGTAAGCCATTTAGAACTGAGACGTGGAGACATTTTTTTCACACAGAGAGTTGTGAGTCTGTGGAAATCCCTGCCTCAGAGGGCGGTGGAGGCCGGTTCTCTGGATACTTTCAAGAGAGAGCTAGATAGGGCTCTTAAAGATAGCGGAGTTATGGGATATGGGGAGAAGGCAGGAACGGGGTACTGATTGCGGATGATCAGCCATGATCGTATTGAATGGCGGTGCTGGCTAGAAGGGCCAAATGGCCTACTCCTGCACCTATTGTCTGTTGTCTATTGTCTATTGTCTATCCCTCTAAACCTGTTCTATCCATGTACCTGTCTCAATGTTTCTTAAACATTGTGATAGTGCCTGCCTCAGCTACCTCCTCTGGCAGCTCGTTCCATACACCCACCTCTCTTTGTGTAAAAAAATGTTTTTTAAAAAAGTTGCCCCGCAGGTTCCCATTAAATCTGTCGTGTGTGGATGAGAAAGCGTGTCGACAGAGAACTAGAGTGAGTAGGTGATTGGTGTGTACCCACCAGATACAGGTGAAGAAAAGGGAATTTTTGGTAATTTAAAAAAAAATGTTAACATCAGAATGCTGAAGGAATTTAATGGATCGGACAGCATGATCAGATGATGTTTCAGGTCGGGACCTTTCAACAGTCTGATTGTGGTAGGAGCAGATATTCCTCTTAGGGTGGCACGGTGGCGCAGCGGTAGATTCGCTGCCTCACAGCGCCGGAGACCTTGGTTCAATCCCCACTACGGGTGCTGTCTGTACGGAGTTTGCACGTTCTCCCCGTGACCTGCGTGGGTTTTCTCCGAGATCTTCAGTTTCCTCCCACACTCCGAAGACGTGCAGGTCTGTATGTTAATTGACTTGGGATAAGTGTGACCTTGTCCCTGGTGGGTGTAGGGCAGTGTTAGGGTGCGGGGATCGCAGGTCGGTCCGAATGTCCTGTTTCCGTGCTGTATCTCTAAATTAAACTTAAGAAACTCTGGTCGGAGTAGAGTGTAGAGAGCTCTTCAGTCTGAAGAAGGGTCTCGACCAGAAACGTCACGCATTCCTTCTCTCCATGGATGCTGCCTGACTCGCTGAGTTAGACAATAGACAATGGACAATAGAAAGCATCCAGAGAACCTGCCTTGACCGCCCTCTGAGGCAGAGAATTCCACAGACTCACCACTCTCTGTGAGAAAATGTGTTTCCTCATCTCCGTTCTAAATGGCTTGCTCCTTATTCTGTGCAGGAGTAGGCCGTTTGGCTCTTCGAGCCAGCACCGCCGTTCACTGTGATCATGGCAGATCATCCCCAATCAGAAGGGTCTCGACCCGAAACGTCGCCTATCTCCTTCGCTCCTTAGATGCTGCTGCTCCCGCTGAGTTTCTCCAGCTTTTTGTGTAATCCCCAATCAGTACCCCGTTCCTGCCTTCTCCCCATATCCCCTGACTCCGCTATCTTTAAGAGCCCTATCTAGCTCTCTCTAGGAGGTATCCAGAGAACCGGCCTCCACCGCTCTAAAGCCAGAGAATTCCACAGACTCACAACTCTCTGTGTGGAAAAGTGTTTCCTCGTCTCCGTCCTCCAGCATTTTGTGTCTACCGAAAGAAACTCTCTCCAGCATTACATTTCACTCCCCCTCCGCTGAGCCCGTAGCTGCGCGGTTCACCACACGCCACTTTAAGCGAAGCTAGATTTTAAAAATATATAGTTAAATAGTCCCTCCACTTATACAACGAATAAGGGGTAAAATTGGAGCTGTGGGTTGTGAATACAAGGAGTGAGTTACAGTATAATCAGCGCCGGCTAATTTAAAGGCTGCACCACATGCTGGCACATACCCTTGCTCATTACGGATGGTAATTACACAAATTATACTTTCTGGACCCAGCTCTTTCAGAGTAAAATAACTATGCTGGAGGACTTCTTTTTCAATCAGTAGAATGCTTGAACAATGTCCTGTGGCAACCCCAGTGTGGGCGGGAAATGACACTGTTCTTTTATAATCCGTTTCCTCATTTACATTCCTATCAAAATAGAGGGTTGTTCTGCAAGAGTCAGAGGAGCATGGAATTCATTTCATAAATGATCACGAGCTCGGCGGTGTGTTTTGGGGCTAATGAAGGCATTGTTGGCAAGGCCAAGATGAAGCATTGTTCATTCATTGTAATATACTTCGGTGTTACAGGCACTGTTGGTGGTTCTGTCTGCGCATGCACCAAAGGTACTGCGCGCCCACACACCGCCCTGCACAGCTACTTGAGTTGAGGAGGAGACAGGCACAGAAAGCTGGAGTAACTCAGCGGGTCAGTCAGCATCCCAGGAGAAAATGAATAAGTGGGTGACGTTTCGGGTGGAGACCCTTCGTCAGACTGAGAGTCGAGAGGGAAACGAGGGACATAGATGGCGATGCGGAGAGATAAAGAACCAATGAATGAAAGATGTGCGAGAAAGGAACGATGATAAAGGAAACACGCCATTGTGGGGGATGATCAGCCATGATCACAGTGAATGGCGGTGCTGGCTCGAAGGGCCGAATGGCCTACTCCTGCACCTATTGTCTATTGTCTATTGTTAGCTGTGGATGAGGTGAAAACAAGTTGTAGACAATGAGGCTCAACAAGACCACTTTGAAGCTGGTGCGACATGGGAGGGGGAGGGATGGAGAGGGGGGATGCAGGGGGTACTTGAAGTTAGACAAATCAATATTCATTAGGTTGAGTTGAGTGCAGTTTAGTTTAGTTAGTTTAGTTTTAGTTTCTATTAAAACACAAGGTATTTGTGCTGCAACAGCAGGGTAAGTGCTCAATCGAGAACGCCAAGCCCAAAGCCAAAGTAGAACAAAAAAAAACCTACCTATACACATGTTAACAACACACACGCTAAATGATTAACCAAGAAACCCAATCCCTATGCCACATAAGAATCTAAAATGTCTTTACACACTTAAACTATGGGACAACAAAGACTAGGTATTTCGAAGCCAGCACATCCTAGCATGGGCGGAAATTCTGACGTGGGGGGGGGGGGGAAACACGTCCGCTCCATGTTTTGAGATGTGGGGGACAATACCCCCCATGTTTTGTAATCCGGATTTTGAAATTCGGTTAAAAAAAACTATTAAAACCTCCGCTTTCCGCGAGACAGTGGGGGTGTCACTGTTAAGCCCTGTTACATGTCACTATTCACATCGTATTAACACGATGCGTCACCAATTGTGTTTTGACCTTCCACAGCTGTCTGATGCGGGTACAATTACCATTTGAACTATTGGATGTATTGGTGGATCAGAAAGATTTAAACGGGTAACAGATTTAAACGGGTCAGGTCATTAAGTGAATCCGGTCGAACGGGTTCCCTGACTGGCTTGCAGGTAAGTCCCTCATTCACGTTATTTAGTATGTTTTTCCCATCTCTCTCTTTCTCTCTCTCTCTCTCTCTCTCCCTTTCCCCTTTCCAATGTTGGTTCTTCTGTTTGCCTTTATTTGCTTCAGTTTTATTTGTTTGTGTTATTTATCACATTGTAGCTTTTGAAAGATTCAAGCGGGTATCAGGTACTTTCTAAGGGCTGAATTGGCCCGTTGGCGAGGCCTTTCATCGCCCAGTGCTGCTTAAAATCAAACTGCTGCATCGAGGCACTCGAGGCTCCCGATGTTGAAGCCCCCGCCGGCCGATTTTAAACCATGCCGGGCGATGAAAGGCCCCGCGAACAGGCCGATTCAAGCCCCACAATTCGGGGCGGACGAAGCTGCAGTTGCTGGAGTTAGGAGTCAGTCACAATCCAGGTCAGCTCCCGATGTTATCGTCCACAGGGCGCACGGCTGAAGCCTCCAAAGCCGTGCCGGTGTGTGTGTGTGCATGCGCGTGCGCGCGGCCGCCAAGAAATTGTGTCCCCCCCATGTTTTGATAGCGATTTCCGCCCCTGGATCCTTGGGGTTATCAAGTGGGCACCTCCCTTCACTGGTGTTTCATTGAGTTAGGACCACGACAACTCAGGAAAGCTTCACTTCACTTCAAATTCCTCAAAGTCAATGTCACCAACAACTTCTCCTGGACCACCCATATTGAAGCAACGACCAAGAAAGCACACCGACGCCTCGACTTCCTTAGAAGATTTAGGAAGTTCGGCATGTCCCCTACAACTTGCACCAACTTCTACAGATGCACCACAGAAGGCATTTTATCAGGATGCATCACATCCTGGTTTGGGAACAGCTCCGTCCAAGACCCGCAAGAAATTGCAGTGAATTGTGGACGCAGCCCGGACCGTCGCACAAACCAACCTCCCTTCCACTGACTCCATCTACACCTCACGCTGCCTCGGCAAGGCCAGCAGCATCATCAAGGATCAGTCGCACCCCGGCCACTCCCTCTTCTCCCCTCTCCCATCGGGCAAAAGGTACAGAAGTGTCAAAACGCACACGCCTCCAGATTCAGGGACAGTTTCTTCCCAGCTGTTATCAGGCAACTGAACCATCCTACCACAACCAGAGAGCAGTCCTGAACTACTATCTACCTTATTGGTGACCCTCGGACTATCCTTGATCGGACTTTGCTGGCTTTACTTGCACTGAACGTTATTCCCTCATCATGTATCTGTACACTGTAGTTGGCTTGCTGGTAATCATCTTTTGTCTTTCCGCTGACTGGATAGTTTTTCAGTGTACCTCGGTACACGTGACAATAAACTAATCTGAACTGAACTCACATATACATAGTGTGTGTGCATATGTATATATTCACACACACACACATATAGACACAAAAAGCTGGAGTGACTCCGTGGGACAGGCAGCATCTCTGGAGATAAGGAATGGGTGACGTTTCTTCAGACAGTCTGAAGAAGGGTCACGACCCAAAACATCAGGAAGGACCAGTGTAAATGGGGCATGTTGGCCGGTGTGGGCAAGTTTTATATGTGTGTGTGTGATTTTATAAAGTGAACTTCCTTTCTGCTTTCCGCAGAGACCGCTCCCTCCGTAACTCCCTAGTCAATTCGTCCCTTCCCACCCAAACCACACACTCCTCAGGTACTTTCCCTTGCAAACGCAGGTAAATGCTACAATTGTAGCTTTACCTCCACCCAAGCAGTCTTTCCAGGTGAGCCCTATCTAGCTCTCTCTTGAAAGCATCCAGAGAACCTGCCTCCACCTCCATCTGAGGCAGAGAATTCCACAGACTCACCACTCTCTGTGAGAAAAAGTGTTTCCTTGTCTTCGTTCTAAATGGCTTACTCCTTACTCTGTGCAGGAGTAGGCCATTTGGCCCTTCGAGCCAGCACACCATTCAATGTGATCATGGATCATCACCAATCAGTACCCCGTTCCTGCCTTCTCCCCATATCCCCTGACTCCGCTATCTTTAAGAGCCCTATCTAGCTCTATCTTGAAAGTGTCCAGAGAACCGGCCTCCACCACCCTCTGAGGCAGAGAATTCCACAGACTCACAACTCTCTGTGAGAAAAAGTGTTTCCTTATCTCTGTTCTTATTCTTAAACTGTGGCCCCTGGTTCTGGACTCTCCCAATATCGGGAACATGTTTCCTGCCTCTAGTGTGTCCAAGCCCTTAACAATCTTATATGTTCCAATGAGATATCCACTCATCCTTCTAAACTCCAGAGTGTACTAGACCAGCTGCTCCATTCTCTCAGCATATGACAGTCCCGTCATCCAGGGAATTAACCTTGTAAACCTACGCTGCACTCCCTCAATAGCAAGAATGTCCTTCCTCAAATTAAGGGACCAAAACTGCACACAATACTCCAGGCGTCGTCTCACTAGGGCTCTGTACAACTACAGAAGGACCTCTTTTCTCCTATATTTGATTCCTCTTGGTATAAAGGGCAACATGCCATTCGCTTTCTTCACTGCCTGCAGAACCTGAATGCTTACTTTCATAGACTGATGAACAAGGATCCCCAGATCCCATTGTACTTCCCCTTTTCCCAACTTGACGCCATTCAGATAATAATCTGCCTTCCTGTTTTTGCTACCAAAGTGGATAACCTCACATTTATCCGCATTAAACTTCATCTGCCATGCATCTGCCCACTCCCCCAACCTGTCCAAGTCACCCTGCATTCTCATAGCAACTTCCTTACAGTTCACACTTCCACCCAGCTTTGTGTCATCTGCAAATCAGAAATTGTCCAAAACAGAACCTTACGAACATGTACAAACCTGAGCAGCTTCATAAGGTCATATGTGATAGGATCTCCTAATTTGAGGAAGGACATCCTTGTGATTGAGGCAGTGCAGCGTAGGTTCACAAGATTGATCCCTGGGATGACGGGACTGTCATATGAGGAAAGATTGAAAAGACTAGGCTTGTATTCACTGGAGTTTAGAAGGATGAGGGGGGATCTTATAGAAACATATAAAATTATAAAAGGACTGGACAAACTAGATACAGGAAAAATGTTCCCAATGTTGGGCGAGTCCAGAACCAGGGGCCACAGTCTTAGAATAAAGGGGAAGCCATTTAAGACTGAGGTGAGAAAAAACTTTTTCACCCAGAGAGTTGTGAATTTGTGGAATTCCCTGCCACAGAGGGCAGTGGAGGCCAAATCACTGGATGGATTTAAGAGAGAGTTAGATAGAGCTCTAGGGGCTGGTGGAATCAAGGGATATGGCGAGAAGGCAGGCACGGGTTATTGATTGGGGATGATCAGCCATGATCACGATGAATGGCGGTGCTGGCTTGAAGGGCCGAATGGCCTCCTCCTGCGCCTGTTTTCTATGTTTCTAACAGAATTAGACCATTCGGCCCATCAGGTCTATGCGGCCATTCAATCATGGCTGATCTATCTCTCCCTCTTAACGCCATTCCCCTGCCTTCTCCCCGTAACCCCGACACCCACACTAATCAAAGACGTGCGTTTTCACACTTCTGTATCTCTTGCCTGATGGGAGAGAGGAGAAGAGGGAGTGACCGGGGTGAGACTGGTCCTTGATGATGCTGCTGGCGTTGCCGAGGCAGCGTGAAGCATAGACGGAGTCAATGGGAGGGAGGTTGGTTTCTGTCTGGGTGGTCTGGGCTGCATCCACAACTCTCTGTAATTTCTTGTGGGCTTGGATGGAGCTGTTCCCAAACCAAGCTGTGAGGCATTGTGTTTTACTCAAGATTCTACCACCTGCAGGTCCTTGTGCCATCTTTATGCTTGCTCTCGGATTAAGGGTGAATTGTTGTGGCCGGCCCAGTCCAGAGCTGTGATTTCCATCGGTTTGGAACAAACTTTTCCGTAAATATTAACATGACCGTTGGCCATTCGGCCCATCAAGTCTACTCCGCCATTCAATCAAGGCTGTACTATCTTGCTCTCTCAAGCCCACTCTCCTGCCTTCTCCCCATAACGTCTGACACCCGTACCAATCAAAAATTTGTATGGGTGTCAATCTCCGCCTTGTGATAACAATTCAGGGAAAGAAGAACGATGTTGAGAGCCTTTAGTTCCAGCTTCGGTTCCCTGGTCCCTTTTAGATGTCGGAAAGCAGCTGTTCATGAACCTGGAGGTCACGGTTTTCAGGCTCCTGTACCTTCTTCCCGATGGTAGCAGTGATATGAGAGCGTGGCCAGGGTGGTGTGGGTCCCTGATGATGCTGGCTGCCTTGTTGAGGCAGCGCCTCCTGTAGATCCCTTCGACGGTGGGGAGGTGAGTACCCGTGATGGAGCGGCCAGTGTCCACCATTCTTTTGAGCCGCTGAAGCAGGCCATTGATGCACCATTTATTAACAAATCTAAAATTTAACTCACAAATCACTAGTAGAAATGTTTTGTTTAAAAAACGCAGAGAACTGAACATTCACGAGAATAAGAAATACTAGTTTTAATTTTAGTTTTAGTTGTGGTCGCAGCGTGGAAACAGGCCCTTTGGCCCATCGAACCCGTGCTGACCAACGGTCCCCGCACACTAGGGACAATTTACAATGATACCAAACTAACCAACAAACCTGTACGTCTTTGGAGTGCGGGGGGAAGCCGAGAATCTCGGGTAAAACCCATGTGGTCACAGGGAGAACGTGCAAACTCCAGACCCCGTAGTCGGGATCACACCCGGGTCACTGGTGCTGTGAGGCAGCAACTCTACCGCTGCGCCTCCGTGATGCCCTATGTAAGTAATTTTTAAGAAATGACAGAATGAGGCAATTAACCATGTGCAGATGATGAATTGCTAACCTAATATCTAGTTATCTAAGCAATGAAAAGAAGAAATTACTCAGCCAGCCCATGTGCAATTAATTTAGGACCAAGTGAATAATGTGTAATTTTCTGATTAAAATTCATTTAGTGAAATGAACACTTTCTAATAAAAAAGTTACTGAAATAATTCATTTGAATATAAATAGAACCTTGCAATCCATCTGAAATTGATTGGCAAACATGTAAAGGAGCACCCGGCTGCATAGTTTGCAAGTGGAGGTCCAATAAGTGTGTATCGGAGTTAAGGGCCTGTCCCACTCGGGCGACATTTGCAGCGACAGCCTGAAAAGAGGTTGTTGCGGCGCGGTCGGTGCGTGACGCGGCGTGACGCGGGGTGACACGTGTAGTGACGGGCGGTGTCTCCCTGCCGCCCCTGGATTTTGGAACGTTCAAAATCTTCAGGTGGCATCTGGGTGTCTCATCATGTCGTGCTCCCTGACACACGCTGACGTGCGCTGTCCTGCGGGTGACGCCCGGTGACGCGGGTATATAAAGCGCCGACTTAACATATCACCATATACCTATATAACCATATAACAATTACAGCACGGAAACAGGCCTTCTCGGCCCTTCCAGTCCGTGCCGACCATTTATTTTCCCCTAGTCCCATCTACCTGCACTCAGACCATACCCCTCCATTCCCTTCCCATCCATATACCTATCCACTTTACTTTTAAATGTTAAAATCGATCCTGCCTCCACCACTTCTGCTGGAAGATCATTCCACACAGCCACCACTCTCTGAGTAAAGAAGTTCCCCCTCATGTTACCCCTAAACTTCTGTCCCTTAATTCTCATGTCATGCCCTCTTGTTTGAATCTTCCCTACCCTCAATGGGAAAAGCTTATCCACGTCAACTCTGTCTATCCCTTTCATCATTTTAAAGACCTCAATCAAGTCCCCCCTTAACCTTCTGCGCTCCAAAGAATAAAGACCTAACTTGTTCAACCTTTCTCTGTAAAGGGCCTGTCCCACTAGCGCGCGATTAGACGCGACAAGCGCGACCTACCGTGGTCGCTTTAGTCGCCCGGCCTCGCGTGACCCTGTCCCACTGCGATCGCCGGAGTCTCGTCGAGTTGTGTGTAGCTGGTGTCGACATCGCGCGTAGTGTCCAAAAACCGACACTGCTTAAAAAATTACGCGCGGCAAAATCCTGTCGCGCAGAACGTGATTAACGTGATGACGTTTTGACGTTGTGCGTCTTCAGCGTGGCGTTGCGTGATGACGTCACTGCCCGACGTCGTGCAACGCGCATGCTCATGCGCATCGTCACGTGATGAAAAATAACGTTCTTCCTTCGGACGTCGCGCGTGTAATCGCGCGCTAGTGGGACAGGCCCTTCACTCGCACCGGGATCGCCTGACCCCCACGCGACCCCCGCGTCCGAATTTGTCGCGCTTGTCGCATCTAATCGCGCGCTAGTGGGACAGGCCCTTAACTTGGTTGCTGGAACCCAGGAAACATTCTAGTAAATCTCCTCTGTACTCTCTCTATTTCATTTCAGAGTCACATGAGTGCTGCCGACAGCTGGCGGTGCAGCGCGGCTCCCCGCCAGCCCTTCATAAGGAGCCGCTAAGCTAAGTGATACTAACCTTAAGTTGGTTGGTCCTTGTTGGAAGTGTGTTCTTTCAACAGGGACATGGAAGGGAGGAACAAAGGCCGTAGGACGTCCGTCCGGAGTCGCCAGCCACCTGTCCCGGGGCCCTCATCAACGGCTGCACCTGCGAGTCAGGCCGGGAAGAAGGCGGGGAAGTCGGGGAGCCCCGTCACCACAGGGCCCGACCCGCCGATTCACCGGAGCTCCAGTGACGATTCCGAGGAGCAAGATTTCGGTGTACCACCGGAGCAGGTAGACCCTGACTCCGTATCGAGGTCGCCAACGGACTCGTTGGCCAACCTGGGCAAGGGCTCGTGTGCGGCTGCACGGCCCTTCTCCCTGAGCCCTCGGAGGAGAGGGAGGGATGGAGCCCGTAAGTCTAACCCTTTAGGGGCTAAGACGTCACCTGCCGCTAAAATGCGGACTGGTGTTATGGCTGGACTCAAGTCCACTGGGAGACCTATCAGGGCCAGTGTTGACTCCCCAACCATCGAGACCGGGAAGAGTCACTTGGGAGGAGTCCCGCCACGGTCACCGAGTCCTCCATGGATGGGAGGACGGGACCGTACGCCGGCTAGGCCCACGATGTGGGCAGCCGGCAAGCCCGCGCGGGCGTCGGGTCACCGTGCTGAGGCATTGGGTGCCAACTCTCCACCGCGTTTGTCCTCCGAGGCAGCGGGATCAGGCTCTGCCAAAAGGAGGCGTATGAGCGTACCTCCCGGGTGGGAATCGCTCAGCTTTGCTGCGGCGGCTGGAAGCGACAACTTCCGGCACCGGGTTCACCTCGACGAGGTGCGGGCCGATGAACAGAGCCTCAGCAGTTCAGCAGAACATGAGGACTCCGACCGCCCACGTTCTAAGGGCGAGCGGCGTATTGACCGAATGGAGCGGATGTTGGAGCTCCTATTGGAACAGAATCAACGGCAGCAGGCATCCAGCTCCAGTGGGCACAGGGAGGCTTCACCATTGTCAACAGGGAGCCTCAGGCAGCCAGAGGATGAGGACATTCTGGACCCTACACCAGCTCCATCAGAGGTCCCGCAGGAAGAACTGCTTGATGTAGCGGCGAAATTCGCATCCTCTGAGACATCGGGATTACCCCTCAACCCCAAACTGGCTGCCCCCGTGGACTTCCTGACCAATCATCAGCTCCAGGAGGAGGTTCTATCGGAGGCCATCAACAGGCACAAGGCTCCAGCCAACTGCAACTCCCTCAACGTGCCCACAGTCAATACGCCAATCTGGGGCAACATTGGCACAGCCATCAGGACCCAGGAGATAAAGCTCCAGCGCATCCTGAAGCTGCTTACTGCTGGGATTACCGCGTTTGCGCGGTCGGTGGATGGAGAGAACCTAAGCATGGAGCAGGAAGATGCTCTCGCTCTGCTGTGTGCCACTCAGCACGAGATCAATGCCTTCCGGAAGAGTGTCATCCGACCCACGCTCAACCCGAAATTCGCGGGGTTGTGTAAGGCGCCTCCTACGCCACCGCCCAGACAGTTGTTCGGGGAAGACCTCCCGAAGAGGGTCAAGGAGCTGGACAACCACGCCAAAACGGTGGGACTGATGCGGTCTCAGATCGCGCCCAGGCAGGCGGCCAAGAAAGCACTGTTTTACAGGCCACGAGGCCCTGCCACCGGACCGGCAGGAACCTACACTCCAGCTCCGCCTCAATACCAACAGCCCCAGCAGCCGCGGCCTTTTTTAGGGCAAGGCCCGCAGCGGCCACCATGGAAGATGCGGACGCCGCATCATCAGCCCAACCCAGCACCTCCACGTCCCGCCAAACATGTCAGGGACCGCCGGTAACCATGGAGGTAAGGCGGTCTGGTTTTCATGCACCTGTGTGCTTAAATTCACATGTTGGTGGGCGACTTCGGTTCTTCACGGGGGCATGGGAAACTATCACTTCAGATGAGTTTATCTTACAAAGTATTCAAGGCCATGAGATTGAATTCATCAATGGCAACATCCCTCCATCCCAGCATATGCCCGATCGGACATTTACACTGTCTGCCATTGAAAAGGCAGCAGGCTATGCTGAGATCTTAAGGTTACAAGAAAAAGACGTGATAGAAAAAACTATACACGAACCAATTGAATTTGTATCCAACATATTCACCAGGCCCAAGAAGGATGGAGGATGTCGGGTTATTATTGATCTGACCCATTTGAATACCTTTGTAACATATGCCCATTTCAAAATGGACACGTTCGAAACAGCCAAGTCATTGATTTCTCATGGCTGCTTTATGGCATGCATTGATTTAAAAGATGCATACTATTCTGTATCCATTCGGAAACACCATAGGAAGTTCTTAAAATTCATCTGGATGGATCAGCTCTAGCAATACAGGGCTTTGCCAAATGGGCTTACCACAGCCCCTAGATTATTTACTAAATTACTCAAACCTATTCTGGCCACGCTACGGAAACAACATCATATAGTGATGGCCTATTTGGATGATATCTTGATTGTTGGCAACACCCTGGAATCAGCTGAACTGGCAGTTTCAGCCACTGTGGCTATTTTTCAGGAAATGGGATTCATTATCCATCCAGATAAATCAAAGTTCTGCCCTTCACAGGTCATGGATTATCTGGGGTTCACGGTGGATTCCAATCGCATGAGAGCCACCATACCAGCTAACAAAGTTGGGGATGTCACCCAAGTATGTGAGGATTTAGTCTGGGCCAGTATACCATCTATTAGACAAACTGCTAAGGTAATTGGCAAGATCATAGCACTTTTTCCAGCTGCTCAATACGGACCTTTGCATTATCAAAATCTGCAAAGAGCCAAGATCTCAGCGTTAAAACAAAACACTGGACATTTCGACAGACCTATGCAGCTGCCTCCTAAAGCTAAGATTGAGTTACAATGGTGGGTGGACAATATTTGTGACTCATTTAAACCCATCATTGTGCCCAATCCGGTGGTATACTTATAAACAGACGCAAGCTCCCATGGCTGGGGAGCTACGGGCAACTACTCTAGTTGTGGGGGGAGATGGGACACCCTTGAATCTACTCTGTTATTGTCACAGGGGATAAACTATTTGGAGATGCTTGGAGCATTTCACGGACTTCGAGCTTATTGTTCTAATCTTACTGATGCTCATGTCCGTCTCCAAATAGACAATACCACTGCGGTGGCATATTTAAACCATATGGGCGGTACCAGGTCAATTTCATGTGATGAATTGGCAAATACAATTTGGCTCTGGTGTATTCAACGGAATATTTGGATTTCAGCTACCTATTTACCAGGTGAGCTCAATTCTGTGGCGGACACCAGGTCACGCAAGTTCAATGACAACATCGAGTGGATGTTGGATCCTCAAATCTTCGCTAAAGTTACAGCCAAATTTGGTAAACCGGATAGCGACCTCTTTGCGTCGTGGTTGAACCATCAGGTACCAACATACGTTTCGTGGGAACCAGATCCTGGGGCAATGGCGATGGATGCGTTCTCCCTGGACTGGGGGAAATGGTTCTTCTATGCATTTCCTCCATTTTGCCTCATCAGTTGGGTATTGCGGAAAATCCAGATGGATGCTGCCAAGGGCATTCTTATCATACCCGACTGACCTACGCAGCCATGGTATCCGGTGGTCTTTGATATGATCAGTCAACCTTGGGTCCTCTTAGAGGGTTGCCCACAATTGGTCACTAACCCTGTGTCAGGGGAACCACATCCCTGCCACAGCTATCTAAACTTGTTGACTTGCAGGTTCTGAACAGGCCATTACTGCGGTATGTCCTATCACCCAGAACTATGGATACCATCGGAGCGTCATGCCGGGAGTCCACCAGGCGGCAATACCTCTCCCACATCCGGAAATGGGAAACCTACTGCGGCCGCTCCAAAATTACTTATGACGCTGTAACCATAACCGACATATTGGAATTCCTGGCGGGGTTGCACCATGATGAACACCTGAGCTACAGTGCCATCAACAGCGCCAGGAGTGCGCTGTCATTCTACCTCAATATTGAGGTAGGATCCAACAGGCTGGTGTCCAGGCTCATGCGGGGAATATTCAATTCGAATCCACCCAGACCACGCTATAATATCACCTGGGCTATCGGGAAAGTATTAACCCTGCTCAGGACGTGGTCGCCCATGGAGGGGCTAGAGCTGGACAAACTCACCCTGAAGCTGGTGATGTTACTAGCACTGACTTCAGCGCAGAGGGTACAGACACTCCATAAAATCCGGATCGACAGGATGATCTCTACCCCTGCAGAAGTAGTCTTCGTCATAGACGAACTACTCAAGCAGCATAGACCTGGGTTCACAGGGCTGCAGCTGAAGTTCCCGGCATACCCTGCTGATGCAAGGCTATATTTAGCCGCCCATATCCGTCACTATGTCAAAGTGACGAGACACCTGAGGGGAATGGAAAAATACCTGCTTGTCACTCACATGAAACCTCACCATCGAGTGACAGTCCAGACGATATCCAGGTGGCTCAGGATTGTCTTGGGTAAGTCAGGTATCGACACTAATGTCTTCAAATCCCATTCCACCAGGGCTGCATCAACGTCGGCGGCGAGGGTCATGGAGTTGCCCATGGACCATATTCTCGCCCCAGCAGGATGGGCGAATGAAGCCATCTTTCAGCGGTTTTATAACAAGCCTGTTGCCGCTCCTCTACAGTTCGCGGAGGCCGTGCTGAATGCAGGTCAAGAACGTGGAGATGTCCCCGAATGAGGGGTTTTTGCTTTGATTGTTAATAAATATTATTCTTGTTTTTCAGTACAAGCAGTCTGGAAAGTTGTTTACTCCCATCCATCCTTAATAGTGGTGTGTGACAGCATGGACGTGGTCCAGGGCGTGAAATCACAGAGCTTTGAAGTCTTCACTAAGTCACTCACGTGACTCCGAAATGAAATAGTAAGATTAAACGAGAACTTACCAGTTCGAAGGTTGATCTTTATTTTATGAGGAGTTGCGATGAGGGATTTAGTGCCCTCCGCTCCCAACCCTCGATCATAATCAACTGGTAATTAGAGTCTCTTCAATCTTACTATGCCAAGTCATTTCTCTGTGTTGTTCTGTGATTCCACACCGCTACTTTGAAGAATGTCGCGCATGCGTGCTGGCGGGTTCTTCACGAAATCCCTCATCGCAACTCCTCATAAAATAAAGATCAACCTTCGAACTGGTAAGTTCTCGTTTAATCTTACTATTTTGTTGACATCCTTCCTATAATTAGGTGACCAAAATTGTACACCATACTCCAGAATTGGTCTCACCAATGCCTTGTACAATTTTAACATTACTTCCCTATTCCTATATTCAATGCTCTGATTTATAAAGGCCAGCACACCAAAGCTTTCTTTACCACCCTATCTACATGTGATTCCACCTTCAGGGAACTATGCACAGTTATTCCTAGATCCCTCTGTTCCACAGCATTCCTCAATTCCCTACCATTTACCATGTACGTCCTATTTTGATTTGTCCTGCCAAGATGTAGCACCTCACACTTATCAGCATTAAACTCCATCTGCCATCTTTTAGCCCACTCTTCCAAATGGCCCAAATCTCTCTGTAGACTTTGAACATCTACTTCATTATCCACAGCACCACCTATCTTAGTATCATCTGCATACTTACTTATCCAATTTTCCACCCCATCATCCAGATCATTGATGTACATGACAAACAACAGTGGACCCAACACAGATCCCTGAGGCACCCCACTGGTCACCGGCTTCCAACCTGACAAGTTGACTTATCCATTAAAAAAGTTATTGGTCCTTAGATTTATTGTAGAAAAGTTCATTTCCAACGTGATTATTATACTTCAGTGTAACCTTCTTGTGTCGTGAAGGCAGGTGACGTGGAGTGTCGCAGCTTGACGTGACAGTGGCGCGGAGTGTCGTACAACTTGATGGTTTTTTACGGCGTCAGTCGCTGACATTCGCAGTCACCGAAAAAATCTCAGAGACAGGCCCTTTGGACACAAAAAGCTGGAGTAACTCAGCAGGTTAGGCAGCATTTCTGGAGAAAAGGCTATTCCTCTGAAGGAGGGTCTCAACCCGAAATGTCACCATTCAGTCTGAAGACAGGTCTCGAGCCGAAACGGCACCCATTCCTTCTCTTCCAGAGATGGATGCTGCCTGTCCCGCTGAGTAACTCCAGCTTTGCGAATGGGTGGGAATCTTGGGGGGGACGGGTGGGGGGGGGGAGGCGCGTCCCCCCTGCTTTGAGAAATGGCGGACAATACCCCCCCCCCCCCCCCCATGTTTTGTAATGCGGAATTTACCAGACGCTTTCTAAGGGCTGAATCGGCCCGTTCGCGGGGCCTTTCAGCACCCGGCGCGCCTCAAAATCAAACTACTGCATCGAGGTGATCGAGGTGATCGAGGATCCCTATGTTGAAGCCCCCGCCGGCCCGTGAAAGGCCCCGTGAACGAGTCGATTCAAGCCCCAAGATTCGGGGCGGATGAAGCTGCTGTTGCTGGAGTTCGGAGTCGGTCACCAGCCAGGTCAGTTCCCGATGTTACCGTTCACAGGGCCCACGGCCGAAGCCTCGCGTGTGCGTGCGCATGCGTGCGCGTGGCCACCAAGATATTGTGTCCCCCTCATGTTTTGACAGCGATTTCCATGCCTGGCTTTGCGTGTCTATCTACGGTTTAAAAAACCAGCATCTGCACTTCCTTCGTGCACAAGCGTACCTGAGTTGTTTATTACGACCTAATATCCCTCAATCCCTGCCTCTGGTTATTCCTCTATCAAGGTTCAGTGTATTCAGTGGTTGACACCTCCAGGAGTGAAGCTCAGAATACACGATCACCATCGCCCTTAAACGTACCTTCGGCAGTAGGGGCAAGCTGATTTTGCTGGTCCATTGAGTTCTGAGGCCAGGGACTGAGGCTGTAAACAAGAGCAGGCCTCAGGCGATGTAATGAGGTGATGCGTGTGGCCCAGAATACAACCTGACCACGAAGACCCAACTTTGGCAGATGGTCCAGTCTTGCCCAAAGCACTGCCATCTGTCCAAACTATCAGACGACCAAGGTTCTCATTTGCCCCGGCTGCCTGCGACATGTTAACGTTTCAGAAAATAAAGATTTTAAATCAACAAAAACGTTGAGTAACTCAAGTCATTTTGCACATACGCAAAAAAAATATTTTTTAAGAAGACACAAAGTGCTGGAGTATCTCAGCGGGTCAGGCAGCATCTGTGGAGAACATCCCTTGATCCCAGTCTGAAGAAGGGTCTCGACCCGAAACGTCGCCTATCTCCTTCGCTACTTAGATGCTGCTGCACCCACTGAGTTTCTCCAGCTTTTTGAGTAACCCTCGATTAGTACGGGTGTCAAGGGTTGTGGAGAGAAGGCAGGAGAATGGGGTTGCGAGGGAGAGATAGGTCAGCAATGATTGAATGGGAGCCTAGACTTGATGGGCCGAATGGCCTAATTCTGCTCCTTATCACGTACGAACCTGTGAGGATGGATAGGTGACGTTTCCGAAGAAGGGTTCTGACCCAAAACGTCACCTATCCACGTTCTCCACAGATGCTGCCTGACCCGCTGAGTTACTCCAGCACTCTGTGAAACGTCACCTACCCATGTTCTCCACAGATGCTGCCTGACCCGCTGAGTTACTCCAGCACTCTGTGAAACATCACCTATCCATGTTCTCCACGATGCTGCCTGACCCGCTGAGTTACTCCAGCACTCTGTGAAACGTCACCTATCCATGTTCTCCACAGATGCTGCCTGGCCCGCTGAGTTACTCTATTGATCATTATTAATTTTGCATTTATATCCTATAATATAATGGAAGCACTAGCTCATTGCAGTGTAATTCAGCAACCTAACAAGCTTGTCTTCTGCCACTGGCTTTCTATAAAGACAAAGGACAAAGGACATTTATTCTCACACACACCAATTGGTGCAGTGAAATGTGACTTGCCATTGCAACACACGAATAAAGATAAAACACAACATTAAAGAATTTAACAGTGAACATAAAAACATCCCCCCACAATGGTTCCCACTGCGGGGGAAGGCAGCAAAGTCCAGTCCCATCCCCAGTTCTCCCATAGTCGGGCCTATTGAGGCCTCTGCAGTCACCGCTACGACAGCCCGATGCTTCAGGCCCACTCGCCGGATGATGAAGTTCTAGCGTTGGGCGAACAATCCTCAGCGGCCCGGAGTGTCTGGAGCGGCCGCTTCCTCCCCGGAGTTCGCAGCTCCCGAAGTCCACGGGCCGCGCCGGTCGGAGCCCCGACTCTGGCGACCTCCGTGAGATCCCAGGCTCCACGGTGTTTAATGCACAGCGCCGCCCTAAGTAGGGGACGCCGTCAAGTATGGCTGCCCTGCCAGCAGCTGTTAGTATTTTCACTTTAGTTTTTATTTTTAGTAAGTTAAAAGTGTTTGTGTTGGAGGTCTCTTAGTCTTTTTATGTGGGGGTGGGGGTGGGGTTGGGGGTGGGGGCGGGGGTGGGGGTTGGGGGGGGGGGGGGGCGGGGAAGGGGAAACTATTTTTTCAGTACCTACCTGGTCGGAGATGCGGCTTTCCTCCGAGCCGTTTCTTCGCCCCTTCCTCGCAGCCTACCGGCAGTCTGGAGCGGCATTTCCTGCCGGGACCGGCCGGGACTTCAGCTTCAGCGGCAGCACACAGCGCTGGGACGCCATCGTGGAGCGGGCCATGCCTTGCCCGGGTCGCCATGTGGTGGAGCTGCGGTGGAGCTGCGGAGGGCTGGGACCGCCGACTCCAACATCGGTCTGTGGAGCTTCCAGCGGATGACAGTCGATCGACCACATATTGTTCATGATGCATCAGGAGTTACTGGGAAGAGCGCCCACGAAATTCAGAACTAATGCAGAATCAATCTTCCGAGATCCATTCAGAGACACAGAAGCAAAATGTCCTCATATTTCGCTTGGGCAGCTTACAACCCAGCGGTATGAATATTAACGTCAAATTTGTTTAGTCGTTACACTTTTGCACATGTTTCATTCATTGTTCTAAATATCTCTCTACATCATCATCTATATCTCTTGTTTCCCTTTCCCCAGACTCAGTTTCAACCCAAAACGTTGCCCATTCCTTCGCCATGATGCCGCCCTAGTAGTCTGATAACAGAGAGGAAGTTGTTCCTGAACCTGGCGGCGTGTGCTTTTAGATTTATTGCATCTTCTGCCCGACAGGAGAGGGGAGAAGAGAAGATGACTGGGGCAAAACTGGTCCTTGATAATGTTGCCTGCATTACTGAGGCAAACTGCAGTGTAGATGGTGTAGATGGTTATGGAGTGCTGCCCGTGTGATGGACTGAGCTACATCCAAGACTCTCTTCAATTTCTCGCTGTCTTGGGCAGAGCTGTTCCCAAACCAAGGCTGTGAGGCATCCTGGTAGTATGGTTTCTGTGGTGCATCTGTAGAATTTGGCTAGAGTTATTGGAGGCGTGGCAAACTTCCATAGACTCCTGAGGAAGCTGAGGCATTGTTGGTGATCTTTAGTCAGAGGGTGGTGAATCTGTGGAATTATTTGCCGCAGACAGCTGTGGAGGCCAAGTCAATGGTTATTTTTAAGGCAGAGACAGATAGAATCCTGATTAGTATGGGTGTCAGGGATTGAATGACGGAGTAGACTCGATGGGCCGAATGGCCAAAATTGCTCTTTTCACTTATGACCTTATGATATTTACTCCAAGGAACTTGGAGCTCTCAACCATTTCCATTTCTGTACCATTGGTACTGATTGGGACATGTACTCCACCACGCTTCATGAAGTGGAGTACTAGCTGCTTCACTTTGTTAATGTTGAGGGAGAGGTTGTTGTCCTGATTCCATGTTACTAACGGGCAAGAGCTTCACGGAGCCCCCTATCTCATTCCTGTACTCCATCTCGTGATAGATCAGAAGGTCATAAGTGATAGTAGCAATGTTACAAAATTTTGAGATTTAAAAATCAAGTCTGCAATTTATCACATCAGATAAAGCATAAAAAGAAGTTTAATTTGACACCTAATTCACTTTCATATCTTCAGTATTAACAAAGTTATGACCATTTTCATACTCGGGAATTAGCATCTTGTTCCCCATTGCCTTGCAATTGACTTAACTCAAAAGCTGTGATCTAGAACAGTTAAAAGCCCATAACTTTCTTAAAAATTAAGAGAACTCAATGAAATTTTCAGTTATTATAGATTGAAGCATTCTGAAACAAATATTAAACAATCTTACTTGGATTACCTGAAATTAAAGCATATAATTAGTTAGTTATCTCATTGTAGCTAATTACAAAATTCAATGAGTAGATCTAAACATCTATCCATTTCTTAAGAAAAGATAAACTTTTTTTAAATTGCCTAAGTGTCCAAACAACATTCACACAATAATCCACAATATAACATAATTTTTTAATGTAATTTTCATGAATTTCTGGGCAAAATGAAAGGAATTTAGTGTTTAAAACCTGTAAATTAATGGCCATTTAAATCAACTAGCAAGTGGGTTTTAGTGGAATGCGGTGGATTGGAACGTTGCGGTTTGCAGTGAAGTCGGGAGGAAAAATACTGTTGGTTCATAAATTTTTTGGACCCCATTTCGCAACATGAAAATATTATTAAAGCCTCCATAAAAACCAACTTTTAATATAAAAATAAACTGTGGACCTTTTTTTCTCCCCTACGCAAAATCCTTCCGGTTGTCGGAGCTCACGGCTTTTGAAGGTGATTTTTAAATTACTCTAGTTAATAAATAATCTAGAGTAATTTAAAAATACCTTCATTCATGAAATGTCGGAGCCATTTTTCTTCCGCAACGAAATTGCCCGACATGGATCGATTTGCCCAGTCTGTAGAAAAACGGCACTTTAAGCCCGCCCCCCTCTGAAAGGCACCAAAGTCACGCACACGGGGAGCGGCAGAACTGCAGCGCTGCTCAAGGCAAGTTTTGTAACATACCTAGTGATAGGGGCAGAATTAGGCCATTCGGCCCATCAGGTCCACTCCACAATTCAATCATGGCTGATCTAACTCTCCCTCCTAACATCATTCTCCTGCATTCTCCCCATAACCCCTGACACCCGTACAATATGATAAGATAGAACTTTATTTAACCCAGGAGTGAAATAGATCTGCCGACCGTCATAAACACACAAAATACATGAAACATGAAATTAAAGTGATCGGGGATGTGCAAAAATTGGGGAGGGGGGTCTGTCTCAGTCTACCCCACGACAGAAGGGGGAGGAGTTGTACAGTTTGATAGCCACAGGGAAGAAGGATCTCCTGTGGCGTTCTGTGCTGCATCTTGGTGGAACCAGTCTGTTGCTGAAGGTGCTCCTCAGGTCGACCAGTGTGTCATGGAGGGGGGTGAGCTGTATTGTCCAGGATGCTCCGCAGTTTGAGGAGCATCCTCCCCTCCAAGACCAACCTCCTGTGAATCCAACTCTAACTCCGCCCCCAGGATGGAGCCAGCCTTCCCGGTGAGCTTGTAGATCCGACACCCGCACTAATCAAGGAGCTATGTATCTCTGCCTCAAAATACAGAGCTGGAGTATTGTGTACAGTTTTGGTCTCCGAATTTTAGGAAGGACATCCTTGTGATTGAGGCAGTGCAGTGTAGGTTCACGAGATTGATCCCTGGGATGGCGGGACTTCATATGAGGAAAGGTTAAAAAGACTAGACTTGTATTCACTGGAGTTTAGAAGGATGAAGGGGCATCATATAGAAACATATAAAATTATAGAAGGACTGGACAAGCTCGATGCAGGAACAATGTTCCCAATGTTGGGCGAGTCCAGAACCAGGGGCCACAGTCTTAGAATAAAGGGGAGGCCATTTAAGACCGAGGTGAGAAAATACTTTTTCACCCAGAGAGTTGGGAATTTGTGGAATTCCCTGCCACAGAGGGCAGTGGAGGCCAAATCACTGGATGGATTTCAGAGAGAGTTAGATAGAGCTCTAGGGGCTAGTGGAGTCAAGGGATATGGGGAGAAGGCAGGCACGGGTTATTGACAGGGGACGATCAGCCATGATCACAATGAATGGCGGTGCTGTCTCGAAGGGCCGAATGGGCTCCTCCTGCACCTATTGTCTATGTTTCTATGTAGCTATGTTTCTATGACTTGACCTCTGTGGCAAAGAGTCCCACAGATTCACCACCCCCTGACCCTCTCACACCTTCCTTTGTCATTGGGACTGGGCCCACCTCAGCGATGTCATCTGCAAACTTGAAATGGGAGCTCGAGCTGAATTCTGCCAAATAGTCGTGAGTCATTCCAGACACCCTTGCAATAAACACCATCTGTTCTTGAATGTAAAACAACAGAAATGTGAGATTTCTCCGCTAACAAAAGAATCATTGCCTTTTTCTCTTCCTTAGAAATTTGGGAATAGACTTTGGAGTGTTGCATTTTACTTCAATCCCCTACAGCCCCTTTTTATGGAATGGCTGGGGGGGGAGGTTTTACAATACGACTTACTATTATATTCCGTAGCAATTCAGTTTAGGTTATTGTCACGAGGTACAGTGGAGGTACAGTGAAAAGCTTTTTTTGTCGCGTGCTAACCAGTCAGCGGAAAGACAATACATGATCACACTCGGTCCATTTACAGTGTAATGATACATGATGAGGGATGTTCAAATACATCTTCAAAATATCATCATCATCATCAGCGGTCACTGGAAACGAGTATGATGTCCTCTCCTCTCCACTCCGAAGGGTGGGTCTGCAGATGTCTGCAGAGGCCGATCCGCGATCCACACACCTAGACAGTGGAGACGGGCGGTGGTTGGTAGTCATCGAGCCCCCTTCTCCCTCTCGCCTTACGGTGCTGTTGCTTTGTCTCTGCGACACGGCGTAGTTCCGTTTCGTGACGTGCAGCTCCTTCCCGCACGGATTTCCTCCAGGAGTGCCTGTCCAGTGCGACATGCTCCCAGTTGCTCGATGTGATGTGGAATTTCTTCAGACTGTTCTTGATGTTGTCCTTGAAGCGTTTCTTTGGCCCGATATATCTTCAAATATATCCAGTGGTGACTCCATGTAAATACTGCACATGTGCAGTCAGTATTTGCATTCCAATGTCAATTTTCCAAGGTCTCAATATTAAGTAATGCTTTTGCTAATGTAGCTGACTCCAAAGCTCAGGGCATTTGGCACGATTTGTAAACTTGCAGCTGGAGGGAAGGGGGAGGTTTAGCTGTGTTGGGAGATCAGTATCTTAATGCAAAATGTTAA
The DNA here is from genome assembly GCA_963514005.1 of Raja brachyura. The sequence goes on along the minus strand of OY740794.1, from coordinate 63,319,169 downwards.
ACCATGGTGGCGCAGCGGTAGAGTTGCTGCCTCACAGCGCCAGAGACACGGGTTCGATCCCGACTACGGGGATGCTGTCTGTACGGAGTTTGTACGTTCTCCCCGTGACCCGCGTGGGTTCTCTCCGAGATCTTCGCTTTCCTCCCACACTCTAAAGATGTCAAGAGCCAAGAGAGTTTTATTGTCACGTATCCCAGATAGGACAATGACATAGAAACATAGAAACATAGAAAAATAGGTGCAGGAGTAGGCCATTCGGCCCTTCGAGCCTGCACCGCCATTCAATATGATCATGGCTGATCATCCAACTCAGTATCCCGTACCTGCCTTCTCTCCATACCCCCTGATCCCTTTAGCCACTAGTGCCACATCTAACGCCCTCTTAAATATAGCCAATGAACTGGCCTCAACTATCTTCTGTGGCAGAGAATTCCAGACACTCACCACTCTCTGTGTAAAGAATGTTTTCCTCATCTTGGTCCTAAAGGAATTCCCCCTTATCCTTAGACTGTGACCCCTTGTTCTGGACTCCCCCAACATCGGGAACAATCTTCCAGCATGTAGCTTGTCCAACCCCTTAAGAATTTTGTAAGTTTCTATAAGATCCCCCCTCAATCTTCTAAATTCCAGCGAGTACAAGCCGAGTCTATCCAATCTTTCCTCATATGAAAGTCCTGACATCCCAGGAATCAGTCTGGTGAATCTTCTCTGTACCCCCTCTATGGCAAGGATGTCTTTCCTCAGATTTGGAGACCAAAGCTGTACGCAATACTCCAGGTGTGGCCTCACCAAAACCCTGTACAACTGCAGTAGAACCTCCCTGCTCCTACACTCAAATCCTTTCGCTATGAATGCTAACATACCATTTGCTTTCTTCACTGCCTGCTGCACCTGCATGCCTACTTTCAATGACTGGTGTACCATGACACCCAGGTCTCGTTGCAACACCCAGGTCTCGTTGCAATACTTACATTGCATGACATACTTACGTGCGGCAGCACGACACAATATGTAAACATAGTACAAAACGGAAGATAAAATTTCAAAGGCAGACAAAAGTGCTGGAGAAACTCAGCGAGTCAGGCAGCATTTATGGAGCGAATGAATAGGTGACGTTTCGGGTCGAGACCTATTCCTTCTCTGCATAGATGCTGCCTCACCCGCTGAGTTTCACCAGCATTTTTGTCTACCTTTGATTTTTCCAGCATCTGCAGTTCCTTCTTAAAGATAAAAGTTAAGTGTGCCTTTGGACGATAGACCATACATACACAATAAATAAACAGATGTACAGGTTTTAAAGAAGGAACTGCAGATGCTGGAGAATCGAGGGTTACACAAAAAGCTGGAGAAACTCAGTGGGTGCAGCAGCATCTAAGGAGCGAAGGAGATAGACGACGTTTCAGGTCGAGACCCTTCTTCAGACTGGTCAGGGATCAGGGAAACGAGAGATATAGACGGTGATGTGGAGAGATAAAGAACAATGAATGAAAGATATGCAAAAAAGTATCGATGATAAAGGAAGCAGGCCATTGTAAGCTGTTTGTAGTGTGAAAATGAGAAGCTAGTGCGACTTGGGTGGGGGAGAGATAGAGAGAGAGGGAATGCCAGGGCCCGAGGGCTGAGGGAGAGGTGGGAAGGGGAGGAGGCAGCCAGGGTTAACAGAATTGAGAAAATTCAATGTTTAAGCCCAGAGGATGTACAGGTTTGTAGGTTAATTTGTAAGTTGGTATAAATGTAAAAATGGTCCCAAGGTGGGTGTGGGACAGTGTGCGGGGATCGCTGGTCGGAGCGGACTCGATGGGCTGAAGGGCCTGTTTCCGCGCTGTATCTCTAGACTAAACTAAACTTGTGTCAACACCCATATTAGTGGTTGTGTTCATTTCCTTTAGTCTAACAGAGGTGAAAACGGCGTCTACTGCTGGGATGGGCCTTGACTGGTTAAACGATCCAGGCCTCATTGAACCAAGCTTGAAGTTCAACAAACGTTCCAAAGTTCAAACATCACACACTCCAGACTTTAACTGAGAGAAGGAATTGGGTAGACAGACGCAAAGGTCAGCAAACTCTTTACGAGCTTTATGCAAGCAGATCATTTGCGATTTTTCTCCGAACATTATTTCCGTGACATTGAAGAGAAAACCAGAAGTCCGGATCTTCCTTGTGAGCTCCCTCTTCTCACGCACACGAAATGTGATAAAGAACAGAGGCTATTAGGACCACGACTCTTCTTGCTGCTAATGGGTCCACTTGGAGACACGAGAAACTGCAGATGTTGGAATCTTGATTAAACCACAAAGTGCTGGAGGAACTCAGCGGGCCAGGCAGCATCTGTGGAGGGAATACACAGATGACCCTTCTTCAGACTCATTGGAGGCTTACGAGAATGATCCCAGGAATGAGTGGGTTAACATATGATGAGCGCTTGTCGACACTGGGCCTGTACTCGCTGGAGATTGGATGGATGAGCGGGGGGACCTCATTGAAACTTACCGAACAGTGAAAGGGCTTGGATAGAGTGGATGTGGAGAGGATGTTTCCACTAGTGGAAGAGTCTAGGACCAGAGCACACAGCCTCAGAATTACAGAACGTTCCTTTCAGAAGGAGATAAGGAGGAATTTCCTTGGTCAGAGGGTGGTGAATCTGTGGAATTCTTTGCCACAGAAGGTTGTGGAGGCCAAGTCAATGGATATTTTTAACGCAGAGATAGATAGATTCTTGATTAGTGCGGGTGTCAGAGGTTATGGGGAGAAGGCAGGAGAATGGGGTTAGGAGGGAGAGATATGATTGAATGGTGGAGGAGACTTGATGGGCCGAATGGCCTAATTCTGCTCCTATTACTTATAACCTTATGAGCTTATGAATATTTTAAGATATATTTTTCAATGTACCTAGGATGAATAACACTTCAATTGAGTCATTCTGCTTTGGGGACCATTGTGTTTTGTTCCACGTGATCATGTTATGTGTGTGTCCAAAGTGCTTCACTGATTATTTTTTACAGCTTAAGCTTTTCCTTTTCCCCTTTATTATTTCCATGGCCATGAGTCTGGGCTTCCGCCCAGCGATAGGAGAGGCTTGTATTATCAGTCACTCACCAGCCAGCCATTGTGAATACTTCTCATTTCCTCCCCGGCTTATTTAACCTCAAATAATCATGCTTCCCATTCCTAATCACACTGGAGTCCAAGAACTAACACTGATCTGGTGACCTCAAACATGCTTCATTCTAGCAAAGGACTTTCAATTGTCAGGGTGCGTGTGTGTGTGATTGGCTGTGTATGTGTGTGTGTGTTTGTGTAACTGCATGTGTGTGCACATGTGTGTGTGTGTGTGTCTGTTTGTCTGTGTATATGTAACTGCTTGTGTGCGTGTGTGTGCCCATGTGTGTTGTGTAACTGCATGTGTGTGTGTGTGCGTGTGTGTGTGTACATGTGTGTGTGTCTGTCTGTATGTCTGTGTATGTGTGTGTGTTTGTGTATGTGTGTGTGTTTGTGTATCTGTGTGTGTGGGGGGTGTCTCTGTGTGTGTGTGTGTGTGTGTGCACATGTGCGTGTGTGTGTATATGTGAGGTGTGTATGTGTGTGTTTGTGCATCTGCGTGTGTGTGTGTGCGCGTGTGTGGGGTGTGTGTGTGTGTTTGTCTGTGTGTGTGCGTGTGTGTGTGTGTGTGTATGTGGGTGTGTGTGTGTGTGTGTTTGTTTGTGTGTGTGTGTGTGTGTGTGTGTGTGTGTGTGTGTGTGGGGGGGGGTGTGTATGTGGGTGTGTGTGTGTGGGGGTGGGTTATGTGTGTGTGTGTGTATGTAGGTGTGTGTGTGTATGTGGGTGTGTGTGTGTGTGTATGTGGGTGTGTGTGTATGTGTGTGTGTGTGTGGGTTATGTGTGTGGGAGGTGTGTGTGTGTGTGGGTGTGTGTGTGTGTGTGTGCCTGTGCGGAGTGTGTGTGTCGGTGTGAAGTGTGTGTGTGCGAGTCTGCATGTGTAAGATGGCCACAAGACTTTCACAATGTACATGTCGGTCTATTCAGGATGATGAGCAGGATCCTGGGGCAGTGCCTCTGTTATTGAGCAGAGCCGACATGTTCTATATTGGTGCGTAATGCTGAAGGGGAGGGAGTTCTAGTGCCTGGATTCTCGCTGACCTGGCGGGGTGGACATGTGGAGACTGGCTGGCCAGTGTCTTGTACAAAACCGGTTTCCTGCATCAGAACCAGTTTCCCAGTGATCGTGAGGTCAAGCTGCAGAACGCCAGGCTGGGCGTGTTGTTCATCTGTGGATCTGTCACAATATTATCCCACTAATGAACTCTCTCTGCAGCTGACACAGACATTGATCCTTCCATTGTGCAGGAAGGAACTGCAGATGCCCGTTTGCACCGAAGACAGGCACAAAATGCTGGAGTAACTCAGCGGGTCTGGCAGCATCTCTGGAGAGTCAAGAGGCAAGAGTGCTTTATTGTCATGCGTCCCAGATAGGACGATGAAATTCTTGCTTGCTGCAGCACGACAGAATATGTAAACATAAAACAGAACGGGAGATAAAAGTTCAGTGTGTGTATATACCGTAGACCAGGGGTGGGGAACCTGCGGCCCTCTAAGCCATTAAGTGCGGCCTTTTGAATGAATCCAAATTTTGTAAAACAAATCTTTTTATTATTATTAATATTATTTCTTCGTCTTTTATTATTTTAATTTTAATCTTAAAATGAACGTATTTAAAATACCAAAAAGTAAATGAAGATTCAACTAAATAATCCTCCCCGACTGACGGCCACAATTAAAACATTAGTAAGTCATGAGGGCTATTTTAACAAAATAATGTACATTTTGAAGTATATCTAGTTGAAGTTTCATGGATGCGGCCTTGTTAGATTACAGCTAACTTAATGCAGCCTTCCAACATGAAAAGTTGCCATAGACCATATATATACACAGAGAAGGAATGGGTGACGTTTTGGGTCGAGACTCTTCTTCACATAGAAACATAGAAAAATAGGTGCAGGAGTAGGCCATTCGGCCCTTCGAGCCTGCACCGCCATTCAATATGATCATGGCTGATCATCCAACTCAGTATCCCGTACCTGCCTTGTCTCCATACCCCCTGATCTAACGCCCTCTTAAATATAGCCAATGAACTGGCCTCAACTACCTTCTGTGGCAGAGAATTCCAGAGACTCACCACTCTCTGTGTAAAGAATGTTTTCCTCATCTCGGTCCTAAAGGAATTCCCCCTTATCCTTAGACTGTGACCCCTTGTTCTGGACTCCCCCAACATCGGGAACAATCTTCCAGCACCTAGCTTGTCCAACCCCTTAAAAATTTTGTAAGTTTCTATAAGATCCCCCCTCAATCTTCTAAATTCCAGCGAGTACAAGCCGAGTCTATCCAGTCTTTCCTCATATGAAAGTCCTGACATCCTAGGAATCAGTCTGGTGAATCTTCTCTGTACCCCCTCTATGGCAAGGATGTCTTTCCTCAGATTTGGAGACCAAAACTGTACGCAATCAGTTGCGGAGACAGGGGGCTCTGTTCACACCGAGCCCCCTGTCTCTCTGGTTAACTGTTATCTCTGTATGCTTCATTGACAGCTTGTCCAAGCTAAACATTGATCTATTCGACATTCTCCTTAATCCTCATTGCTCTTTGATGTCTCATTTTCACACCTCACCCATTCCTTAACGCTCTCACCTGACTCAGTCTGGAGAAGGGTCTCGACCCGAAACGTCGCCCATCCCATTCTCTCCAGAGATGCTGCCTGTCCCGCTGAGTAACTCCAACATTTGGTGTTTATCTGAGGAACTGCAGATGCTGGTTTAAAACTGAAGAGCGACACAAAATGCTAGAGCTAGATAGGGCTCTTAAAGATAGATCTCTAGTTTCCCTCTTATTAAGAATAAGGGGTAGGCCATTTAGAACGGGGAGGAGGAAACACTTCTTCACACAGAGAGTTGTGAGTCTGAGGAAATCTCAGCCTCAGAGGGCGATGGAGGCCGGTTCTCTGGATACTTTCAAGAGAGAGCTAGATAGGGCTCTTAAAGATAGCGGAGTCAGGGGATATGGGGAGAAGGCAGGAACGGGGGGTACTGATTGGGGATGATCAGCCATGATCACATTGAATGGCGGTGCTGGCTCGAAGGGCCGAATGGCCTACTCCTGCACCTATTGTCTATTGTCTATTGTTTTATTGTAACTCAGTGGGACAGGCAGCGTCTCTGGAGAGAGGGAATTGGGGGACTTTTCGGATTTGAACCAGGATCTCGACCCGAAACGTCACCCATTCATTTTCTCCAGAGATGCTGCCTGACCCGCTGAGTTGCTCCAGCGTTTTGTATTTACCCTCTAGTAATCCCCGCAGACTGTTTTATTTTAAAACAGAAGCAGCCCTTAAAGCAAACCCAAGGGTTTCGGCCCGAAACGTTGCCTATTTCCTTCGCTCCATACATGCTGCCGCATCCGTTGAGTTTCTCCAGCACTTTTGTCTAGTTGGAAAATGTGCCTTGTACTAACACATTCTGGGTCTGACTGCAAGGGTGTTGACGTACTGCCCTCTACTGGCAGCAGATGCCAACTACATTTATACCTCAATAGACAATAGGTGCAGGAGGAGGCCATTCAGCCCTTCGAGCCAGCACCGCCATTCAATGTGATCATGGCTGATCATCCCCAGTCAGTATCCCGTTCCTGCCTTTTTAAGAGCCCTATCTAGCTCTCTCTTGAAAGCATCCAGAGAACCGGCCTCCACCGCCCTCTGAGGCAGAGAATTCCACAGACTCACAACTCTCTGTGAGAAAAAGTGTTTCCTTGCCTCCATTCTAAATGGCTTACCCCTTATTCTTGAACTGTGTGGCCCCTGGTTCTGGACTCCCCCAACATCGGGAACAGGTTTCCTGCCTCTAGCGTGTCCAAACCCTTAATATTCTTATGTTTCAATGAGATTTCCTCTCATCCTTCTAAACTCCAGAGTGTACAAGCCCAGCCGCTCCAATCTCTCAGCATATGACAGTCCCGCCATCCCGGGAATTAACCTGGTGAACCTACGCTGCACTCCCTCAATAGCAAGAATAGTCAGACTGAGTCTGAAGAAGGGTCACGACCCAAAACGTCACCCATTCCTTCTCTCCGGAGATGCTGCCTGTCCCGCTGAGTTACTCCAGCATTTTGTGTCTATCTTCCATTTATAATCTTCTCTTCATTTTTATTGTTTACTTCAGTAAAGAATGCTTTTAAAATGGATAGTTTGAAAACAGTTGGGTGGCACGGTGGCGCAGCGGTAGAGTTGCTGCCTCACGGCGCCCGGGTTCCATCCCAAGCACGTAGAAACATAGAAACATAGAAACATAGAAATTAGGTGCAGGAGTAGGCCATTCGGCCCTTCGAGCCTGCACCGCCATTCACTATGATCATGGCTGATCATCCAACTCAGTATCCTGTACCTGCCTTCTCTCCATACCCCCTGATCCCTTTAGTCACAAGGGCCACATCTAACTCCCTCTTAAATATAGCCAACGAACTGGCCTCAACTACCTTCTGTGGCAGAGAATTCCACAGATTCACCACTCTCTGTGTAAAGAATGATTTTCTCATCTCGGTCCTAAAAGACTTCCCCCTTATCCTTAAACAGTGACCCCTTGTCCTGGACTTCCCCAACATTGGGAACAATCTTCCTGCATCTAGCCTGTCCAACCCCTTAAGAATTTTGTAAGTCTCTATGAGATCCCCCCTCAATCTTCTAAATTCCAGCAAGTACAAGCCAAGTCTATCCAGTCTTTCTTCATATGGAAGTCCTGCCATCCCAGGAATCAGTCTGGTGAACCTTCTCTGTACTCCCTCTATGGCAAGAATGTCTTTCCTCAGATTAGGGTGCTGTCTGTATGGAGTTTGTACGTTCTCCCCGTGACCCGCGTGGGTTTTCTCCGGGCGCTCCAGTTCCCTCCCACATTGGTTTATTGGCCAAGTATTCACATACAAGGAATTTGCCCTGGTGCTCCACCCGCAAGTGACAACATGACCTACAGTGACAGTTAAGAATGATACATAAAACATTAAAAATTAATCATGAAAAATTATTGATTAAACATGTGAATTAAATCAAATACCAGAGCAAAAGGAGGCTACAGAATTTTGGTTATTGAGTATGGTAGAACGTGCAGGTTTGTAGGTTAATTGGCTTCAGTTGAATTGTCCCTGGTGTTCAGGATGGAAGGAAAATGAGAAATGAGTGTACAATGGAGGGGGAAGGACCAGTGCGACTGGGGAGGGGGGAGAGACCGGGGGGGGGGAGAGACCAGGGGGGGGGGGGGTGAAAGGGTGCTTTGACGGGGATATTACTTGCAATTGGAGATTTCTATGTTCACTCGGAAGATAGACACTAAGTTCTGGAGTAACTCAACGGGACAGCCAGCGTCTCTGGAGAGAAGGAATGGGTGACATGTCAGGACTGGGAAACTGAGAGTCAAGAGAATCGACAATAGACAATAGACAACAGGTGCAGGAGTAGGCCATTCGGCCCTTCGAGCCAGCACCACCATTCAGTGTGATCATGGCTGATCATCCCCAATCAGTACCCCGTTCCTGCCTTCTCCCCATATCCCCTGGCTCCGCTATCTTTAAGAGCCCTATCTAGCTCTCTCTTGAAAATATCCAGAAAACCGGCCACCACCGCCCTCTGAGGCAGAGAATTCCACAGACTCACAACTCTCTGTGTGAAAAAGTGTTTCCTCGTCTCCGTTCTAAATGGCTTTCCTCTTATTCTTAATAAGAGGGAAACTAGAGACAGGAAAAGGTTCCGAACATACCCTCCTGATCCTTTTCATCCCTGTCATTTCCCTCTCCCTTCCCTTCCCCTCTCAGACGGCATCTCTCAGTCTGAAGTTTTCGATTCTTGAGATACAGCGTGGAAACAGGCCCTTCGGCCCATCGAGTCCACACCAACCAGTGATCCCCGCACACTCACACGATCCTTGGGACAATTTGCGTTTACACCAGGCCAATTAACATGCAGACCTGTACATCTTTGGAGTGTGGGAGGAAATCGAAGATCTTGGAGAAAACCCACGAGGTCACGGGGAGAACGTGCAAACTCCAAACAGACAGCACCAGTATTCAGGATCGAACCCGGGCCTCCGGCGCTGTGAGGCAGCGAATCTACCGCTGCGCCACCGTGTCGCCCCAAGAAGAAGGGTCTCAACCTGAAACGTCACCCATTCCTTCTCCCCAGAGATGCTGCCTGTCCCGCTGAGTTACTCCAGCATTTTGTGTCTATCTTCGGTGTAAACCAGCGTCTGCAGTTCCTTCCCACACTCACAGTTCATACTGTTGGGATGCAAGGACTAAAACTGGCCGCTAAAACCACAGCAAAGGTCCATTGAACATTATTTACTGCATTTTCCCACATTTAGTTTAGTTGAGAGAATACTGCGGGGAAACAAGCCATTCGGCCCAACCATCGAACCCTGTACACTAACACTATCCGACACACACTGGGGCCAGTTTACAGTTGCGCCCAAACCAATTAACCTACAAACCTGTGCGTCTTTGGAGTGTGGGAGGACACAGAAGATCCCGGAGGATCTTGGAAATTTCGGAAAGGTCCTATAAACCCCACAATTAAAATGTGGATTACGGAAATGTCGGAGACCCTATATTTGGAAAGATTAAGATTTGTCTTAACGGACAAACAAGAACTATTTAAAATGACATGGTCCCCAGTCATTGAATATTTGAAGGGGCAAACTGGTTCTGGCACGAGAACCCGACTGAAACCCGAATCGAAGAATAGATGGAGAATTACATTTCATAAAACGCGGATATATCTCCAACGACGCATAATCTAACGAACACTCCATTCTTCCTCAACTTTTCCTCCTTTTTTTGTTTATTTTTTCTCTATTAATTTCTATCTTTATAAAAATTATAAAAATTTATAAAAATTATAAAAATTTATAAAAATTAATAAAAATTAGAAAAAAATATATAGAAGTACAGTTACTATGCAATTGTGAATATAAATAATATTGATTATGTATGTCTACAATGAACAAATTGCTTTTTATTATGTAGTTACTTCTAATTAAAAAAATGTAACCAAAAAAAAAGAAGATCCCGTAAGAAACCCACGCAGCTCACGGGGTGAACGTGCAAACTCCGTACAGACAGCACCCGTAGTCAGGATCGAACCCGGGTCTCTGCCGCTGCGAGGCAACAACTCGTGAGCCTTTACGAAGCTCATATGTTTGATTCCACCAATGTCCTGTGTTGTGGATTTATAAATGCATTTGAAATTAGCAGCAGATGTGTGTAACTCTACACCTGAAGTGAGGTAACCACATCACTTAACCTTCCTCTTGTAGAAATATTACATCCGCCATAATGTATTCTGAAACTATTTTTTACAACCGATTCTAATAAGATCCATTCAAGATGTTGTAATTAACTACAAGGCGAGCTGAAAACCCATGCATCAAATTGTAAACTATCCCTTGTGTATAGGACAGCGCGAGTGTACAGGGTGATGGCCGGTCGGCACGGACTCGGTGGGCCGAAGGGCCTGTTTCTGCGCTGGATCTCTGAAGTCTAAATTCCTAAAAAACTAATTGAAAGCTCTTGTACCATGTCTTTCCTACAACAATCGAGTCTAATAGAATCCATCAGGGAACCACACATTCCATGAAAAGCTGATGCTTAACAATCATCCATCTCTATAGAAACATAGAAACATAGAAACATAGGTGCAGGAGCAGGCCATTCGGCCCTTCGAGCCAGCACCGCCATTCAATATGATCATGGCTGATCATCTAGAATCTGTCCCTGCTTTTTCCCCATATCCTTTGATTCTGTTAGCCCGAAGAGCCAAATATAACTCTCTCTTTAAAACCCCCAGTGAGTTGGCCTCCACATTCTTCTGTGGCAGAGAATTCCACAGATTCACACCTCTGTGAGTGAAAAAAATGTGTCCTCATTCTCAGTCCTGAATGGCCGACCCCTTAAGGGCCTGTCCCACAAGCATGCAACTCTATGCGATGAGCGCGACCTAACGTGGTCGCTTGAGCCATCCGGCGTCGTGGGGCCGGTCCCACTTCGATCGCCGGAGCCGTGCGGAATTGTGCGGAGTTCGTCCTGACATCGCGCGGGGCTCCGAAAAACTGACCGTGTTCAAAAATTCCGCGCGGCAACGGCTTGTCGGCTCGCAGTCGCCTCGACGCATTACACACCGCCTCGACGTCGTGCCTCCGTGATCCTCTATGTAGGTGCCTCCGTGACCCTCTATGTGTGTGGCTCCGTGGCGCTCTCTGTGTGTGCCTCTGTGCCCCTCTCTGTGTGTCCCTCCCTGTCCTGGCGAACTTACCTTTAAGACTTTGCTCCAAGTTCGCCTTACTTTGCGCCACTCACCCGACCTCCGATGCTGACCTCGGATGCTGCCTGCGTGGAGTTTGCACGTTCTCCCCGTGACCATGTGGCTTTTCTCCGGGTGCCCTGGTTTCCTTCCACATCTCAAAGACATGCGTGTCTGTAGGTGAATCGGCCCTCTGTAAATTGCCCCCTAGTGTGTAGGGAGTGGATGAGAACGTGGAATAGCGTGGAACGGGTGATCGATGGTCGACGCGGACTTGATGGGCTGAAGGGCCTGTTTCCGTGCAAGTTTATGATCTCCAATAATAATATCCTGCACGTGCAGTTCTTTGTTTCCACATAATAGATATAGGCTTACTTTCCCAGGCTAGTCATTATTTGAATATGCTATTAGAGTATGTAAACTCAATTCCCCAGGTTTTTAACAGACCCCTTCAATATAACCAATAAAATTACCACTCGTTTAAGTTTTAAAATGCCCTGTTGGAATAAACTTACCACCTGCAGTAAACAGTGGTGTTAACTAACGTAGCTCCTCACAGGAACATTAAAATGCTCACGTTTATCTTGACTGGTCTTCAGGAACTTTAAAGCCCAATAAAGATGCAATACTGGCGATGCAACAGGGACTGAGAGATAGACACAAAATGCTGGAGTAAAGGGCCTGTCCCACTTGGGCGACCTAATCCGCGAGTTCTGGCGAGTTTGCCCTCGACTCATACTCGCAGCATGGTCGACACGAGGTCTTAGCAGGTCTTCGTAACTCTCCTCCATGTTCGAGAGTGGTCCCCGCGCACTCGAGGCCTCAGCTAGGTCGCGGCGATTTTTTCAACATGTTAAAAAAATGCCCGCCGGTAAAAAAAGGTCCCCATGGAAAAAATCGATATTTTTCTACTCGCAGGTTTAGTCATAGGAGGTCGTAGTAGGTCGGCATGTTAGTCGTAGGTAATCGAGGGTAGTCGAAGGTAGTCGTAGATAGTCTTCATCATAGTCGAGGGAGGTTGAAGGGAGGTCGAAGGAGGTCGTTTTCACTCTCCATTATTCGGTGTCCAATTTTCCCGAAGTTAGACATAGCTAGTCGAAGCTAGTCTTCCACATAGTCGAAGGAGGTCTTCAACATGTCACGTTTTCAAATTCTTCTAAACTCCTCTAGGTCGCCCAAGTGGGACAGCCCCTTAACTCAGCGGGACAGGCAGCGTCTCTGGAGAGAAGGAATGGGTGACCCTACTTCAGGTCGAGACCCTACTTCAGAGTGAGAGTCGGGGAAGAGGGAGGCACGGAGATATGGAAGGGCAAGGTGTGAAAATGAGACATCAAAGAGGAAGAAGGTCAAGGAAAATGTAAAAGAGATCATTGTTGGCAGGTCAGGACACAAATTGCAGGCTGTTGCTGGAACCCAGACACCTCGGCTGAAAGGATCTCAGAACCGCTACAAGGAAATGGCTAATTGATATGTATGAATATTAGTATTGCAGGGAATGGAGGATATGAGTTATGTGCATGTATATAAGCGATGGTCTTGGCGTCGTGTTCGACACAGATATTATGGGCTGGAGGGCCTGTTATTGTGTAGAAAAGAATAGTAAGATTAAACGAGAACTTACCAGTTTGAAGTTTGATCTTTATTTTATGAGGAGTTGTGTAAGGGGATTACATGAAGACCCAGCCAGCACGCATGCGCGACATTCTTCAAAGCAGTGGTGTGAAATCACAGATAACAGAAGTTGACTAAATGTATAGTAAGATAAGAGAACTAAAATACCAGTTGACCTTTATATAGAGGGTTGGGAGCGGAGGGCACGTAATCTCTCAACGTAACTCCTCATAAAATAAAGATCAAACTTCAAACTGGTAAGTTCTCGATTAATCTTACTATTTTACTTCGGAGTCACGAGAGTGACTACGTGAAGATTTCAAAGCTCTGTGATTTCATGCCGTGGAGACGAGTCCATGCATCACACACTGCATCAGTGAAGAGCTAATTTTAATAATGCATTCAGACATGACATAGGTATAGACATGTTGATGCTATTAATGGACACATAGTAATCTCCCTCAACCGGGAGGAACTATAACACAGACCTAAAAAGAGTTGGCAAATACCCCCAGTCTGGCAAAGGGTATTTCTAAAATGTTTCGAAATCGTTTGTTAGACCATCCTGCAGCCGCCAGGATGTGGTCCCGTGAACATCCATCCCCTGCTGCTGATACAGTTGCAGCCTGGGTGGAGTGAGACTTGTATGTCAGTGTTCACTACTGTATCCCAGAATATATATAAACCGCCGGCCGATGGTCTGTAGTGATTCTCTAGTGAGGCTTCATGTGACTAACAATCATTGCTAGTTCAGAGTCCCTAAGACTCTAGTGACCTTAACATACTGGTGTAGATGTGTGGCCACATACAACCAAAGGTCCATGGGATATGCCAACAATTCTAGTTTGAGACCTAATGTCCTTGGCATATTCTGCTGATTGAGTCATAACATAAATGTAATTTCCCTGCAGAATAATCATCTTGTCCAGTCACCGCTATGCTGGACTCGTTGTGCTGGCTCAGCGTCATGAGCATAACCACTTGGTTAGTGAGACAAGGACAGGGGTGTTCCAATGTTAACATCCCATATCTCTGCGTACCTGGCCTGGGGGGTGTCGAGTTGAAGATACCAGAATCTAGACATCAGAAGGTGACCCGACTGAGTGGATTCTGCTCCTCACAGCCAATATGTTGAGAAGGCATGTGCGGCACAGTAATGGCACTCTTGAAATGATTGTCAAACCCCATATAGAACTGAACTTCAAGACGTCGGTCATCCGTGTCAACGTATATGTTAACAAAATACTTCCCATCCCTATGAGGGAAGTACTGTTTATTTGGTGCTATCCCTGCAATTGCAGTGAGCACGTCCATAGTTTGGTTTGACAATTCTTAGCCGCAGGAAGCGGTTTTCCCAGTCTGCAAGTCAATGAATTGATTTATGTATGCACAGGATGGTTTCCGGGTCACGGCTAACCAGCAATTTTGTGCCTGGAAATAACCATATAAGGTTCTATCATCATGCCCAACATCAGCGGGAATCATGGCTGTATAGGCCAGTCAGGCACTACGAAAATGCCTGAAGCGGGAATTGCTGAATTTGCAAGACCCGTCTGGTAAAGTAAAATGGAGGGACACAATGAGCATTCTTCCCCAGTGTAGCGAGAACGCATCCATCGCCACTGATACGCCACGTATTTTGCAACTGGCGACTGAGCCTGGATGCAACATTTTGATCTTTAGGTGTTCCATTGAGCCCACAATGTCCTTGAATACTTGCGTTTCAACATCCATTCTGTGTTGTCATTGCGTTTACCCGATGATACGCCAATGCCAATGGAGTTAGGTAAACTATTACCGGATACTTTGACTTGATTGCACCCATGTGATTAACATATAACAGCACCAGAGTGTATCAAGACTTGAGCATGCAGATTATGCATATTCGCACAAACCTTTAATCCACAGAATGCACCTAATGTGAATAGGTAGTTGATACCATATAACTGAACAATTGGCAACTCATGCAAACCCCATCCGCCTCGGTAACTAAAGATGGTATTTAATAATTATCCATCTTTAAGCAATAGCATCAGTTAGTAATTAACTGACGAGTACTGATGAAGGTGAGTGGGGCAATGCTGAATACTGTTTGTCCACCATGGTGACTTTGATAGTTTCAGCTGGGAATAGCATAGGTCTGGTAGTAATGACCTACATGGTACCTGTGAGCTTGCTCCTTTGCACGCCGTATAACTCTGATGGTGCAAAAGGCGCAAATAGCACAGATGAAAGCCAATATATTGGCAATCCCAGACAATTTAATAGAGTTAAAGGTAATCCTAATACTCAATAACTGCAGTTGGTATCAACTTAAATTTAACTGGATGGATGAGAATCTAATTTCTGCACGATAGTTTGTGGCTGATACCGCTGATTTGGCAAAATACAGCGTTTCAGAACATCATCCAGATAGGCCATAATAATAGCTTTGGTTCCCTGGGGCTGAAGTTTGCCCATTTGCAATGCTTTTGACTGTAACGTTGTTCCATCCAGCTAAATTTCAAATATATTTGGTGAGCCCAGTGAGTGGAAACTGTTGCGAGGCAGTAATGAAGTTTTCTATTCAGAAAAGTCTATACTGCATTTGCGAGTTGAACCAGTATCTTTCATTGTGACAATGAACGGCCCGTAAGTGCGGCCAGTCTTGAAAGGCAACTTTGTCTTGCATAAAACAAGTGTAAATTTACCAACTTGTAAATGGTCCACATACCTCATATTTCGGAAAGAAACAGACCCACCTACCTTCATGGTTATTGGTGGTCTTGTGGTAAGCCCAAAGGCCCCTGGTGTGGGTTCTAATTCCATCCCAGCTTTGGAGCGTAGGATTGCTGGGGTGCATGGACCCAAATCCCTGAGGACCGGTTTGGGCCTTGGCCTGAAAGGCCTGCGCCCAGTTTTGAAGATGCCACCAGCTTCAGTGAAACGCTTGCTGTCAATAACAGCTTTAGGGGGAGGGACTCAATTAGAGAAAGCCAGTAGACAGTGTCTGAGGCAGGAGGCAGAGAAGGGAAGAACTCAGACCCAACATGTAGGGGGGAAAGAAGAAAAAAATAATAAACAGAGAATAAGAGGCGGTGGGTTTCTTAAATGTGTGAGCAGAGAGACAGAGGGGTGTAAAATGAGGGTAGAAGCAATTGGTAGCAAGGTGAAAAGTAAAAGTGGCAGGCAGACAAATCCAGGGCAAAAATCAAAAAGGGCCACTTTTCAACATAAATGTATAAGGAGTAAAAGTGTGGTAAAAACAAGCCTGAAGGCTTTGTGTCTCAATGCAAGGAGCATTCATAATAAGGTGGATGAGTTGAAGGTGCAGATAGCTATGATATAGTTGGGATCATGGAGACTTGGCTCCAGGGTGACCAAGGCTGGGAGCTGAACATCCAGGGATATTCAATATTCAAGAGGGATAGACAGAAAGGTAAAGGAGGTGGGGTAATGTTGCTGGTTAGAGAGGAGATTAACGCAATAGAAAGGAAGGACATTAGCGTGGAGGATGTGGAATCGATATGGGTAGAGCTGCGAAACACTAAGGGGCAGAAAACACTAGTGGGAGTTGTGTACAGGCCACCTAACAGTAGTATTGGAGTTGCGCATAGCATCAAACAGGAAATTAGAAATGCGTGCAACAAAGGTAAAACCATTATAATGGGTGACTTCAATCTACATATAGATTGGGTGAATCAAATGGGCAAGGGTGCTGAGGAAGAGGATTTCTTGGAATGTATGGTGGATAGTTTTCCAAACCAACATGTAGAGGAACCAACGAGAGAGCAGGCTATTCTAGACTGGGTATTGAGTAATGAGGAAGGGTTAGTTAGCAGTCTTGTTGTGCGTGGCCCCTTGGGCAAGAGTGACCATAATATGGTTGAGTTATTCATTAAGATGGAGAATAACATTGTTAATTCAGAAACAAGGGTTTTGAACTTAAAGAAAGGTAACTTTGAGGGTATGAGACGTGAATTGGCCAAGATAGACTGGCAATTGATTCTTAAAGGGTTGACAGTGGATGTGCAATGGAAGACATTTAAGACTGCATGGATGAACTACAACAATTGTTCATCCCAGTTTGGCAAAATAATAAATCAGGGAAGTAGTTCATCCATGGATAACAAGGGAAATCAGGGATAGTATCAAAACAAAAGATGAGGCATACAAATTAGCCAGAAAAAGCAGCCTACCAGAGGACTTGGAGAAATTCAGCAGAGGAGGACAAAGGGCTTAATTAGGAAAGGGAAAATAGATTATGAAAGGAAACTGGCAGGGAACATAAAAACTGACTGCAAAGGTTTTTATAGATATGTGAAGAGAAAGAGGTTAGTTAAAACAAATGTAGATCCCTTGCAGTCAGAAACAGGTGAATTGATCATGGGGAACAAGGACATGGCAGGCCAATTGAATAACTACTTTGGTTCTGTCTTCACTAAGGAAGACATCAATAATCTGCCGGAAATAGCAGGGGACCGGGGGTCAAATAAGATGGAGAAACTGAGTGAAATCCAGGTTAGCCGGGAAGTGGTGTTGGGTAAATTGAATGTATTGAAGGCCGATAAATCCCCAGGGCCAGATAGGCTGCATCTCAGAGTACCCAAGGAAGTAGCCACAGAAATAGTGGATGCATTAGTGATAATTTTTCAAAACTCTTTAGATTCTGGAGTAGTTCCTGAGGATTGGAGGTAGCTAATACAATAAAACTTTTTTAAAAAGGAGAGAGAGAAAAAACGGGGAATTACAGACCAGTTAGTCTAACATCAGTAGTGGGAAAACTGCTAGAGTCAGTTATTAAAGATGGGATAGCAGCACATTTGGAAAGTGGTGAAATCATTGGACAAAGTCAGCATGGATTTATGAAAAGTAAATCATGTCTGACAAATCTTATAGAATTTTTCGAGGATGTAACTAGTCGAGTGGATAAGGGAGAACCAGTGGATGTGTTATATCTAGACTTTCAGAAGGCTTTCGACAAGGTCCCGCATATGAGATTAAGATTCAAACTTAAAGCATTTGGGGGTTCAATATTAATGTGGATAGAGAACTGGCTAGCAGACAGGAAGCAAAGGGTAGGAGTAAACGGGTCCTTTTCAGAATGGCAGGCAGTGACTAGTGGGGTACCGCAAGGCTCAGTGCTGGGACCCCAGCTATTTACAATATAAATTAATGATTTGGACGAGGGAATTGAATGCAACATCTCCAGGTTTGCGGATGACATGAAGCTGGGGGGCAGTGTTAGGTGTGAGGAGGATGCTAGGAATCTGCGAGGTGACTTAGATAGGCTGGGTGAGTGGGCAAATGCATGGCAGATGCAGTATAATGTGAATAAATGTGAGGTTATGCACTTTGGTGGCAAAAACAGGAGGGTAGACTGTTATCTGAATGGTGGCCGATTAGGAAAAGGGGAGATGCAACGAGACCTGGGTGTCATGGTACACCAGTCATTCAAAGTAGGCATGCATGTGCAGCAGGCAGTGAAGAAAGCAAATGGTATGTTAACATTCATAGCAAATGGATTTGAGTATAGGAGCAGGGAGGTTCTACTGCAGTTGTACAGGGTTTTGGTGAGGCCACACCTGGAGTATTGCGTACAGTTTTGGTCTCCAAATCTGAGGAAAGACATTCTTGCCAAAGAGGCGGTACAGAGAAGGTTCACCAGACTGGATAGACTCGGCATGTACTCGCTAGAATTTTGAAGATTGAGGGGGGATCTTATAGAAACTTACAAAATTCTTAAGGGGTTAGACAGGTTAGATGTAGGAAGATTGTTCCCGATGTTGGGGAAGTCCAGAACAAGGGGTTACAGTTTAAGGATAACGGGGAATTCCTTTAGGATCGAGATGAGGAAAACATTTTTCACACAAAGAGTGGTGAGTCTCTGGAGTCTCTGGTGAGCCACAGAAGGTAGTTGAGGCCAGTTCATTGGCTATATTTAAGAGGGAGTTAGATGTGGCCCTTGTGGCTAAGGGGATCAGGGGGTATGGAGAGAAGGTAGGTACAGGATACTGAGTTGGATGATCAGCCATGATCATATTGAATGGCGGTGCAGGCTCGAAGGGCCGAATGGCCTACTCCTGCACCTATTGTCTATGTTTCTATGTTTCTATAAAAATAAGTTTAATTTGACACCTAATTCACTTTCATATCTTCAGTATTACAAAAGTTATGGCCATTTTCATTTTCGGAAATTAGCACCTTGTTCCCCATTGCTTTTCCATTGACTTAACACAAAAGCTGTGATCGAGGACAGTCAAAAGCCCATAACGTTTTTAAAAATTAAGAGAACTGAATGAAATTTTCAGTTATTATAGATTGATGCATTCTGAAACAAATATGAAACAATCTTACTTGGTGGGACCTGTACAGAAAGGATGGGTTGCACTTGAACCCGAGGGGGACCAATATCCTGGCGGGGAAATTTGCAAAGGCCACTGGGGAGACTTTAAACTAGAATGGTTGGGGCGAGGGATGCAAATAACAAAAGCTAGTAGACAGAATGGGAGGCAGGAAGCAGAAAAGGGAAGCACTCGGACACAAGAGGAGAAAGAAAAAAAAGGAAATAAACAGAGAATAAGAGATGGGGGGTTTCTTAAATGTGCATATTTTAATGAGCTTAGAGTCTGGATAGACACCTGGAAGTATGATGTTGTGGCAATCAGTGAAACATGGTTGCAGGAGGGTTGTGATTGGAAACTAAATATTCCAGGATTTCGTTGCTTCAGGTGTGATAGAATTGGAGGGGCAAGAGGTGGAGGTGTTGCATTGCTAGTCAGGGAAGATATTACAGCAGTGCTTTGGCAGGATAGATTGGAGGGCTCATCTAGGGAGGCTATATGGGTGGAACTTAGAAGTGGGAAAGGTGTAGCAACACTTATAGGGGTATATTACAGACCACCAAATGGGGAACGAAAATTGGAAGAGCAAATATGTAAAGAGATAGCAGATATTAGTAGTAAGCACAAGGTAGTGATTGTGGGAGATTTCAACTTTCCACACGTAGACTGGGAAACACATTCTGTAAATGGGCTGGATGGTTTGGAGTTTGTAAAATGTGTGCAGGATAGTTTTTTTGCAGCAATACATAGAGGTGCCTACTAGAGGAGGGGCAGTGCTGGACCTCCTGTTAGGAAATGAGACGGGACAGGTGGCAGAGGTATGCGTTGGGGAGCACTTCGGGTCCAGTGATCACAATACCATTAGTTTCAATATGATTATGGAGAAGGACAGAACTGGGCCTAGGGTTGAAATTTTTGATTGGAGAAAGGCTAACTTTAACGAGATGCGAGATGATTTAAAAGGAGTGAACTGGGACATTTTGTTTTATGGGAAAGATGTAGAGGAGAAATTAATGTAGAGGAGGACATTTAAAGGGGAAATTTTAAGAGTACAGAATCTTTATGTTCCTGTTCGGTTGAAAGGAACCAGTAAAAATTGGAAAGAGCCCTGGTTTTCAAGGGAAATTGGACATCTTGTTCGGAAAAAGAGGGAGATCTTAAATAATTATAGGCAGCATGAAGTAAATGAGGTGCTTGAGGAGTATAAGGAATGTAAAAAGAACCTTAAGAAAGAAATTAGAAAAGCTAAAAGAAGATATGAGGTTGCTTTGGCAAGTAAGGTGAAAGTAAATCCAAAGGGTTTCTACAGCTATATTAATAGCAAAAGGATAACAAGGGATAAAATTGGTCCATTGGAGAGACCGAGTAGACAGCTATCTGCAGAGCCATAAGAGATGGGGGAGATATTGAACAATTTCTTTTCTTCGGTATTCACCAAGGAGAAGGATATTGAATTATGTGAGGTAAGGGAAACTAGTAGAGTAGCTATGGATACTATGAGTTTCAAAGTAAAAGAAGTACTGGCACTTTTGAAAAATATAAAAGTGGATAAGTCTCCAGGTCCTGACAGGATATTCCCTAGGACATTGAGGGAAGTTAATGTAGAAATAGCCGGGGCTATGACAGAAATATTTCAAATGTCATTAGAAACGGGAATAGTCCCCGAGGATTGGCGTACTGCGCATGTTGTTCCATTGTTTAAAAAGGGTTCTAAAAGTAAACCTAGCAATTATAGACCGGTTAGTTTGACTTCAGTGGTGGGCAAATTAATGGAAAAGATACTTAGAGATAATATATATAAGTATCTGGATAAAGAGGGTCTAATTAGGAACAGTCAACATGGATTTATGCCTGGAAGGTCATGTTTGACTAATCTTCTTGAATTTTTTGAAGAGGTTACTAGGGAAATTGACGAGGGTAAAGCAGTGGATGTTGTCTATATGGACTTCAGTAAGGCCTTTGACAAGGTTCCTCATGGAAGGTTGGTTAAGAAGGTTCAACTGTTGGGTATAAATGCAGGAATAGCAAGATGGATTCAACAGTGGCTGAATGGGAGAAGCCAGAGGGTAATGGTGGATGGCTGTTTGTCGGGTTGGAGGCAGGTGACTAGTGGGGTGCCTCAGGGATCTGTGTTGGGTCCTTTGTTGTTTGTCATGTACATCAATGATCTGGATGAAGGGGTGGTAAATTGGATTAGTAAGTATGCAGATGATACCAAGATAGGGGGTGTTGTGGATAATGAAGAGGATTTCCAAAGTCTACAGAATGATTTAGGCCAGTTGGAAAAATGGGCTGAAAGATGGCAGATGGAGTTTAATGCTGATAAATGTGAGGTGCTACACCTTGGCAGGACAAATCAAAATAGGACGTACATTGTAAACGGTAGGGAATTGAAGA
This sequence comes from Raja brachyura, assembly GCA_963514005.1. The sequence goes on along the minus strand of OY740794.1, from coordinate 63,297,512 downwards.
ATACAGTTGAACAGAGGGATCTGGGAATAACCGTGCACAGTTCCTTGAAGGTGGAATCTCATATAGATAGGGTGGTAAAGAAAGCTTTTGGTATGCTAGCCTTTATAAATCAGAGCATTGAGTATAGAAGCTGGGATGTAATGTTAAAATTGTACAAGGCATTGGTGAGACCAAATCTGGAGTATGGTGTACAATATTGGTCGCCCAATTATAGGAAGGATGTCAACAAAATAGAGAGGGTACAGAGGCGATTTACTAGAATGTTGCCTGGGTTTCAACAGCTAAGTTACAGAGATAGGTTGAATAAGTTAGGACTTTATTCTCTGGAGCGCAGAAGGTTAAGGGGGGACTTGATAGAGGTCTTTTCCCTTTGAGAATAGGGAAGTTTCAAACAAGAGGACATGACTTTAGAATTAAGGGACAGAGGTTTAGGGGTAACATGAGGGGGAACTTCTTTACTCAGAGAGTGGTAGCGGTGTGGAATGAGCTTCCAGTGGAAATGGTGGCGGCAGGTTTGTTGGTATCATTTAAAAATAAATTGGATAGGCATATAGATGAGAAGGGTATGGAGGGTTATGGTATGAGTGCAGGCAGGTGGGACTAAGGGAAAAAAGTTGTTCGGCACGGACTTGAAGGGCCGAGATGGCCTGTTTCCGTGCTGTAATTGTTATATGGTTATATGGTTATATGGATGACCTGAAATTAAAGCATATAATTAGTTAGTTACCTAATTGTAGCTAATTACAAAATTCAATTATTAGATCTAAACATCTATCCATTTCTTAAGAAAAGGTTGACATTTGTAAACAGCCCAAGTGTCCAAACAACATTCACACAAGAATTCACAATATAACATGATTTTTAAATCTCATTGTCATGAATTTATAGGCCAAATGGAAGGAATTTAGTGTTTAAATCCCGCAAATTAATGGCCATTTTAATCATCTTGCGAGTGAGATTTTGTGGAACGCGATCAATTGGAACGTTGCGGTTTGTGGTGAATTTAAACCCCATATCGGCAGGAAAAATACAGCCGGTTCGTATTTACATAATCCCATTTTCGCTGATGAAATTTTGATTAAAGTAATCCTAAGAAGCAAGTAGAAATGTAAATTAAACGACTTACCTAACGCTTTGTCCCGTCCGTGAGATCCGTCCCGTTGTCGGCTTTGACGGCGTTAGAAGTCGATTATTATTTTACTCCAGTGCTTAAGTTGGCCCGCGGTTTAAAAAAAAAATCACAGAACGGCAATCGGAGCAATTCTTCGGCTACACCTAGCAGCCTGAGAAAATATATCTCAGACAGGCAGGAGAAAACGGCATTATAATCCCGCCCCCCCCCCCCCCTCAAAGGCGCCAAAGTCGCGCACACGGCCAGTGACAGAATTACAGCGCCGCTAAATTTTGTAACATACCTATTCTATGTTCTGTGTTCTGTGTTCTATGTTCTATGTTCTATGTTCTATGTTCGATGTTCTATATCCCAGTGGCCAACAGGTCAGCCAGTGTACAAAGGCTGAATGTGTAGCAAGGAACTGCAGAGGCTGGTTCCTACTGAAGACATTCAGAAGATTTACAAGGATGTTGCCAGGACTAGAGGGTGTGAGCTAAAGGGAGAGGTTGAGTTGTCTCTATTCCATGGAGCACAGGAGGATGAGGGGTGATCTTATAGAGGTGTACAAAATCATGAGAGGAATTGATCGGGTAGATGCACAGAGTCTCTTGCCCAGAGTAGGTGAATCGAGGACCAGAGGACACAGGTTCAAGGTGAAGGAGAAAAGATTTAATAGGAATCGGAGGGACAACTGTTTCACACAGAGGGTGGTGGGTGTATGGTACAAGCTGCCAGAGGAGGTAGTTGAGGCTGGGACTATCCTAACATTTAAGAAACAGTTAGACAGGTACATGGATAGGACAGGTTTGGAGGGTTATGGACCAAGCGCAGACAAGTGGGACTAGTGTAGCTGGGACATGTTGGCCGGTGTGGGTGAGTTGGGCCGAAGGGCCTGTTTCCACACTGTATCACTCTATGACTATATGACTGAATGAGAAGAAGGGACTCGACCCAAAACGTCACATATTCCTTTTCTCCAGAGATGCTGTCTGACCCACTGAGTTACTCCAGCTTTTTGTGTCTACAAAGGCTAAGTGGTAGAAAAGAACTGCAGATGCTGGTTTAAACGGGATGTATAGACACAAAATGCTGGAGTAACTCAGTGGGACAGGCAGCATCTCTGGAGAGAAGGAATGGATGGTGTTTCGGGTTGAGACCCTTCAGAAACCCTTCGTCTGAAGAAGGGTCTCGACCCGAAACGTCACCCGTTTTTTCTCTCCAGAGATGCTGCCTGTCCCGCTGAGTTACTCCAGCATTTTGTGTCTGTCTAATGAAAACATGAACTGGTGTGGCCTTTATAACACGAGGAATCGAATCTAGGAGCAAAGAGGTCCTTCTGCAGTTGTACAGAGCCCTGGTGAGACCACACCTGGAGTATTGTGTACAGTTTTGGTCCCCTAATTTGAGGAAGGACGTTCTTGCTATTGAGGGAGTGCATCGTAGGTTTACAAGGTTAATTCCCAGGATGACGGGACTGTCATATGCAGCTGGGGCTTGTACACTCTGGAGTTTAGAAGGATGAGAGGGGATCTCATTGAAACATATAAGGTGGGAAGTGGCGGCGCTCATAGTAGCAGCGGCTCGCCTGCGGTCCGTCTGTTTTTTTCTTTTTTTGTTGTTTTCTTGTCTTGGTTTAGCGTGTTAATTTGAGTAATCATGTAGTGTATGTGTGTGGGAGGGGTGGGAGAAACGTTATAGTCTCTTCCCTTGGGGGGGGGGACGAGACTTTTCTTGTCGTATCCCCCGTCTCCGTCTCCGTCTGCGCTGAGGCCTAATGGCGGAGCTGGCAGCCTCCAACTGCGACCGACCTTGATGCTCCGGAGGCAGAGCCAGCCAGGACTTACCAGCGCGGGGCTGGCCGACTTCGGGGCTGTGGCGGGTTCAGGCATTCCGGCGTTCTGGCGGCCCGACTCGGAGCTGTGGCGGCTTTCCGGTGGCGGCGGCGGCGGCGGCGGTGGCAGCGACTTCGGAGGTTCGGCCGCGGGCCCAGTGGACGACATCGTCGGGAGCTCGCAGGTCATAGGTTGGTGACCTGTTTTTCCGGAGCTCCCGCGGCAACAGCTGCATCCGCTGGACTAGAGGGCGGCAGCATCGACCGCCCCGGGCCGAGGAGTTGAACAGGCCCGTTCGCGGAGCGCGGTTCAGCCGCGGGACTTACTTACACCCGGTGGAGTCACAACATCGGAGGCCTGGATCGCTTCAGCGCAGAGGAAGAGGAAGAACAAGAAGGGAAGAGACAAAGACTTAAGATTTTTGCCTTCCATCACAGTGAGGAGGTGTCTGGTGAACTCACTGTGGTGGATGTTAAACTTGTGTTTATTGTGTGTTTTGTTATTTACTATATGTATGACTGCAGGCAACGAAATTTCGTTCAGACCGCATGGTCTGAATGACAATAAAGGTTTTTTCTTTCCTTTCCTTGTTAAGGGCTTGGACACTCTAGAGGCAGGAAACATGTTCCCGATGTTGGGGGAGTCCAGAACCATGGGCCACAGTTTAAGAATAAGGGGTAAGCCATTTAGAACGGAGACGAGGAAACACTTTTTCACACAGAGAGTTGTGAGTCTGTGGAATTCTCTGCCTCAGAGGGCGGTGGAGGCCAGTTCTCTGGATGCTTTCAAGAGAGATCGATAGGGCTCTTAAAAATAGCAGAATCAGGGGATATGGGGAGAAGGCAGGAACGGGGTACTGATTGGGGATGATCAGCCATGATCAAAATGAATGGCGGTGCTGGCTTGAAGGGCCAAATGGCCTACTCCTGCACCTATTGTCTATTATCTATTGTCATTCCTTCTCTCCAGAGATGCTGCGTGTCCCGCTGAGTTACTCCAGCATTTCCTTGTAGCATTTCAGCGGTTCTGAGATCATTTCAGACGTGGTGTCTGGGTTCCAGCACCAGCCTGCAACTTGTGTCCAGACCTGCCAACAATCATCTATTTTTACATTTTCCTTCGAGCTCTCTCCCCTTTGATGTTTTGTTTTCACACCTTTACCCTTCCATATCTCTGTGTCTCCCTCTCTCTCCCCTGACTCTCACCCTGAAGAAGTGTGCCGACCCGAAACGTCACCCATTCCTTCCCTCCAGAGATGCTGCCTGTCCCGCTGAGTTACTCCAGCATTTTGTGTCTGTCGTCCATGTAACCAGTAATAGTGTGGTACTTGAGTACCTAATACATACATACATATTTCCATTCTTGTACAACTTTGTATTTTTGATTTAATAATAAAAGAACAGTGGAAGAAAAAAGAAATAAAGAGTGTCGGAATAGACAAGCGAGTAGAGGCAGATAGCAAAATAAATAAAGGACATAGAAGAGAAGCTGAAAAGATTGAAATAGAAGGAGAAAGTAGAGGAAAGAGAGATTAGGAGAGATCTACCTACTTCGTATTTTTGCCCATCCGTCACCCGGTTCTAAACCATTTACTTTCTAAGGTTATGTTATGTTGCACCATATGCTTGTAAAAAGTTGATAAAAGGAGACCAAGTCTTTGAGAATCGGTCTACTTTGCCTAGTAGGAGAAATCTCATTTCTTCAAGATGTAGCGTTTCAGACATGTTTGACATCCACATTTTGAATGTTGGCGTGGTTGCCTTTTTCCAAAATTTGAGTATAGGTTTTTTTGCTGTTAAACATAGAAACATAGAAACATAGAAAATAGGTGCAGGAGTAGGCCATTCGGCCCTTCGAGCCTGCACCGCCATTCAATGTGATCATGGCTGATCATCCAACTCAGTATCCCGTACCTGCCTTCTCTCCATACCCCCTGATCCCTTTAGCCACAAGTGCCACATCTAACGCCCTCTTAAATATAGCCAATGAACTGGCCTCAACTACCTTCTGTGGCAGAGAATTCCAGAGACTCACCACTCTCTGTGTAAAGAATGTTTTCCTCATTTCGGTCCTAAAGGAATTCCCCCTTATCCTTAGACTGTGACCCCTTGTTCTGGACTCCCCCAACATCGGGAACAATCTTCCAGCATCTAGCTTGTCCAACCCCTTAAGAATTTTGTAGGTTTCTATAAGATCCCCCCTCAATCTTCTAAATTCCATCGAGTACAAACCGAGTCTATCCAATCTTTCCTCATATGAAAGTCCTGACATCCCAGGAATCAGTCTGGTGAATCTTCTCTGTACCCTCTCTATGGCAAGGATGTCTTTCCTCAGATTTGGAGACCAAAACTGTACGCAGTACTCCAGGTGCGGCCTCACCAAAACCCTGTACAACTGCAGTAGAACCTCCCTGCTCCTATACTCAAATCCTTTCGCTGTTATTAGACCGTAATTAAGAAAAGCTTCTTGGAATATAGTTAGTTTACTTCCCTCTTCCATTGATCCAAAGATAATCAGTTCTGTATTGGGGTTCAATTTTGCGTTAAATAGTTTTGTAAAAATTCCAAAAAATTCATTATTCACTATTCTTGCTATTGAGGGAACAACTATTAAAAAACAACTACAGGAAGGCTCTTGACACGAAATGTCAAAGAAAAGGCCTGTCCCACTTGGCGATTTTGTCAGCGACTGCCGGCGTCATTGACTGACCTATCAGGTCACCAAAACATTTGTTGCGTGATGCGGCGTGACGTGGTGCGATGACGTACTGACGCGCGGTGTTTTTTGTCGCCGCTGGATTTTGAAATGTTCAAAATCTTTTGGCGACATCGATATGACGCCGGCAGTCACCGAAAAAATCGCCACGTGGGACAGGCCCTGAAGGCTGTCAACCCGAAAGGTCATCTTTGTATCGACAAAGGCTGAATGGTACATCTAGGCGGTGATGTAGAGAGGTAAAGAACAATGAATGAACGATAGGCGAAAAAGTAACAATGATAAAGGCAACAGGCCCAGTGTTAGCTGTTTGTTGGGTGAAAACAAGAAGCTGGTGCGACTTGGGTGGGGGAGGGATGGGGAGAGAGAGGGAGAATGCCAGCGTTACTTAAAGTTAGAGGAATCACTATTGTAAAAAATATTGCAGCAGATATTATTGCAGTAATGGCGTAGTGTTGGCACCAGGTGGCAATGTCCACCCAGATTTTGTCACAAACTAATTTCAGACAGAATATTGTGTAGGAATGAACTGCAGATGCTGGTTTAAACTGAAGATAGACACAAAAAGCTGGAGTAACTCAACGGGTCAGGCGGCATCTCTGGAGCGTCGAGACCCGATGCGTCACCTATTCCTTCTCTCCAGAGATGCTGCCTAATCCACTGAGATACTCCAGCTTTTTGTGTCTACCTTCAGACAGAATCTTATAAGGTACTGACTGTCCTATTTCTATCCTTCACTGTTGAAGCAAAACTTTTCAAGCTATGATTATTTCCAATATGCTTCAGTTTACTTCAAGGCTCTACAAATTTTGGACAACTAATCTTGGAATTGGAAACAAACTTTCTGAAGGGTTGCAGAAATATATATATATTTTTTAATGAATGAATAAGTTAATTGGCCAAGTATTCACATACAAGGAATTTGCCTTGGTACTCCGCCCCCAAGTGACAACATGACTCCCAGTGACAGTTAGGAATGACACATAAGACATGAAACATTAATAATAAAACATTATCGATTAAACATGCAAATTAAATAAAATACCAGATCAAAGGGAGGCTACAGATGTTTGGTTATTGAGTCGAGCTACTGCTCGTGGAAATAAGCTGTTTTAATGTCTGGCTGTGGCAGCTTTGACAGTCCGGAGTCGCCTTCCAGAGGGAAGTGATTCAAAGAGTTTGTGGCCAGGGTGAGAGGGGTCGGAGATGATCTTGCCCGCTCGCTTCCTGGCCCTTGCAGTGTACAGTTCATCAATGGAGGGAAGGTTGCAGCCAATAACCTTCTCAGCTGATCGGACGATTCGCTGCAGCCTCCGGGTGTCGTGCTTGGTGGCTGAGCCAAACCAGACCATGATGGAGAAGGTGAGGACAGACTCTACGATGGCCGTGTAGAATTGGACCATCATTGCCTGTGGCAGATTGTGCTTCCTCAGCTACCGCAGGAAGTACATCCTCTGTTGTGCCTTTTTGACTGTGGAGTCGAATTATAGATACAGCATGGAAACAGGCCCTTCGGCCCACTGAGTCCATACCAACCATCGATCAACCATTCACACTAGTTCTATGTTCTCCCACTTTCTCATCCACTCCCTAAAAACTGGGGGCAATTTACAGAAACCAATTAAAGCCTACAAGGCCGCACGTCTTCGGGATGTGGGGGGAAACCGGAGCACCTGGAGAAAACCCATGTGGTCACAGGGAGAACGTGCAAACTCCACACAGGCAGCACCTGAGATGAGGGTCAAATGGTTGAATGGCGGAGTAGACACAATGGGCCGAAGGGCCATTCTTCTCCTGTGTCTTGTTGTCCAATGGGAGCCTGGTTTCCTGCTCCACCAGCTAAGCCACCATGCCACCCTTATTCGGGACGAAACGTTGCCTATTTCCTTCGCTCCATAGATGCTGCCGCACCCGCTGAGTTTCTCCAGCACCATACAAATAAATAGACATATTTAATCAGCATACTTTATTGGGGAATGCGTGAACATTCGCGACTGCGACAGCTCCATCAGTGATTCACTAATACATGAAGAGCACATTGAAGAGGAGCTGAAGATGAAGAGTGAAGTCAGTTGGAATCTAAAAGTGTTGCCACAGCTTTTTCAACATGTTGTCCGCAACGCGCACATCACAAACCTCCACACATACAACTCAACCAATGTCAGCAGTTAGCATATTAACAGCCTTGAGCAAGATTAGTCCGTGCAAAAAGAAATGTAACAGGTTGGAATAATGTTCATAAGTGGTGGGAGCAGAATTAGGCCATTCGGCCCGTCAAGTCTATCCCGCCATTCAATCATGGCTGATCTATCTATCCCTCCTAACCCCATTCTCCCGCCTTAGACAATAGACAATAGACAATAGACAATAGACAATAGACAATAGACAATAGGTGCAGGAGTAGGCCATTCAGCCCTTCGAACCAACACCGCCATTCAATGTGATCATGGCTGATCATCCCCAATCAGTACCCCGTTCCTGCCTTCTCCCCCATATCCCCTGACTCCGCTATCTTTAAGAGCTCTATCTAGCTCTCTCTTGAAAGTATCCAGAGAACCGGCCTCCACCGCCCTCTGAGGCAGAGAATTCCACAGACTCACAACTCTCTGGGTGAAGAAGTGTTTCCTCGTCTCCGTTCTAAATGGCTTACCCCTTATTCTTAAACTGTGTGGCCCCTGGTTCTGGATTCGCCCAACATCGGGAACATGTTTCCTGCCTCTAGCATAACACGGTAGGGCAGAAGGGCCTATTTCTCTAAACTAAACAGTAAGGCTCGTCCTGCCTGGTGTATGAGATATGTGAAACAGAGAGCAGATATAAGCAGTAGTCATGGATTTGGCCTTGTCTTGGACTGTCCAGGTGGAATTCATTGTTGCTGGGCAGAGATGGGTGAAATCCCCTTGAGGTGCCCGCGTCTCCACACTCAAGGGGTAACTCAGTCATCAATGTGGAGCATGGGGATCCCATTGCAGGAGGTGGATTCCAACGCTGCGCTCTGGGCGGTTCCCCGGGTGGCGCTGGCCGAGCAGCACGCAGGCTTGTAGCGCCGAGACTTACGGCCACACATCACCTCCTTGAACATCTCCCTGAATCGGGTGGACAGCAGGTTGTACAGGACCGGGTTGACCGCGGAGCTCAGGTAGAAAAACACACCTGAGACAACGTGGACGCACTGATAGAGGGCGACCATCCGTCCATTCCGGTAGGCTATCTGGATCCACAGCAGGCGGTCAGTGTGAAACGGTGCCCAACAGACTCCAAACACAATCACCAGTACAACTGCGGGGGACAAAATGGTACAGGAGGAAAAAATTATTTCCTTCATTGCTGCAACTCAAAGTCTAATGTAAACACAATTACAAATCGTTACTGAAATGGAGACTGTGGAATCCTGAGCCAAACACAGAGGGCGCCATAGAGGGAGACACAGAGTGCTGGAGTAACTCAGCGGGTCAGGCAGCATCTGTGGCCAGCTGACAGTTCGGGCCATAGAAACATAGAAAATAGGTGCAGCAGTAGGCGATTCGGTCCATCGAGCCAGCACCGCCATTCAATATGATCATGGCTGATCATCCTAAATCAGTATCCCATTCCTGCTTTCTCCCCATATCCCTTGATTCCTTTAGCCCTAAGAGCTAAATCTAAGTCTCCCTTGAAAACATCCAGTGAATTGGCCTCCACTGCCTTCTGTGGCAGAGAATTCCACAGATTCACAACTCTCTGGGTGAAAGAGTGTTTCCTCATCTCAGTCCTAAATGGCTTACCCCTTATTCTTAAACTGTGACCCCTGGTTCTGGACCCCCAACATCGGGAACATTTTTCCTGTACCTAGCCTATCCAATCCCTTATGAATTTTATATGTTTCTATATATACTCCAGTGAATACAAGCCCACTCATCCTTCTAAATTCCAGTGAATACAAACCCAATCGACCCATTCTTTAATAATCGCGGGAATTAACCTTGTGAACCTACGCTGCACTCCCTCAATAGCACGAATGTCCTTCCTCAAATTTGGAGACCAAAACTGCACACAATACTCCAGGTATGGTCTCATCAGGGCCCTGTACAACTGCAGAAGGACCTCTTTGCTCCTGTACTCAAAAATTGTCTTTCTGCTGACTGGTTAGCTCGCAACAAAAGCCTTCTCTCCATATGCCTTGACTCCGCTATTTTCAAGAGCCCTATCTAGTTCTCTCTTGAATTTAACAAGAGAGCCGGCCTCCACCGCCCTCTGAGGCAGAGAATTCCACAGACTCACAACTCTCTGTGTGAACAAATGTTTCCTCGTCTCCGTTCTAAATGGCTTACCCCTTATTCTTAAACTGTGGCCCCTGGTTCTGGACTCCCCCAACATCGGGAACATGTTTCCTGCCTCTAGCATGTCCAAACCCTTAATAATTTTATATGTTTCACTAAGATCCCCTGTCATCCTTCTAAATTCCAGAGTATACAAGCCCAGCTGTTCCATTCTCTCAGCATATGACAGTCCTGCCATCCCGGGAATTAACCTGATGAACCTACGCTGCACTCCCTCAATAGCAAGAATGTCGTTCCTCAAATTTGGAGACCAAAACTGCACACAACACTCCAGGTGTGGTCTCACCAGGGCCCTGTACAACTGCAGTAGGACCTCTTTGCTCCTATACTCAAATATTGTCTTTCCGCTGACTGGTTAGCCCGCAACAAAAGCTTTCCACTGTACCTCAGTACACGTGACAATAAATTAAACTGAACTGAATGTTGCGGTTTGTTGAGGGCTTGGGAGGGGTGAGGCAGCATCTCTGGAGAGAAGGAATATAGGTGACGTTTCGGGTCGAGACCTTCCTTCAGTCTGAGAGTCAGGGGAGAGGGAAACGAGAGATATAAACGGTGATGTAGAACAAATGAGCAAAAGATATGGAAATAAATAACAATGATATAGGAACCAGGCCATTATTAGCTGGGTAGACAACATTTTATATGTCTCAGACTGAAGAAGGGTCCCGACCTGAAAAGTTGCCTATTTCCTTCGCTCCATAGATGCTGCCTCACCCGCTGAGTTTCTCCAGCATTTTTGTCTATCTTCGAATTTCCAGCATCTGGAGTTCCTTCTTAAACATTGTTAGCTGGGACTAGGTGAAAACGGGTTACAGACAATGCAACTCAACAAGACGACTTTGAGGCTTAGGTAGCACAAAATGCTGGCGTAACTCAGCAGGACAGTCTGAAGACGGGTCTAGACCCGAAACGCCACCCACTCCTTCTCTCCACAGGTCACGGTGGAACAGCAGTGGAGTCGCTGCCTTACAGCGAATGCAGCGCCGGAGACCCGGGGTTCGATCCTGACTACGGTTGCTGTCTGTACGGAGTTTTACGTGATCTGCGTGGGTTTTCTCCGAGATATTCGGTTTCCTCCCACACCCCAAAGACGTACAGGTTTGTAGGTTAATTGTCTTGGTAAATGTAACAAATGTCCCTATTGTGTGTAGGATAGTGTTAACGTGTGGGGATCGCTGGTCGGTGCGGACTCGGTGGGCCGAAGGGCCTGTTTCCGTGCTGTATGTATATTCAATAGACAATAGACAATAGGTGCAGGAGTAGGCCATTCGGCCCTTCGAGCCAGCATCACCATTCAATGTGATCATGGCTGATCATCCCCAATCAGTATCCCGTTCCTGCCTTCTCCCCATATCCCCTGACTCCACTATCTTTAAGAGCCCTATCTAGCTCTCTCTTGAAAGTATCCAGAGAACCGGCCTCCACCGCCCTCAGAGGCAGAGAATTCCACAGACTCACAACTCTCTGTGAGAAAAAGTATTTCCTCGTCTCCGTTCTAAATGGCTGACCCCTTATTCTTAAACCGTGGCCCCTGGTTCTGGACTCCCCCAACATCGAGAACATGTCCAAACCCTTAATAATCTTATATGTTTCAATAAGATCCCCTCTCATCCTTCTAAACTCCAGAGTGTACAAGCCCAGCTGCTCCATTCTCTCAGCGTATGACAGTCCCGCCATCCCGGGAATTAACCTGGTGAACCTACACTGCACTCCCGCAATAGCAAGAATGTCCTTCGTCAAATTAGGGGACCAAAACTGCACGCAATGCTCCAGGTGTGGTCTCACTAGGGCCCTGTACAACTGAAGAAGGACCTCTTTGCTCCTATACTCAACTCCTCATGTTATGAAGGCCCCACGTGCCATTCTCTTTATTCGCTGCCTGCTGTACCTGCATGCTTTACTTACTTGGAGTTGGAGAATTCTGACTGACTCCAGCTTTTTTTGTGTGTGTGTGTACTGAATGGTGACTGAGTTGGGCGACAGTGAGCGAGGCAAGGCTTGGGACTTACACAGCATTTTGGTGATCTGCCGATTCTTCAGCTTCTCCTCGTGTTTGCGGGAGGCCTGGTAGCTCCCAGCTCCTGACTCCAGCTGGCTCTGGGAGAATGCCCCCTCTCGCCTGAGCTGCAGGCCGATGAGCAGGTGTAGGGCGCTGAGGGTGACCATGGGGAGCAGGTAGAAGACCAGGGTGGTGGTCTGGATCACCAGGTTGTAGAGCCAGAGTGGTCGCAGCAAGACGCACAAGGCGGACTCCAGCATCAGCTCGCCAGACCGTGTCTTCAGGTAGTGGATGCCGTGTAGACTGGTGTTGGGGATGGCGAGGACGCACGACAGCGCCCACAGCGCTATGATAACCCGCCTGGCGTGAGCTCTGGTCACGATGTACTTGGCCTTCAACGGGTGCAGCACAGCGATGTACCTCTCCACGCTGAGAGCGGTCACGTTTAGGACCGATGCGAAGCACACCATTTCAAAGAGGAACGTCTTGAAGTAGCAGCCGGCTTGCCCAAAGAGAAAGGGGTAGTTCCTCCACATCTCGTAAACTTCCAAAGGCATCCCGATGGCCAGCACCATCAGGTCGGACACGGCCAGGCTGAACAAGTAGTAGTTGGTCGGGGTCCTCATGACCTTGTGCCTGGCGATAACGAAGCAAGTCAAGGCGTTGCCTATGGAGCCCACCACGAAGATGCCCAGATAGATGCCGCAGGCGGGCGTGAAGAAGGACCACGTGCGGGGCCCCAGGTGATGGAGGAGGTAGTCACCTCTGGTCCAGTGGTCCCCGTGGTCGCTGCCGTTGGCCGACAGGTTCTGCTGAGGGGAGGTTGAGTTGCAGAAGGTGCGCTGGAGATCTTGGGTCAGATGCTCTGGAGAACCCATCTCGCCGCAGTCGTCCGCCAGTCCCTTGCTCAGCCCCACGTCCATGCTCGCCTGCCGCTCCGCAACTGCAAGAGATAACACGGTGTGAATGTGTGAAAGCATGGTGACATCAAGACCACGGCAAAGAAACATCACCCATTCCTCCCCTCCACAGACGCAGCCTGTCCCACTGAGTTACTCCAGCATTTTTGTGTCTATCTGCACTAAATATGATACATTTTGCCCCTTTCCAAACCTCCCGATGTTTTCACAGTCATTTGCAAGCTGAGTTATACAAATGAATAATATTGTGATATAACATTGTTTTACAAACACAGCTTCCAAATTAGGTTCCAAATGACCTCCCATTATCTGGCAATATCTCACAGATCTCTGGTAACAGTAGAAGTGATGTTGAACAAACAAAACCTTACAAATTACTGACAAATATTGCGAGATAATATTGTTTTACAAACAAAAAGTCCAAATTATTGTCAAATATTGTGAGTTACTATTATTTAATAGACAATAGGTGCAGGAGTAGGCCATTCGGCCCTTCGAGCCAGCACCGCCATTCACTGTGATCATGGCTGATCATCCCCAATCAGTACCCCGTTCCTGCCTTCTCCCCATATCCCCCTGACTCCACTATCTTTAAGAGCCCTATCTAGCTCTCTCTTGAAAGCATCCGGAGAACCTGCCTCCACCGCCCTCTGCGGCAGAGAATTCCACAGACTCACAACTCTCTGTGTGGAAAAAGTGTTTCCTCATCTCCGTTCTAAATGGCTTACCCCTTATTCTTACATGATTCATTTTGCCCCTTTCCAAACCTCCCGATGTCTTCACAGTAATTTGCAAGCCGTGCTTTACAAATGAAGACTATTGTGAACCGTTGTGAGATAATATCGTTTTACGAACACAGCTTCCAAATTAGGTTCCAAATTACATCCCATCATCTGGCAATATCTCACAGAACTCTGGTAACGGTAGAAGTCATGTTCAACAAACAAAATGACAAAATATTGCGAGATAATATTGTTTTCCAAGCAGAAGCTTCCAAATTATGGTGAAAATATTGTGAGGTAATACAATTTTACAAACAAAAAATCCAAATCACTGTCAAATATCGTTAGATAATATTATTTTAACATCAGACATTTCCAAATTACTGTGAAATATCGCAACAGCAAAGGAACCTGAGGTGCAACTAGCTCATGAGGGATTTCAACTCTCATTTAATGGCAGAAAATAAGATTTAAAACTTCCAGAGAAACGCGCATTGTAAAAACCAGAGGCTTAGCAAGAACGATAAAAGATGAGAAAAGTTGAATATCTCTGCTGGAAGATGCCCATTGGTCAATGAGCAAAGTCTATGCAGTTTGAAGAAGGTTCTCACTCATTCCTTCTCTCCACAGATGCTGCCTGACCCGCTGAGTTGCTCCAGCACTGTGTGAAACGTCACCTATCCATGTTCTCCACAGATGCTGCCTGACCCGCTGAGTTACTCCAGCACTCTGTGAAACGTCACCTATCCATGTTCTCCACAGATGCTGCCCGACCCGCTGAGTTACTCCAGCACTCTGTGAAACGTCACCCATCCATGTTCTCCACAGATGCTGCCTGACCCGCTGAGTTGCTCCAGCACTGTGAAACGTCACCTATCCACGGTCTCCACAGATGCTGCCTGACTCCAGCACTGTGTGTCTAGATCATCGTGTGTATATGACGGATTCTTGCAATCCAAACCCTGGGTATAAAGGACGTCTACTCACAGCGGTTTGAAGCGGTGCGTGTCTTTTTCGAGCTGGGGTTTCACACTCTTGTCAGTCCTGAAGTCCTGGTGTCCTTCAAGCCGCCTCGAAGCCAAGTCAGACGCGAGGAACTGCAGATGCTGGAACCTTGGGCAAAGCCACAAAGTGCTGGAGGAACTGGGATGGGTCAGGCAGCAGCTGTGGAGGGAGTGGACAGATGAGGTCGGAGACCCTTCTTCAGACTGACCAGCGCACAACTTCGCCCTAACACCGACTGCGGAGCGTGAAACAGCGACCGCTGCTCTCTCTGTCTGTCTCTGTGTTTCTCTCTGGCTCTCAATCCAACCACTGATGCGACCCCTGCTCTGTCTGTCTGTCTGTCTGTCTCTGGCTCTCTATCCCACCACTGATGCGACCACTGCTCTCTCTGTCTGTCTCTGTCTCTCTCTCTGGCTCTCTATGCCACCACTGATGCGACCACTGCTCTCTCTGTCTGTCTCTGTCTCTCTCTCTGGCTCTCTATCCCACCACTGATGCGACCGCTGCTCTCTCTGTCTGTCTCTGTCTCTGGCTCTCTACCCCACCACCTCCAAACTCCACAGCGCTCCTCTCACCCGACAAGAACAATTCAGTGTGTCGGGAGGAACCAAGAACTGCACTGGTTGGTTTAAAACCGAAGACAGACTTCAGTTCAGTACAAAAAGTCTTCAGTGTTTAAGAAAGACCTGCAGATGCTAGGAAAATCGAAGGTAGACAAAAATGCTGGAGAAACTCAGCGGGTGAGGCAGCATCTATGGAGCGATGGAAATAGGTGACGTTTCGGGTCGAGACCCTTCTTAAAGTCTGAGGAAGGGTCTCGACCCCAAATATCACCCATTCCTTCTCTCCAGAGATGCTGCCTGTCCCGTTGAGTTACTCCAGCATTTTGTGTCTATCTTCGATTTAAACCAGCATCTGCAGTTCCTTCCTACACAATAAAAATAAAAGGTGGACTAACTCTGCGGGTCCAGAGGCAAGAGTTAAGAGGGTTTTATTATCCTGTGTCCCAGATAGAACAATAACATTCTTGCTGGCAGCAACTCAGCAGGATATGTATACATAGTGCACTGTAAACAATATCATAAACCAGAGAGAGAAAAAGGTTCAGTGTGTGTATATATACATGTACACACTTATACATATACCCATATTATGTATGTATACACACACACACACGCACACACACACACACACATATATAAGATTGATATAGATGATAAAACACTCTTGACTTGACTCTTGGTGTGTCTGTGTGTGTGTCTGTGTGTGTATATATGTAATATAATGTATATATCCATGTATATGATGAGCTTTTGACGCCACTGGACCTGTACTCGCTGGCGTTTAGAAGAATGAGGGGGATCTCATTGAAACTTAGCGAATAGTGAAAGGTGGATGTGGAGAGGATGTTTCCACTAGTGGGAGAGTCTAGGAACAGAGGGCACAGCCACAGAATTAAAGGACGTTCTTTTAGGAAGGAGATGAGGAGGAAATACTTTAGTCAGAGGGTGGTGAATCTGCGGAATTCATTCCCACAGACGGCTGTGGAGGCCAAGTCAGTGGATATATTTAAGGCAGAGATAGATAGATTTTTGATTAGTGCGGGTGTCAGGGATTATGGGGAGAAGACAGGAGAATGGGTTTAGGAGGGAGAGATAGATCAGCCGTGATTGCATGGTGGAGTGGACTTCATGGGCCGAATGGCCTAATTCTGCTCCTATCACATGATCTTACGATGCAGATGAGAGAGGAATTAGCTTAAGCGAGCATCATGATTGGCAGAAACACCAAGCATGGGCCAAAGGATTTGTTATTGTACAATGTTCTCTGCTTATGCAGATTCAAGCTGAACAGAAACATTTACAAAATTTAACAAATTAATTAAAATTAACAAAAAAACTATTAAAGAAATACACAAAAAGCAGGAGTAACTCAGCGGGACAGGCAGCGTCTCTGGAGAGAAGGAATGGGTGACGTTTCGCGTCGAGACCCTTCTCCAGAGTTGCTACCTGCCCCGCTGTGTTACTCCAGCTGTTTGTGTCTATCTTCGGTTT
Source organism: Raja brachyura (assembly GCA_963514005.1). The sequence continues at coordinate 63,280,832 of OY740794.1, read as the reverse complement.
AAACCAGCATCTGCAGTTCCTTCTTAACAAAAAACAATGAATGGCTGATGTCAAGAAATCTATCTATATTACTAAAAGTCTGATCTTGACCGGTTTTGGCTGATTTCCAAGAGAACGCCGTCACCTACGGCCGTCATTTTTGGCCAGCTCGCACAGAGCCCCCATCTGCCTTCCTGGACCAGAGGATTTTTCCCATCGATGAACAATCAGAGAGATATTAATGTTTTTAACAAATTCCCCATTCTCTCTGCTGCCCCTGCTGGAGGGAGGGGGAGGGCCTATAAAATCAGGAAGCGGTGTGCCTCAGTCAGTCTCTGCAAGATGGAGGAACCAGAGGGTCACATCTCTCTGAGCTCTGAATAGCACTGGACACATGTCTACTCAACTGTGAGTGCCCTTAATGTGGTTTGAAAATGAAAATATGGTTGGTTTGAAGTAAAAAGGCACTGCCTGCAAATGGTGGCTTGGGTGCATTGGCTTGAAGTTAAAAGGCACTACTGCAAATGGTGGCTTAGGTGCTTTGGGTTGAAGTGAAAAGGCCCTACTGCAAATGGTGGCTTGGGGGCTTTGGCTTGAAGTGAAAAGGCACTACTGTAAATGGTGGCTTGGATGCTTTGGCTTGAAGTGAAAAGGCACGGCTGCAAATGGTGGCTTGGTTGCTTTGGCTTCAAGTGAAAAGGCACTACTGCAAATGGTGGCTTGGTTGCTTTGGCTTCAAGTGAAAAGGCACTACTGCAATTGGTGGCTTGGGTGCTTTTGCTAACTTCCTGTTTGCACTGTATATTGATTTTAGATAAAACGCTACCACTTACTGCTGTGATTTTTGGCCATCTTACTCAGTCCCCCTCCGCTCAGCAGGGGCAGAGGATTCTTCCCATCAATGAAAAATAAAAGTGTTATTAATGTTTAAAAAATGTTGAGAATCTCTCTCCTGTCATGAAGGCTACAGCTTTTCCGGTGGGAGGGGGAGGGGCTATGAAACCCGGAAGTGTGGGTGTGGCTCAGGCTCTGCATGATGGGAGTGGGAGATGTCACGACTCTGTCTGAGCTGTGAATAAACTGAACACACTGAATGTCTACTGAACTGTGTGTTGGGTGTTTTGTGTGGTTTTATGGTGGTTTTACCCTGCGTGAAATGGTATGAAACTGCATTTGAATGTGGTGGCGTTGCACCCTGCTTGAAATGGTATGAAGCTGCATTTGAATTTGGTGGCCTTGCACCCTGCTTGAAGTGGCATGAAACTGCACTTGAATTTGGTGGCCTTTGATCCAGCTTTAAATGTTATGAAACTGCACTTGAATTTGGTGGCTTTGCACCCTGCTTGAAGTGGTTTGGAACTGCACATCAATTCTTTGGCCTTGCACCCTGCTTGAAGTGGTGCGAAACTGCACTTGAATTTGGTGGCCTTGCACCCTGCTTGAAGTGGTAGGAAACTGCACTTGAATTCGGTGGCGTTGCACCCTGCTTGCAATGGTATTTCAAGGAATAGCCATGAGTCAACTGCCACCCCACCAGCCGTGAGTGAGCTGCCAGCACATCAGGCTTGAGGGACTGAGCTGCCACCCCAAGAACCCACACCAGAGCTCCAGAAAGCCCCCCCACAGGCCACCAATATTGGAATTGGTGGAGAGGTGGAATATTGCGTCGGGGGACCAGCCCTCCCGTGTGAACATGGGACCCAACGGGTCCCACTTAGTCTAATATTTTCATAAAATTAAATAACACATATAAATTATTTTTATGTAAACACAGGTTCCAATAATGGAATGATTTAAGAAATTATTTTTGTGGGGAAATCAAAACAAACAGAGGATATGGGATATGAAATATATGGGTTTAGGGAGAGAGGAGGGAAATGTAATGGGTTACAGAGGGTGGTGGGTATAGCTACCAAGCTGCTGGAGGAGGTAGTCGAGGCAGGTACTATAGTATACACTTGGGCAGGTACATGGAAGGAAAGGCTTAAAGTGAAATATACTGATGTGGGACTAGCATAGATGGGGCATATTGGTCAATAGACAATAGGTGCAGGAGTCGGCCATTCGAGCCAGCACCGCCATTCAATGTGATCATGGCTGATCATCCACAATCAGTACCCTGTTCCTCCCTCCTCCCCATATCCCCTGCCTCCGCTATCTTAAACACTTATCTAGCTCTCTCTTGAAAGTATCCAGAGAACCGGCCTCCACCGCCCTCTGAGGCAGAGAATTCCACAGACTCACGACTCTGTGTGAAGAAGTGTTTCCACGTCTCCGTTCTAAATGCGTTACCCCTTATTCTTAATAAGAGGGAAACTAGATACAGGAAAGGGTTCAGAACAAACCCTTCCGGTCCTTTTCATCCTTCTCATTTCCCTCTCCCCTTCGCTCACCCTCTCAAAAAGTGTTTCCTCATCTCAGTTGTACATGTCGCTCGACATGGATGGGTTGAACCGGAAGGCTTGGCTCCAAGGCTCAATGAGTAAACCATTCAACACAGCAATTAAAGGATTGTAGCGTTTTTTTTCTGGAAGGGTGGATTTAAAAATTGCATGCAAATTTCAACATCCAAAATCCACATGTCATTTTGGGACACATGTTTGCCAATTTTTTCAGTGGAGGTGGTATACTAATCTCTGGTTGCTCACAAGCATAATTGCTGAGTTCTGGGCTGTAATCTCCTGAATAGCAATTCTTGAGATAATGACTATTTTCGTTTAAAATTGTAATTATGCAGTTGAGTTGCTACCGCTGAAGTTTTATTTTAAAGTCTCTCCGGATGGTTACATTCCTTTATTAAATGAGCATATATTATGGTTTCCAAAGTCCCTGCCCCTGGTGTTTAATCGATAACTGGGTAAATAAATTCCAAAACCGATTACAACCTGATTTATTCTCTACCAACATGGAATTATCCATGGATTAGCAACAATTGAATGCACATTTACACAGAATTAACAGATGCCAACTTTGCATACAGATTAGTCAGTGAAATTTAACATCATGAATAAAGTGACTCATTAACTCACATCTGCAGAAAGCTTCCACATTGAAGGCTGCAACCATTCTGCACATCTATTGCTTAAGAAGGAACTGCAAATGCTGGAATATCAAAGGTAGTCTAAAATGCTGGAGAAACTCAGCGGGTGAGGCAGCATCTGTGGAGCTCTCTAGATGCTGCCTCACCCGCTGAGTTTCTCCAGCTTTTTGTCTACCATCTATTGCGGTGGGATCAGTTCAATTGAGTTTTAGACCAAATGCTAAAAACGGCCACTTAATCAATGAGAAACATCATCAGAGACCCACACCATCCAGGCCACACACTCATCTCACCACTGCCATCAGGAAGAAGGTACAGGAGCCTGAAAACTGTAACGTCCAGGTTCAGGAACAGCTTCTTCCCCACAGCCATCAGGCTATTAAATTTGATTTGATTTGATTTTATTACTTGTCATTCGAACCTCAGAGAGGCTCGAACGAGACTCCGTTTCTACAAGCCGTACAAACAGAACAATTCATAAGAAAACCCACAAACAATTCAATTCACACAAACATCCATCACAGTGAATCTCCTCCTCACTGTGATGGAAGGCAAAGTCTTCTCTCTCCCCCGCACCATTTCTCTCCCGAGGTCGAAGCCCCAGGCGGGCGATGTTAAGTCCCACGGCCGTTGAGGCCGCGCCGGGCGATGTACGGCCCCGCTCTAGGCCCAAACGTCACAGTTGGAGCCCGACAACATTAAACACGACAACAGATAATCTCTGAGCTCTGAACTGGAAAAGACCATATTATTATTGCACTATATTTGTTATTTAATTAAATTTTTTTTTTTAATACAATGTTTACATAGTCACATATTGTGTTGTGCTGCAGCAAGTAAGAATTTCATTGTCCCATCCGGGGACATATGACAATAAAACACTCTTGACTCTTGAGTCTTGATGCAGCAGTGAAGAATCGGGGACCCTCGGACTATCCTTGATCAGACTTTGCCGGCTTTACCTTGCACAAATAAGCGATTCCCTTATCATGTATCTGTACACTGTGGACGGCCCGATTGTAATCATGTGTTGTCTTTCCACCAGCTGGTTTGCATGCCACAAAAGCTTTTCACTGTACCTCGGCCCACGTGACAATAAACTGAACTGAACAGAAGCGTATTTCACGTAGGACTCAAATCACACGAAATAAGATTAGTCAGAACCTTTACAACAGAAACTTCATAACCAGAGGATTTCAGTACAGGAGTAAAGAGGTTCTTCTGCAGTTGTATAGGACTCTGGTGAGACCACATCTGGAGTATTGTGTACAGTTTTGGTCTCTTAATTTGAGGAAGGACATCCTTGTGATTGAGGCAGTGCAGCGTAGGTTCACGAGATCGATCCCTGGGATGGCGGGACTGTCATATGATGAAAGATTGAAAAGACTAGGCTTGTATTCACTGGAGTCTAGCATGGTGAGGGAGGATCTTATAGAAACATATAAAATTCTAAAAGGACTGGACAAGTTAGATGCTGGAAAAATGTTCCCAATGTTGGTTCAAATAAACCACAAAGTGCTGGAGTAACTCAGTGGGTCAGGCAGCATCTGTGGAAGGAATTGACAGGCGACGTTTCGGGTTGTAAAATTATAAAAGGACTGGACAAGCTAGATGCTGGAAAAATGTTCCCAATGTTGGGCGAGTCCAGAACCAGGGGCCACAGTCTTAGAATAAAGGGGAGGCCATTTAAGACTGAGGTGAGAAAAAACTTTTTCACCCAGAGAGTTGTGAATTTGTGGAATTCCCTGCCACAGAGGGCAGTGGTGACCAAATCACTGGATGGATTTAAGAGAGATTGGATAGAGCTCTAGGGGCTAGTGGAGTCAAGGGATATGGGGAGAAGGCAGGCACTGGTTATTGATAGGGGACGATCAGCCATGATCACAATGAATGGTGGTGCTGGCTCGAAGGGCCGAATGGCCTCCTCCTGCACCAATTGTCTATGTTTCTATGTTTCTTTCTCCCAGGGTGGAAGTGTCCAACATTCGCGGGCACGGCGAGAGGGGAAAAGTTGAATGTGCGCGCAGGTTTTCTTTACAAAGAGAGTAATGGGTGCCTGGAACGCGCTGCCGGGGTGGTGGTGGAGGCAGATGCCAAGGTGGCATTTAAGAGGCAGGGAGTGGAGGGATATGGATCATGTGCACGCAGATGTGTTCAGCTTGTCTTGGCATCATGCTGGGCATGGACATTGGGCCCGTTCTGTGCCGGACTGTCCCATGTTTCATGTTTATTAAAACCATTATATCTGAGTAATACTGCAGCGGGCTGGATCTCATACAGATAAGACAGAGTATGGGAAGGAGCTAGAGAGCTTGTTTGCATGGTGGCAAGACAATAACCTCACCCTCAATGTCAGCAAAATGAAGAAGGTAGTCATCGAGTTTATGGAGCAGGGTGGATTACACACCGCAGTCTGCATTAATGGTGCTGTGAAGCATAGCTGTCACCAACAATTTGTCCACATGTTAAATTTACAGATGTCCCCTCTGTCATCAGGCTTCTGAATGGCCCTTCCATAAGCTAAGGTACTTGTCCGATTCACCTCTACCCCGATGCGGACATTGGACTTTGTCTCTGGAACTGATGCGCTACAATGCTGAGAACTAGATTCTGCACTCTGTATCTTCCCCTTTGCTCTACCTGTGGTACTGTTTGGACAGAATGCAAAACAAAGCGTTTCATTGTACCTCAGTACGGGTAACAATAACAAACCCAGGCCTGAAACCAAGTACAATCATAAGCCTGATAAACCCAAAACTGGGGAAATCACAACAACGCCAACACTAAAGGGCCTGTCCCACTAACGGGACTTTTCAGCAACTGTCTTCGACCTTCACGCGAGAGACCTTCGAGGGACACACACACACACACACACACACACACACACACACACACACACACACACACACACACACACACACACACACACACACACACACACACACACACACACACACACACACCCGCAAAGGCAGGGGCCAGGGAAAGCGGGGGAGCGCTGTCTGAAATTCACCCCCGCGATGAACAGGAAGGTAAAAGACGGCTGCACAGTGTTCGGTAGGTCCTTTAGAAAGCGGGGGGAGAAGGGGAGAGAAGGGGGGAGAAGGAGTGAGAAACTTTTAAGAAGCCAGACAACTTTTAATAAAGTTTAGTGGACATTTAACATTACCAGTCGGTTTTCCTTGTATGAAGTCGGCGGCATACCGGCCCGCTCTTGGTCGGGGGGGATAGAGTTAAAAGACCTGAAGCAGAAACGAAAGACAACAGGCAGGATAAGTGCGAGAGGGAGACAATCTGTGGATCAACAGATCTGGGGGTTCAGATTCAGATTCAATTTTAATTTAAAATTTAATGGACTTCCTGAAGTCTACAATGAGCTCCTTGGTCTTCTTGGAGTTAAGGGCCAGGTTGTTGTCAGCGCACCATGCTGCTAAGTGCTGGACCTCCTCCCTGTAGGCCGATTCATCGTTGTTGCTGATGAGGCCAATCACCGTTGTATCATCTGCATACTTGGTTGTATCATCTGCATACTTGTGTTGCAGGGTTGTGTTAACTCATTCGGTGCCGGCACAACAGCAGACCAGGTTGGAGGTTTGAGTCTGTGTTAACATTGGTGTCGGGGTTAATGTCCGAGCCGGGGTACGGGTGGGATTTAACTCTGTCTGTCTGTGTGTGTGTGTGTCTGTCTGTATGTGTGTGTGACTCTGTGTCTGTGTATGTTTCTGTCTGTGTCTGTCTGTCTGTGTCTGTCTGTGTCTGTCTGTGTCTGTCTGTGTCTGTCTGTGTCTGTCTGTGTCTGTCTGTGTCTGTCTGTCTGTCTGTCTGTCTGTCTGTGTGACTCTGTTTGTGTATGTTTCTGTGTGTGTCTGTCTGTATGTGTGTGTGTGTGTCTGTCTGTCTGTCTGTCTGTCTGTATGTGTGTGTCTGTGACTCTGTGTCTGTGTATGTTTCTGTGTGTGTCTGTCTGTATGTGTCTGTCTGTCTGTCTGTCTGTCTGTCTGTCTGTCTGTCTGTCTGTCTGTCTGTCTGTGTGTGTGTGTGTGTGTCTCTGTGTTTGTGTATGTTTCTGTGTGTGTGTGTGTGTGTCTGTCTGTATGTGTGTGTGTGTGTGACTCTGTGTCTGTGTATGTTTCTGTGTGTGGGTGTCTGTCTGTATGTGTGTGTGTGTGTGTGACTCTGTGTCTGTGTATGTTTCTGTGTGTGGGTGTGTGTGTGTGTGTGACTCTGTGTGTGTGTGTGTATGTTTCTGTGTGTGTGTGACTCTGTGTTTGTGTATGTTTCTGTGTGTGGGTGTCTGTCTGTATGTGTGTGTGTGTGTGACTCTGTGTCTGTGTATGTTTCTGTGTGTGGGTGTCTGTCTGTGTGTGTGTGTGTGTGTGTGACTCTGTGTCTGTGTATGTTTCTGTGTGTGTGTGTGTGTATGTCTCTATCTGCGTGTGTGGGGGCCGTGGAGAGCCAGAAAGGGGGGGTTTTCAGTGAAGAATTGGACACGATTACTGTCAATATGAGCAGCTCACGGAGCAGAGTCAGAATGAGAAACACTACTCGGCTCTCACACACACACTCGCGGAGCGAACTGTAGATATAAACGTGGCTGGGGGTAGATGAGGAGGGAGAGAGAGAGAGAGAGAGAGAGAGAGTTCTCCCTTATGCCCCACCCACACTATTGGCTGCACTAGGTGAGGTGATTGGAGACCAAAACCAGTTACCCTTTAGATCTCCCTCTCCCTACCTCTCACTACCTCCCTCTCCCTCCTTCTTTAGAGAGGGGGGGGGGAGGATGAGGGAAGGGAGAGGGGAGTGTGCCTTGCTTGGTGGAGAAGAGGGATGTGGGAACGCTGTACGCAGGTGGCGACTCACTCTCACACTGGGATTCCCCCCCCCTCCCCTGTCATTATGCAGTCTATCTGACTCCCTGCACCCCCCCCCCCCCCCCCATAGAGTGAAGGAAATATGCAACGTTTCATGTCAAAACCCTTCTTCAGACCCGGCCCGAAACGTTGGCTATTTCCTTCGCTCCATAGATGCTGCCTCAAGCCCTGTCCCACTGTGCGAGTTCACCCAAGAGCTCTCCTGAGTTTAAAATCTCGGTGTAGCATCTCTGTCCCTATCTTCAAATTCCCACTTTGAAATAAAATACAATTTTCGACTTAAAAATTTCGCAGCAGGATCGCCATTAGTCGATTCCCACGCATTTTCAATCATCATTCAATTCAGTGTAATTTTCACACCTGGTTGATGTCGTTTAAAAAATATATGCAGTGCATTAAAATAAATTGTTTCAAACATACCCGGTACTAAACGCACGAACATTAAGGTAGTTACTGATGTTACAAACAGTTATAAATGAATATATAATTTCAAAATGAAATAGGAGATTTCCGTGGAAAGAATATTTAGCCAGAATATGGTGAGGTCGCTGCAAAATGCTCACTTAAAACAATACGCCGTCAACGCAGGATTGTTTCTTAGCGCCCCTGACAGGCGTTTCAATCTCATCTCGTAGCTCACTGTTAATCGATTCATAGCTATTAATTTTCATTCCTGGACCGTATCAAACTTCCCCAAATGCAAACTCTTCAAGTTACGCGTCTTGTGTGGTGGTAAGGGAGGGGATGCTAGGATAAAATACCATGTATTTGAATTTATATAGCGATATTGCTGCAAAATTTTTAAGTCGAAAGTTGTATTTTATTTCAAAGTGGGAATTGGAAGATAGGGACAGAGATGTTACACAGAGATTTTGAGAGGAAGGAAACATTCCAGCAGCTGAGTAAAAGATCAGTCAAATGGTAGGTTCAATGAAGATCGGGCGAGGGGGGATTGAGGGTGGGGGGAAAGTTTCTATAGCTTGGGACTTGCCTAAATGAGTACCGAGATGGATTATCATTCGACACCAAATTTCTTAGACAATAATAACTTTTAAGCAGTTATCACAATATTATGCTGGATAGGGATCAACGGACTCTGTATGGTACATGCTCGTAAATTAGTAAAACAAATGTTCTTCTTTAAGTACTGTTGTTTCTGGGATGGGGTGACTGATAACAAATAACCTACATTCTATATTTTGTCATCACGTGACTGAAACTATGGCATATGTTGTGATATTTATTGAGATAGAAAGATACAACTGAGTTTGGGCAAGATATTACCTTGCAACATTCTGTATGTCTGATAGATATTGTGAAATGCAACTCAGAAATTATGGGAGGATTACATAAAACTACAATTCAAAGGTAATGAACATACAGAGTATTTTTATTCCCATCATGAACATACAATAGTGATAGAGGACACCAGGTCCTACTACGGTAGACTCACGAGCTACTACGGTATGACTACGTGTTAAAAAGTAGCAAATTTTCACATCCTGAGTATATTTAATTCGTGGACATTTTTCAACACGTTGAAAAATCTTCACAAGTTACCACGTTTCCCAAGTAACTGCCGTTAGCGCTAAGAAATGGCATGTTGGCCTTTATAACTAGAGGAATCGAATATAGGACCAAAGTGGTCCCTCTGCAGTTGTACAGAGCCCTAGTGAGACCGCAACTGGAGTATTTGGTGCAGTTTTGGTCCCCTAATTTGAGGAAGGGCATTCTTGCTATTGAGGGAGTGCAGCGTAGGTTTGCAAGGTTAATTCCCAGGATGGCGGGACTGTCATATGCTGAGAGAATGGAGCAGCTGGGCTTGTACACTCTGCAGTTTAGAAGGATGAGAGGGGATCTCATTGAAACATATAAGATTGTTAAGGGCTTGGACACACTAGAGGCAGGAAACATGTTCCTGATGTTGGGGGAGTCCAGAACCAGAGGCCACAGTTTAAGAATAAGGAGTAAGCCATTTAGAACGGAGATGAGGAAATACTTTTTCACACAGAGAGAGGTGAGTCTGTGGAATTCTCTGCCTCAGGGGACGGTGGAGGCTGGTTCGCTGGAAGCTTTCAAGAGAGAGCTAGATAGGGCTCTTAAAAATAGCGGAGTCAGGAGATATGTGGAGAAGGCAGGAACGGGGTACTGATTGGGGATGATCAGCCATGATCACATTGAATGTATGTGATATGAAAGTAAATTAGGTGTCAAATTAAACTTCTTTTTATGCAATATCTGATGGGATAAATTGCAGACTTGATTTTTTAAATCTCAAAATGTTCTAACATTGCTAGAAAATGTACCTGCATCTTGGAGGCCGAAGGTTAGGTTGTTAGCCAAGAAAGATAGACTCCGTTATCCCTCAGTACAGCAACATCAAGAACGATGTTGCTGTACTGAGGGATAGCCAAGTCTATCTCTCATTGCTAGCAGCTGGTGGGAAGTGGCTGTAAAGTGGGAAGTGGCTGTAAAAGGACAGCATTGCCGGGGGGAGGGGTTCCTTTCACAGCGTGTGGTTAGTCTGTCCAGGGGTAAAGTTGCGGGGAGGGCAGGAGCGTTGAGAAGGAGGGGGTCGACCGGGGATCATCCAGCTCAAGAGTGGGTCAGCGGGCGATGGATAACAGGACAGTGGGCGGTGGAGCTTACTCCATATGTCAGGGTGAGTAATGTCAATTGATCCCTTGTTCGCGCTGACATAGGAGTAAGCTCCACCGCCCGTTGTGATGTTATCCATCCCCCGCTGACCCGCTCCACCCAATGATCTTTGCCCTTGAGCTGGTCCCCTCACTGTTCCGACGGAGAGCACTGCCAGAGGTGAGCGGGCCGGCAGAAGCCGCTGAGATGGCAGTCGGTTCCGCTGTCCGGTGATGGAGGGCGCTCGCAGCCACGCGAGCTGCTTCCCTCCCCGGCCACAATGCGGTGGCTCCGCGCCCGGATTGCCGCGGCAGTGGTGAGTGAGCGGGTTACTGGCATAAGCCCCGACCCCCTCCTTCTCAACGCTCCTGCCCTCCCCGCAACTTTTACCCCTGGCTAGACTCCCCACACGCTGTGGAAGGAACTCTCCCCCGAATTGTCATGTTACTCACGACGCGCGACTCATTATATGAAAAATGTTCCCAATTGGGCCCCGCACCTCCTAAGGCCGGCCCTGGCCGCGAGTATGCGGGATCTTATCTCGGGCATGAAGGAGAGTTACGGTGACCTCCTAGAACAACGTGTCAACCGTGCGGCGGGTTTGTGGCGAGCGCAAACTCTTCTATTCTAGCAAATTAGGTCACCATAGTGGGACAGGTCCTTAAGGAAATTCTGTATGTCTTTCTTGCCTCTCACCTCCTGGTACAGATGCATGCAGGAAAGCTCCCTAGCGAGGTGTATTACAACATGGTTTGGCAACTTTGAAGTGTGGAAGAAATTATACAGAGAATGCCCTTTTTCCAATGTCATAGATTTATCGTAAGAACGATAATATAGTTCTCTAATTTCTGGTAGTCCTTACTTTCTTCTCCCCTCCTCAGCTCTCCCTCAGCCCACTGTCTCCTCCTCTTCCTTTCTTCTTCCCCCCCCCCCCCCTCCCCCCACCGTCACATCAGTCTGAAGAAGTACCTATCTCCTTCGTTCCTTAGATGCTGCTGCACCCGCTGAGTTTCTCCAGCCTTTTGTGTACCCTCGATTCTCCAGCACCTTCTTTAACTCCTTCTTAAACAATATAGTTTTATTTATTCTTTGCTGCTGTGGACGTGTTTAACTCCGATTGTCAGCGTGGAATGGTCGACAGTTAAGTGGACAATCCATTTCACATCCCTCCTGCGTTTTAATTCTAAGTTTAGTTTAGTTTAGTTCCGGGATACTGCACGTAAACAGGCCCCTTCGGCCCACCTAGTCCACGCCGACCAGCGATCTCTGCACATCGACACTGTCCTACACACACTAGGGACAATTTCCAATGATACCAGGCCAATTAATGGGGCTGTCCCACTGTACGAGCTAATTCAAGAGTTCTCCCAAGCTTCCCCTGATTCAAACTCGGAGATTTACGGTAATGGCCGCTCGTTGGTACTCGGGGCTCTCGTGGACATTTTTCAACATGTTGAAAAATCAAATGTTGTAAATGTTGGCTTTTCACTTTCGTTGATTCACACAATTGTTGAACATGTTGAAAAATCGTCACGAGTCTTCACGAGCTTACCGCGTTTCCCGAGTACCCGCCGTTAAGCGTTACGAGCCGCTAAGAGACGTCCCCGAGCTCCGTACATTCAACGTGCTTAACACAAGTTCGATTTTTATTTCAACTCGGGAGAACTCTTGAATAAGCTCGTACAGTGGGACAGCCCCATAACCTACAAACCCGTCGGTCTTTGGAGTGTGGGAGGAAACCGAAGATCCTGGAGAAAACCCACGCGGAGAAGGCACAAATTCCGTGCAGACAGCACCCGTAGTCGGGATGGAACCCGGGCCTCTGGCGCTGTGAGGCAGCAACTCTACCGCTGCGCCACTGTGACGCACACCTTTTAAGGTTTCAATGGAACTAATCCTCGTTTCCCACTGTGTGATTTCAGCTCGGGCCAATAATCACTTCAACTTCAACGGCAAGCCCAATTTCCGACAATTACATCGAATCATTCATACAGTAACCATGGTTACATTCACTCGCGCCTAAAAGTGGGTTCTGCTTCCTTGTTGAAGAACAAACATTCACGCTGCCCTCCATAATGTTTGGGACAAAGACCCATCATTTATTTATTTGCCTCTGTACTCCACAATTTGAGATTAGTAATGGAAAAAAATCACATGTGGTTAAAGTGCACATTGTCAGATTTTAATAAAGGCTATTTTAATACATTTTGGTTTCACCTTGTAGAAAATACAGCTGTGTTTATACATGGTCCCCCTATTTCAGGGCACCATAATGTTCGGGACGCATGGCTTCACAGGTGTTTGTAATTGCTCAGGTGTGTTCAATTGCCTCCTTAATGCAGGTATAAGGGAGCTCTCAGCACCGCGTTTTTCCATCACATTTGGAAACTTTTATTGCTGTTTATCAACGGGAAGACGAGATGAGATGAGAAGGACTTTTTTCACACAGAGAGTGGTGGGTCTCTGGAACTCTCTGCCACAGAGGGTAGTTGAGGCCAGTTCCTTGGCTATATTTAAGAGGGAGTTAGATGTGGCCCTTGTGGCTGAGGGGATCAGAGGGTATGGAGAGAAGGCAGGTACGGGATACTGAGTTGGATGATCAGCCATGATCATATTGAATGGCGGTGCAGGCTTGAAGGGCCGAATGGCCTACTCCTGCACCTAATTTCTATGTTTCTAAGACCAAAGTTGTGCCAAAGAAAGTCAAAGAAGCCACTATGAGACTGAGAAACAAGAACAAAACTGTTAGGCACATCAGCCAAACATTGGGCTTAGTAAAATCAACTGTTTGGAACATCATTAAGAAGAAAGAGAGCACTGGTGAGCTTACTAATCGCAAAGGGACTGGCAGGTCAAGGAAGACCTCCACAGCTGATGACAAAAGAATGCCCCCTATATTAAATAAATGATGGGTCTTTGTCCCAAACATTATGGAGGGCGCTGTAAAATAACTTGCTGAGAATTGTACCAATCGGACACCAAATCTGACCCTCACATTATCATTGATCAGGCTTTAACTTGCATTAAACGTTATTCACATTATTCCCTTTATCTTGTATCCGTACACAGTGGACGGCTCGATTGTAATCCTGTATTGTGTTTCCGCTAACTGGGTACCAAAAAAAAATAATTCATGGCTGATGACAAGAAAGATTTTCATAAAATAAATGCCACTTCTATGTCAACACAGGTTCAAATTCTGGAATGATTTATCATTTTTGTGGGGAAATCCATAAACCAGAGGATATGAGTTAAAGGAGAGAGGGGGGGAAGATTTAATCTGATCCTGAGGGGCAACCTTTTTCACAACAAAAGCTTTTCACTGTACCTCAGTACACGTGACAAACTCAACTCAACTCAAAAGTTTCAGTGGAGGGTTCGAGGAATCTTGGAGTAAATTCTGTCTCCAAAACTGTTCTGTCGATCCAAGATATTGGTTGACATCACCACAGGGATATACTGTTAGGCTGGGATGTGTCCAATGAAAGTTCTTTCAGTTTGCAGCTTTAAGGGCCTGTCCCACTTGCATGCGATTGGTGCGACCAAACGGAAGCCGAGTTCAGGCGAAGCTCGCGCTAAGATCGCGCGTGACGTCATTTGCATCATACCTACCAATCGGCTGGGCAGGAGGCGGGCCGCCGGATTTTCGGCGTCACACGGCGTCGGGCAGTGATGTCATCGCGCAACGCCACACGCTAGGCGTACGTCATCAAGACGCTGCGTACGACGTCAAGACGCTGCGTACGCCCGCAATGCACCTGCGGGCCGACAGGCCATTAGCGTACAAATTTTTCGGGCAGTGCAGGATTTTCGGAGCCCCGTGCAATTTCGGGACCAGCCCCGCACTACTCCATACTCCTCCGCGCTTCTAAGTGGGACCGGCCCCGCATGGCCATACGGTGCCCGTACACCTCAAGCAACCACGTTTGGTCGCGCAAGACGCATGCAAACGCATGCAAGTGGGACAGGCCCGTTAGACTTTACTTTAGAGAAACAGACCTTTCAGCCCGTCGGGTCTGCGCCAACCATCGATCACCCGTTCACACTAGTTCTATCCTACACCCTAGGGCACCAATTAACCAACAAACCTGTATGCTGTTGGAATGCGGGAGGAAACCGGAGCACTCGGAGGAAACCCACACAGGCCACGGGGAGAATGTGCAAACTCCGCACGGACAGCGCTAATAGTCATGGTCGAACCCGGGTCTCTGGCGCTGTGAGGCAGCAGCTCTACCGCTTAATGAAACATATATGATTATTAAGGGTTTGGACACGCTAGAGGCAGGAAACATGTTCCCGATGTTGGGGGAGTCCAGAACCAGGGGCCACAGTTTAAGAATAAGGGGTAAGCCATTTAGAACGGAGACGAGGAAACACATTTTTTCACAGAGTGTTGTGAGTCTGTGGAATTCTCTGCCTCAGAGGGCGGTGGAGGCCGGTTCACTGGATAATTTCAAGAGAGAGCTAGATAGGGCTCTTAAAGATAGCGGAGTCAGGGGATATGGGGAAAAGGCAGGAATGGGGTACTGATTGGGGATGATCAGCCATGATCAAATTGAATGGCGGTGCTGGCTCGAAGGGCCGAGTGGCCTACTCCTGCACCTATTGTCTATTGTCTATTGCTGCACCACCACTGCGTTGCTGTCCCCAAAGGCTCTATAAAGTTGTAGAAAATCGCATCCCTCTGCAATTGGATCCTCGACTTCCTCATCCACAGACCACAGTCTGTTCGTATTGGTGGAAATGTGTCAGACTCGATAACAATCAGCACGGGAGCA
This sequence comes from Raja brachyura, assembly GCA_963514005.1. The sequence continues at coordinate 63,265,527 of OY740794.1, read as the reverse complement.
CCTCAAGGCTGCGTGCTCAGCCCCCTGCTGTACTCACTCTATACTCATGACTGCGTAGCCGGTCATAGTGCGAACTCCATCATCAAGTTCGCTGATGACACCACTGTTGTGGGACGTATCACTGATGGGGATGAGTCAGAGTATAGAAAAGAGATCGAGCAACTGTCCATATGGTGCCAGCACAATAACCTGGCCCTCAACACCAGCAAAACCAAGGAACTGATTGTGGACTTTGGAAGGAGTAGGATGGGGACCCACAGTCCTGTTTATATCAACGGGTTGATGGTTGAAAGGGTCAAGAGCTTCAAATTCCGGGGTGTGCACATCTGTGACCTGGTCCGAGAACACTAATGCAATTATTAAGAAAGCTCATCGGCGCCTCTACTTCCTGAGAAGATTACGGAGAGTTGGTCTGTCAAGGAGGACTCTCTCTAACTTCTACAGGTGCACAGTAGAGAGCTTGCTGACCGGTTGCATCGTGGCTTGGTTCGGCAACTTGAGCGCCCTGGAGCGGAAAAGACTACAAAAAGTAGTAAACACTGCCCAGTCCATCATCGGCTCTGACCTTCCTTCCATCGAGGGGATTTATCGCAGTCGCTGCCTCAAAAAGGCTGGCAGCATCATCAAGGACCCACACCACCCTAGCCACACACTCATCTCCCTGCTACCTTCGGATACAAGGTACAGGAGCCTGAAGACTGCAACAACCCGGTTTAGGAATAGCTACTTCCCCACAGCCATCAGGCTATTAAACCTGGCTCGGAACTCTGAACATTAATATCCCTCCATCTGTTATTTGCACTTTATTAATTTATTAATTCATGTGTGTATTTACGTATATAATTGTGGTCAATGCCTTCTATGTTCTGTTGTGCTATGCAAAGAAAGATTTTCATTGTCCTGTCAGGGACACATGACAATAAACTCATTTGACTTGACTTTGACTTTGAATACGCAGCATAGAAATCCCTTATAACATGCTGGGGTCAAATGGCCACCAAAAATAACATTCCATCAAAACAAAATCTCTAACACAAAGATTTGAAATAACATTCATGGATTATAGTGGAGAATATTACAAATTCATCACATGTCCATAGAGTGATATTTGTGCGTAATACCAGACGCCCTTATTGATCCTAATCTAGATTTCATCAACGACAACTGAGGCACCAGAAGAAATAACCATCCCCAGTAGCTGTCATGAAATACAGACGACCTTCATCCTTACAACCACACTATAAGAGTAAAAAAAGTAAAAGTTAATTTATGTACAGGATAACAGCCCCTGATCGTTGCTCCAAAGACCGGCGAAATGTTAGGTCTTTGGAATCGGTAGGAAGATGAGATTACATTTCTGTGCAGTTTTACCGAAATTTCATTGCACATTGCAGAACCCGGAGGTCCACGGAAACAGCAATGACATAGTTCCAATCAACTCGTGGAGGCAAACATTGTTACAAACACAATTATGCCGTTCCCACTCACACAGGCGATAAGATTACCCCAGATGAAATATCTTCAATGCACTTTCAGGGCAATTGCAGAGAACAACATATGATGCATGAAGTAAAAGCATGTATAAGAAACATGATGACAAATAGGGCGGTCACGGTGGGGCAGCGGTAGAGTTGCTGCCTTACAGCGGATGCAGCGTCGGAGACCCGGGTTCGATCCTGACTACGGGTGCTTCCTGTACGGAGTTTGTACGTTCTCCCCGTGACCTGCGTGGGTTTTCTCCGAGATCTTTGGTTTCCTCCCACACTCCAAAGACGTGCAGGTTTGGAGGTTAATTGGCTTGGTAAATGTAAAAATTGTCCCTAGTGTGTGTAGGATAGTGTTAATGTAGGGGGATCGCTGGTCGGCGCGGACCCGGTGGGCCGAAGGGCCTGTTTCTGCGCTGTATCTCTAAACTAAACTAAAAATAACAATATGAAGACGGCCCAAACAAGGTGACTCTCTGCATGCTGGTCCCAGAAGCATATCTGCAATCACTCATTATAATCGATCGATACACTGTGGACGGCTCGATTGTAATCATGTATTGTCTTGACTGGTTAGCACGCTACAATAACTTTACACGGTACCTCAGAACACGTGACAATAATAAACTAAACTAACTAAACAACAAAAACTTAAGACAGACACAGAGTGCTGGAGTAACTCAGCGGGTCAGGCAGCGTCTGTGGAGAACATGGATAGGTGACGTTTCACAGAGTGCTGGAGTAACTCAGCGGGTCAGGCAGCGTCTGTGGAGAACATGGATAGGTGACGTTTCACAGAGTGCTGGAGTAACTCAGCGGGTCAGGCAGCATCTGTGGAGAACATGGATAGGTGACGTTTCACAGAGTGCTGGAGTAACTCAGCGGGTCAGGCAGCATCTGTGGAGAACATGGATAGGTGACGTTTCACAGAGTGCTGGAGTAACTCAGCGGGACAGGCAGCGTCTGTGGAGAACATGGATAGGTGACGTTTCACAGAGTGCTGGAGTAACTCAGCGGGTCAGGCAGCATCTGTGGAGAACATGGATAGGTGACGTTTCACAGAGTGCTGGAGTAACTCAGCGGGTCAGGCAGCGTCTGTGGAGAACATGGATAGGTGACGTTTCGGGTCGAGACACTTCATCCATTCGTTTAGAACTCGGCAAAATCAAAGTATCACGCATGCGGACATGTATCAAGGAGGATTACACAATGGATAAACAGTGGCTGACAAGATGAATAGAAGGTGCGCGGGCAGCCAGATGCGGTACAGCCAAATCACCTTCCAGGTTGCCCGAGGTAGCAGAAAATGCTGGAGAAACTCACTCCAGCAATTCTTTCTACCATCAATTTTTCCAGCATCTGCGGTTCTTTCTTTAACATTCCAGGTACAGGAGATGACGGAAGTCTGCGGGCCGGATGATTGAGGGAACAAAATCCAAATGCGGGCCAGATGATTTTGGGTTACGGGCCGGAGGGACCGCAGGTTGCCAACCCCTGCTCTAGATTTTAACATTTCCAATTCTTGCTTAAAGCTCTGACTGTCTGCCTGGTCTATGCTACTCATAATTCTATGTAATAGGTCTCTCCTCATCTTCAAAGAGGATTATAAAATGGAAGAGTTAGAGGTTATTTCCGTGTGATGGAGGTGAAGGAGAACAATTCAGGGAGAAGTTAAATTTCTTATATTTAGCCAAGAAATACAGTGTGGAAACAGGGCCTTGTTGGCCCAAGCCAGCCATCAATCACCCGTGCACTAGTCTTTCCTACACATTGGGGGACAATTTACGGAGGCCAATTAACCTACAAACCTGTACGTCTTTGGAGTGCGGGAGGAAACCGGAGCTCCCGGAGAAAACCCACGCAGGTCACGGGGAGAACGTACAAACTCCGCACAGACAGCGGCCGTAGTCAGGATCGAACCGGGGTCTCTGGTGCAGTGAGGCAGCGACTCTACCGCTGCGCCACCGTGCTGGCACCAACTCAGCCTGTTGTTCCACCACACAACCGGTGAGGATGAAATATGTGGGAAGGAACTGCAGACGCTGGTTTACACTGATGATAGACACAAAGTGCTGGAGTAACTCAGCGGGACAGGCGGCACCTCGGGAGAGCAGGAGTGGGTGACGTTTCAGTTCCAGACCCTCCTTCGGACTTGTTAGCCGTCTGTAGGGTGCGACTTGGGTGGGGGAAGGATGGAGAGAGAGGGAATGCCGGGGTTAAAGTTGGCTTTGCACTCACGAGGTGCCTGATCAATAAGTGCAAAGGCAGAGCCATTCATCAGGACCGACCGAACATTGGCAACCTCTCTTCCCTCAGTAACAACGCCTGATCTGCTTGTTCAATGCCCAAGTGGGCGACTGAATAGCTAAACTATGATTGGGCTCTTCAATACAGAGTATCTGAGTAATGACAACCCTGGACACTCAACTGTGTTTGAAAAGACAGCAAATTGATTTTTAGAACAATCGTGTATTTACCAGGAAACATATTTCTCTTAAGCGCAACATTTTACAGACAAGAATGAGAAAATATCTATCAATTTCTCAATGGTTCATGTCGCACCTTTGCACCGAGGATCCACTGCAGATTACAGCTTGGTTCTGTGATTTTAATAATTGCTCTGTGATTCTAAGAGTGGAGAATCTGCGGAATTCTCTGCCACAGAAGGCAGTGGCGGCCAATTCACAGGAAAAAGTCTTTGTTTGTGAACAAAGACTGCATAGACCAGGTTTATACTCTCTAGAATTTAGGAGATTGAGAGGGGACCTTATAGAAACTTACAAAATTCTTAAGGGGTTGGACAGGCTAGATGCAGGAAGATTGTTCCCGATGTTGGGGAGGTCCAGGACAAGGGGTCACAGTCTAAGGATAAGGGGGAAATCCTTTAGGACTGAGATGGGAAGGACTTTTTTCACACAGAGAGTGGTGGGTCTCTGGAACTCTCTGCCACAGAGGGTAGTTGAGGCCAGTTCATTGGCTATATTTAAGAGGGCATTAGATGTGGCCCTTGTGGCTAAGGGGATCAGAGGGTATGGAGAGAAGGCAGGTACGGGATACTGAGTTGGATGATCAACCATGATCATATTGAATGGCGGTGCAGGCTCGAAGGGCCGAATGGCCTACTCCTGCACCTAATTTCTATGTTTCTATGTTTCTAAGAGTAAAGTTGGGCTAACGGAATCAAGAGATATGGGGAGAAAGCAGGAACGGAGTACAGATTTTGGATGGTCAGCCATGATCATTTTGAATGGCGGTGCTGGCTAGAAGGGCCGAATGGCCTACTCCTGCACCTATTTTCAATGTTTCTATTCTAAATGTAATTTAGAAGTCTCTCAGCAGCTGGAGGCAAAACCTGTGCTGGAAATGGAAAGATACGTTTTCCAGTCTGAAAAAGGGTCTCATCCCCAAACATCACCTGTTCTCCACAGATGCTGCCTGACCCGCTGAGTTACTCCAGCACTCTGTGAAACGTCACCTATCCATGTTGATGAACTGAAAAATGAAATGCATTTTGCTGTTTGGAAGAAATGGTGAAAGGAGTTTCGAGCAAATTGAATGAAGTCCAAGACAAGCTGATTGTGTTACAAGATGAATACAATAAAATACAATTTATTTCATCATTTGAACCACATTGAGGTTCAAACAAAATTTCGTTTCTGCAGTCATACATACAAAAAAGAACCAAGACACAACACATTTTACACAAACATCCATCACAGTGAATCTCCTCCTCACTGTGATGGAAAGCAAAGTCTTATCTCTCCCCTGCACTCCCCATTCTTCTCCCGGTCAGAGTCAAAGCCCCCGGCGGGTGATAGTATATGTCCCTCGGCCATTCATGCCGCGCCGGGCGATGCAAGGCCCCGCTCCGGGTCTTAATGTTGGAGCCCCCGGCGGGCCCTAGCAAGTCCCGTGGCCATCAAAGCCGCGCCGGGTGATGTAAGGCCCCGCTCCAGGTCGTCTTCAACCCCGCAACTCGGGCGGGAGAAGTTGCTGCCGCGGGAGCTCCGAAAAGCGGTCTCCCACCAGGGACCCGCGAGCTCCCGGTGTTACCGTCCACCGGCCTGCAGCTGGAGCCTCCGAATCTCCGGGGTCGGGCAGCAGCAGCGCGCCATCACAGCTCCTCCCGTTCCGAACTCGGCCGGCCCCACGATGGTGAGTAGTCCACAGCTCAGTGACTGGAGCCCCAGGTCTGGTTGGAGGCTGCTCCACAGTGCTAGGCCACAACGGCAACGGAGACCCGACAGAGAAAAGGTCGGGTCCCCCGTACAGGGAAAAGATTTAAAAAGTTTCCCCCACCCCGCCCCGCACCCCCCCACATATATCCAGCTAAAAAAAACACTAACTAACACTCAAACGAGACAAAAAAAATTTTAAAAGACAGACGGACTGCAGAGGCCGCTGCAACGAGAGTCGCGCCGCCCACCGACCTAATCTCGTGAACGAAAGGAACAAATTGATAACTTGCCAACCCTGGGCCAGGAGAGAGATTTGAAGATTGAAAAACTGGAACGGAGAATGAATGAAAATACTCGGGCACTCCAGCAATACAAGATTAAAAATATGGATCTGGAAAACAAAAGCCGTCGACTGGCTTTGCGAGTTGTTGGTTTGCTGGAAGGTTAAAAGGGGATAATGTTATAACATATGCTTCTAAAATGATAAAGGAGACTTTCAACATTAAGCACTATGAAAATCTTCCAACGCACACAGGATTGGGAAGAAAATCTGGTAATAAACGGAGACATTTGATTGTTCGGTTTCACTTCTTGCAAATGAAGGAGAATATTCTCCAGGCAGCAGAAAAGTTGGGCGTGGTTGAATATGAAGGATGCAAGTATCGGTTTGTTCCTGAGCTTTTGGAAATAAGAAAGTCTTTCCATAATGTAATGTCTGATTTGTTTAAGAAAAAGTTGCGCCCAGCCTTACTTTATCCAGCTAGACTGCGTATACGACTTTTTAATGGTAACATTCGATTTTTTAACAATCCTCAAGATGCTTCCAGCTTTCTGGAGGCTTACGAGGGTGAAGGGGAAAAAATTGATAGCTGATTAAGTTATAAATGGAGATTTACTGTTCCTATTTTGACAATAAATCGTTTGGTAGTGATTAAGAATTTAACTGGACGAGTTGTTCTTCTTTTATATGCATTAATTTTTAAGAATTTCTATGTTAGTTTTTCTATTTTTAAAATGGAAGGAATTAGTTTTTCTCCTGTCTTTAGACAAATTAAGTGAACGCAGTTCTTGTGTTTCATATTTTGACCTTAATTAATTATATGAAGTAACTCTTGTTCTTCAGCTCCACTGCCAACATGTACTTTTTTTTCCAAACCACAACATGAACGTGTTTTGGCTATTGAGTGGCAAATATGCTTTTTTTTACGCAGGGTGCTGTTAAGAGAGATGGGGGTAGGGGAGGGATTAGGTAGCTTACTGACTGTCTATTGGTCAGTTTCAGGCTTTTCATGGGTTGGTGGAGGTGGAGGTGTCCTTTGATTCTTACTTAATGTTTTTCCTTTGTGCAGAATATGAACTACAAAAATGTCTGAAATGTCGTTACTTCTGGCTCCGCCCTAGCTTTTTCTTCTTCCAGTATCATGAATGATTAGGCTTTAAGAAATTAACCCTTTACATCACACATTATTTTTACAAACAATATGGATAAAGTTATTAACTTTCTCTCATGGAATGTGAATGGCTTGAACCATCCCATTAAGAGGAAAACATTTTTTAAAGTTCTTCGTAGACTAAGTGCTCAGGTTATTTTTGTTCAGGAAACTCATGTAAGGCAAGATGGCAATCAACGGTTTTTCAAGTTTTGAAGAGGACAGCAGTTTTATTCAAATTCACAGGCTAAGGTGAAAGAAGTCTCTATTTTTATTGACTCCTCAATTCCGTTTGGTCATTATGAAACTATTTCTAATCCATATGGTAGATATTTGGTGATTATTGTTCTTTATAACCAAAATGTTGCTATGGTGAATGTTTATGCACCAAATATTGATCACCCTGAGTTTTTTAAACAGTTAATTGCATCCTTTCCTAATTAAAATGAACACTTTTTAATAACGGGTGAAGTTTTCAACTGTTGACAATTGTTGATTGACAGATCTGCATCTGATCATGTACTTCCAAATAAATCAGCTAGTTTTACCAATTCTGTTTTACTTGACTCTGGAATGTTAGAAGTCTGGAGATTCTTACACCCAAATGACAAAGAATGTTCTTTTTTTTCTCATGTATATCATAGTTACTCTAGGATTGACTATATAATAGATTTTCGGCTAGTTTCATCGGTCACTGCATGTGAGTACGATGCAATTGCTATTCGCACCATTGAAACTATCAATCAAACTACCTGATTCCAAGTTTAGTGCTAAACAATGGCGATTTAATGCTGCTATGCTTCAAGATTTAAATTTTGTTCATTTTATTAAAGATCAGATTGCTTTCTTCTTCTTAACAAACTCTACTGAAGAAATATCCAATGGTGTAGTCTGGGATGCTTTTAAGGTATATATTCGTGGAAAAATTATTTCTTCAAAAAACAAACTCAAAAAGAAATAGTTATATTGGCTGACAAGATCATTCTCAAGATGGCGCCTGCCTGCGGCGACTTTTGCGGAGCACCAGAACAGAAAAGAATTACCTACAACTTCTATCAACTTACCTGCATCAGGGAAACGGCAGTAATCGGTGCCGTTTCAGACTGGCTGCTTGTGCAGCTGAAAGCGCTGGGAATTTTGCGATCTCCCGCAGCTGCGGGAGCCCCGGGCTTTAAACGTTCCCACACTGGCTGTGAAACTCCCGACCCGACTGAGGATCCCAAGTACGGCACCTGGAAACCCCGGGATGACCTCCAGAGCCGACGGGCTGGATATCCCAGAAGAAATGAGGCTGGAGCTGCTGACTCTGAGGGAACCCTCGTTCATTACGGAGCTGGAGCTGCCGTCTGTGAGGGAATTCCCGTTCCAGCACAGGTCCGCAGAAACAGCAGGTACAGGAAACACAGTACCTGGAAACAAAGGGGAAGCCTCCATTGTGTCCGGAAACGTGTCCGGCGGGCAGGACTTCAGGTCAGACTGAAGCGGAGGGGGCTTCGGCCCCCTCCCTCTACTATCCTACTGGCCAATGTACAATCCCTTGAAAATAAAGTGGAGGACTTAAGGGCAAGGCTGCTCTATCAGAGGGAGCTGAGGGAATGCTCTGTGTTCTGTTTCACAGAGACATGGCTCACCCCCAGCTCCCCAGACTCAGCGGTCCAGCCTGAAGGGTTCTCCATCCATCGCATGGACCGTACACTGGCATCGGGGAAAGGTAGAGGAGGGGGCGTCTGCCTCATGGTCAACTCTGCGTGGTGCTCAGACGTGGCAGTCCTGTCCAACTCCTGCTCTCCACACCTGGAACATCTGGCGGTGAAGTGCCGTCCCTTCTACCTACCGAGGGAATTCACCTCCATCATCCTGACCGCAGTCTACATCCCACCCCAGGCAGACGTCCGTCTGGCACTGGAGGAGCTGCACGCCGTGGTCAACAAACACCAGACGTCTTACCCCGAGGCATTTACCACCATTGCTGGGGACTTCAATAAGGCAAACCTAAAGAAATGACTCCCCAACTTCCACCAACATGTCTCCTGCTGCACGAGAGGACCAAACGCCCTCGACCACTGCTACACCACCATCAAGGATGCCTACCGCTCTATCCCTCGCCCTCACTTCGGTAAATCCGACCATACCGCGGTGCTGCTTCTTCCTGCCTACAGGCAGCAATTAAAGAGCGCACCCCCAGAGGCGAGGACAGTACAGAGCTGGTCGGGGGGGGCATAGGAACAACTACAGGACTGTTTGGAGTCTGTAGACTGGGCAATGTTCAAGGACTCGGCAACGAACTTGAATGAATACGCCACAGTCGTTACAGACTTCATAAAGAAATGTGTGGAGGACTGCATCCCTACAAAAACCTTCCGAGTGTTTCCCAATCAGAAACCTTGGATGAACTGTGAGATCCGCACTCTTCTGAAGACCAGACACCGGGCATTCATGTCTGATGACACAGTGGTCTACAAGAAGTCCAGATACGACCTTGGTAAGGCCATCAAAAAGGCCAAAAGGGAGTTCTGCTCCAAGCTGGAGGATGAGACAGATGTTTGGCAGCTGTGGCGGGGACTGAATGCCATCACCTCCTACAAGGCAAAATCAGAAGGCAGCTCGGATGTCGGCGATACATCACTCCCTGATGAGCTCAATGCATTTTACGCACGCTTTGATAGGGAGAACACTGATGTGCATTCCCGAGCCCCTATTCGCTGTGATGGTATTTCAGTCTCAGTTACAGAGGCCGACGTCAGGAAATCCTTCAGAGGGGTGAACCCTCGAAAAGCATCTGGACCTGATGGCATACCTGGTCATGTCCTAAAAACCTGTGCGGACCAACTGGCTGGAGTTTTTACGGACATTTTCAACCTGTCACTTCTGAGGTCTGAGGTTCCCACCTGCTTCAAAAGGCCATCAATAATACCGGTGCCCAAGAAGAGCAAGGTGACGTGCCTCAATGACTATCGACCTGTGGCACTAACGCCTGTGGTGATGAAGTGCTTCGAGAGGTTGATCATGGTGCAAATCAACTTCTACCTCGACAAAAACCTGGACCCACTGCAGTTCGCTTACCGCCACAACAAATCAATGATGGATGCGATCTCACTGGCCCTCCACTCCGCTCTGGACCACTTGGACAACAAAAACTCATATGTCAGGCTGTTATTCATTGACTACAGCTCGGCATTTAACACAGTCATCCCCTTCAAGCTGGTTACCAAACTCGCAGAACTGGGCTTCTGCGCATCCCTCTGCAATTGGATCCTCGACTTCCTCATTCACAGACCACAGTCTGTTCGTATTGGTGGAAATGTGTCAGACTCGATAACAATCAGCACGGGAGCATCTCAAGGCTGCATGCTCAGCCCCCTGCTGTACTCACTCTATACTCATGACTGCATAGCCAGTCATAGTGCGAACTCCATCATCAAGTTCACTGACGACACCACTGTTGTGGGCCGTATCACCGATGGGGATGAGTCAGAGTATAGAAGAGAGATCGAGCAACTGTCCATATGGTGCCAGCACAATAACCTGGCCCTCAACACCAGCAAAACCAAGGAACTGATTGTAGACTTTGGAAGGAGTAGGATGCGGACCCACAGTCCTGTTTACATCAACGGGTCGATGGTTGAAAGGGTCAAGAGCTTCAAATTCCTCGGCGTGCACATCTGTGAACATCTTTCCTTTTCCGAGAACACAGATGCAATTATTAAGGAAGCTCATCAGTGCCTCTACTTCCTGAGAAGATTACGGAGAGTTGGTCTGTCAAGGAGGACTCTCTCTAACTTCTACAGGTGCACAGTAGAGAGCTTGCTGACCGGTTGCATCGTGGCTTGGTTCGGCAATTTGAGTGCCCTGGAGAGGAAAAGACTACAAAAAGTAGTAAACACTGCCCAGTCCATCATCGGCTCTGACCTTCCTTCCATCGCGGGGATCTACCACAGCCGCTGCCTCAAAAAGGCTGGCAGCATCATCAAGAACCCACACCATCCTGGCCACACACTCATCTCCCTGCTACCTTCGGGTAGAAGGTACAGGAGCCTGAGGACTGCAACAACCTGGTTTAGGAATAGCTACTTCCCCACAGCCATCAGGCTATTAAACATGGCTCGGACAAAACTCTGAACATTAATATCCCTTTATCTGTTATTTGCACTTTATTAATTTATTAATTCATGTGTGTATTTATGTATATAATTGTAGTCAATGCCTACTATGTTCTGTTGTGCTATGCAAATAAATAATTTCATTGTCCTGTCAGGGACACATGACAATAAACTCTTTTGACTTTACTTTGACTTTGAGATTAAAGAAATTGATTAAAAATATTCAAAAGCTCCTAGTCTAGAGCTCTATAAGAATAGTTGAACTTGAATTGAGATATAATTTGTTATTAGTATCACCGATTGAGAACCAGCTACTTAAAACCAAAAGTCAATTTTATATACATGGCAAGAAATGTGGTAAATTACTCGCTAATCAGTTGAAAGTGGTGTCGGCCAAACGTCAGATTACTAAAGTGAGTAAACGGGATGGTACATTGACTGTAGACCATGATGAAATTAATAAATCCTTTCAGGAATTTCATACCCCCCAATACCAATCAGTATTCCTACTGATTCCAATATAATGCATGAGTTTTTAAAGAAACTGAATTTACCGAACTTACCACATAAATAGTCTCTGTTGTTAGATGAACCCATCACGGAAGAAGAGACACAGAAAGCAATCCTTTCAATGAATTTTGGTAATCTCCCAGTTGAGATGGGTTTACAGTAGAATTTTTAATGTATTTCTCAAGTTTACTGTCTCCCTGGCTTTGCAAGGTTTTTAAAGAAGCCTTTTTAATGAATAGATTACCACAATCCTTTCGTGAAGCTTCTATTTCTTTAATTCTTAAAAAAGATAAAGACCCTACTGAAGTGACATCATATAGACCTATATCACTGTTAAATGTAGATTCCAAAATTCTTTCCAAAATATTAGCCATGAGATTGGAAAATATTTTAACGCAAATTATTTCTGAAGATCAGACAGGTTTTATTAAAAATTGTTACTCTAACGTTAGGAGATTAATGGATATCGCAGATACAGCGTCAAATAAAACCCCAGAATGTGTCATTTCACTTGATGCCGAGAAGGTGTTTGATGGAGTAGAATGGGAATACTTATTCAATACACTTGAAAAATCTAAGATTGGTCCAAAATTTATTTCTTGGGTCAAGCTGATATATCATATACCTCAGGCTTCTGTACTTACCAATAATCAGAGATCCCCTTTTTTCAGGCTCTTTCAAGGTACTAGACAGGGATGTCCTTTAAGTTCTTTACTGTTTGATATTGCTTTGGAACCTTTGGCCACCGCTATTAGGGAATCCCCTAATATTTTTGGTATTGTCCATGGGAATAAGACACATAAGCTATCTCTTTATGCAGATGATCTGTTATTATTCATTGAGATGCCCCGAGAAATCTATTCCGGCAATAGTAGCTCTACTTAATCAATTTAGTAGTTTCTCTGGTTATTAACTAAATCTTAGTAAGAGTGAGCTTTTTCCATTAAACAAACTAGTTTCGAATTATAGACCGTTTCCACTTAGGTTGACTACCAAAAGTTTTACTTAGATATTAAAATTACCAAGAAACACAAGGATTTATTTAAAGCTAATTTTATGCCTTTAATTGACCATATCAAACAACAGTGTACTAAATGGTCACCAATTTGTCACAGGTCGTGCTGCATCTCCCCTTTTCCTAATCGGCCACCATTTAGGTAATAGTCTGCTGTCCTGTTTTTGCCACCAAAGTGGATAAGCTCTGTGCTTATACTGCATCTGCCAAATATTTGCCCACTCATCCAGCTTATCCAAGTCACCTTGCAGTCTCCTAGCATCCTCCTCACAGCTAACACTGCCCCCCAGCTTAGTGTCATCCGCAAACTTGGAGATATTGCCTTCAATTCCCTCATCCAGATCATTAATATATATTGTAAACAGCTGGGGTCCCAGCACTGAGCCTTGCGGTACCCCACTAGTCACTGCCTGCCATTGTGAAAAGGACCCGTTTACTCCTACTCTTTGCTTCCTGTTTGCCAGCCAGTTCTCTATCCACATTAATACTGAACCCCCAATGCTGTGTGCTTTAAGTTTGTATACTATTCTCTTATGTGGGACCTTGTCAAAAGCCTTCTGGAAGTCCAGATACACCACATCCACTGGTTCTCCCTTATCCACGCGACCAGTTACATCCTCGGAAAATTCCACAAGATTCGTCAGACATGATTTACCTTTCGTAAATCCATGCTGACTTTGTCCAATGATTTCACCACTTTCCAAATGTGCTGCTATCCCATCTTTAATAACTGACTCTAGCAGTTTCCCCACTACCGATGTTAGACTAACTGGTCTATAATTCCCCATTTTCGTTCTCCCCCCCTTCTTAAAAAGTGGGGTTACATTAGCTACCCACCAATCCTCAGGAACTACTCCAGAATCTAAAGCGTTTCGAAAAATTATCACTAATGCATCCACTATTTCTGGGGCTACTTCCTTAAGTACTCTGGGATGCAGCCTATCTGGCCCTGGGGATTTATCGGCCTTTAATCCATTCAATTTACCCAACACCACTTCCCGACTAACCTGGATTTCACTCAATTCCTCCTTTGACCCGCGGTCCCCTGCTATTTCCTGCAGATTATTTATGTCTTCCTTAGTGAAGACGGAACCAAAGTAGTTATTCAATTGGTCCACCATATCCTTGTTCCCCATGATCAACTCACCTGTTTCTGACTGCAAGGGACCTATATTTGTTTTAACTAGTCTCTTTCTCTTCACATATCTATAAAAACGTTTGCAGACAGTTTTTATGTTCCCTGCCAGTTTTCTTTCATAATCTATTTTTCTTTTCCTAATTAAGCCCTTTGTCCTCCTCTGCTGGTCTCTGAATTTCTCCCAGTCCTCTGGTATGCTGCTCTTTCTGGCTACTTTGTACGCATCGTCCTTTACTTTGATACTATCCCTGATTTCCCTTGTTATCCACGGATGCACTACCTTCCCTGATTTATTCTTTTGCCAAACTGGGATGAACAATTTTTGTAGTTCATCCATGCAGTCTTTAAATGCCTTCCATTGCATATCCACCATCAACCCTTTTAGAATTAATTGCCAGTCAATCTTGGCCAATTCACGTCTCATACCCTCAAAGTTACCTTTCTTTAAGTTCAGAACCATTGTTTATGAATTTACAATGCCACTCTCCATCCTAATGAAGAACTCAACCATATTATGGTCACTCTTGCCCAAGGGGGCACGTACAACAAGACCGCTAACTAACCCTTCCTCATTACTCAAAACCCAGTCTAAAATAGCCTGCTCTCTCATTGGTTCCTCTACATGTTGATTTAGATAACTATCCCTCATACATTCCAAAAAAATCCTCTTCCTCAGCACCCCTGCTCATTTGATTCACCCAATCTATATGAAGATTGAAGTCACCCATTATAACTGTTTTGCCTTTGTCGCACGCATTTCTAATTTCCCGTTTGATACCATCCCCAACTTCACTACTACTGTTAGGTGGCCTGTACACAACACCCACCAGCCTTTTCTGCCCCTTAGTGTTTCGCAGCTCTACCCATACCAATTTCACATCCTCCAAGCTAATGTCCTTCCTTTCCATTGCGTTAATCTCCTCTCTAACCAGCAACGCTACCCCACCTCCTTTGATATTATTGACTCCAAAATTTCTTCATATCTATATGGCAGAATAAAAATTCCTGACTAAGTAAAAAATACTTACAGAAATTTTAAAAAAAGATGGTGGTTTGGCACTGCCGAACCTTAGATTCTACTATTGGGCAGTTAATGTTAGATATTTAACGTTTTGGACATAAGATTTAGAAGATACCCAATGCCCAGGATAGATAAATCTTGAACGTGATTCTATACAAGGGCTATCATTGACTTCTATTCTAGGGGCCACGTTACCTTTTACAATTACGAGATTAAATAAATATACGACTATCCCAATAATAAGACATTCACTCCAAATATGGTTTCAATTTTGTACGTTTTTTGTACTGAATCATTTTATCTTATCGAGTCCCGTCATATCTAATTTTCTCTTTTAACCTTCTAGTACTGATCAAGCCTTTCTGTTATGGAAGAGGAAGGGATTAGTAGCTATTCGTGATTTGTTTTTGGACGGTATTTTATGTCTTTCGAACAACTCTCCAATAAATATAATTTACCTAATTCACACTTTTTTAGATATTTACAAATTAGACACTTGTTGAGGGCTACTCAACCCTTTTTTCCGCTACCACATCAAACCGAAATCTTGGGAAAAGGTTTACATTTGAACCCTTATCAGAAAGGATTAATAACGACTATTTATGAGTTGATTTTGAAATTACAAATAGATATATTTGATAAAATTAAGAATGACTGGGAAAGAGAGCTCCAAATTTCTCTATCTATAGAGAAATGGGAGAGGATTCTTCAATAAGTTAACACTTCCTCAATGTGTGCAAGACACACTTTGATACAATTCAAGGTGGTTCACAGAGCTCATATGTCAAAAGATAAGTTAGCTCATTTTTATGGTCATATAAATCCCACCTGTGACAGATGTAATTCTGAAGTGGCCTCACTGACCCATATGTTTTGGTCCTGCCCACTTTTGGAAAAATATTGGAAAGACATTTCTGATACTATTTCTGTAGTTTTAGGTATCGATTTACAACCTCATCCTATTACTGCAGTTTTTGGGCTACCAATGTTAGATTCTACTCATCTGTCCCGCTCCGCCCATCGGCTGATTGCTTTTACCACATTAATCGCCAGAAGATCTATTTTATTTAAATGGAAAGACTCTAAACCTCCGACCACACTCCATTGGTACTCTGAAACGATATCATGTTTAAATTTAGAAAAAATAAGGAGTGACAATGTTGAACCCTTGGTTAAATTTGATAAGACTTGGGGAAAATCTATTCAACACTTTCACACAACATAAATTGTTCCCTCTCCAACCATTATAAAAACTATTTTACCTTTATATGGTGGAACGGACTTCACGACAAACAGGGATTTAAATTGTTGAAATTCGCAGCCCAGATTCTGTTTTTCTTTTTTTCCTTTTTTCTAGTTTAGGGGGGTTTCGTTTCTTCCTTTTTTCTCCTTTTTTAATTTTTTTTTTCCTTATTACCTTTTTGTTTTTTTTCTACATATGTAAGTTTTCTTTTAAACATTTAACTACATTTACATAGAGACCGGGAGGTCTATATTCAATGTGTATTTTGACACTGGACTCATATTTAGGTTATAGCTACCATTAATTAGGTATGTTACAATACCTACCTCTAGCGGCGCTGCAGTTCTGCCGCGCCCCGTGTGCGTGACTTTGGCGCCTTTCAGAGGGGGGTAGGTATAAAATGCCGTTTTTCCATAGACAGTCCAAATCGATCCATGTCGGGCGATTTCGTCCCTAAAGAGAAATCGCTCCGACATTTCATTCATGAAGCTATTTTTAAATTACGCTAGATTATTTATTAACTAGATTCGTTTAAAAATCATCTTCTAAAGCTCTGAACGCCGACAGCAGAACAGACCTAAGGTAGGCGATAAAAGAAGCTACACAGTTTATTTTTACATAAAAACGTGGTTCTTAGGAAGTATTTAATCAAATTTTCATGTTGTGAAAAGGGCACAAAAAAATGTATGAACCGCCAGTATTTTTCATACCGACTTCACCGCAAACCGCAACGTTCTAATCCACCGCATTCCACTAAAACCCACTCGCAAGTTGATTTAAATGGCCATTAATTTACAGGCATTAAACACTAAATTCCTTCCATTTGGCACATAAATTCATGAAAATTAGATTTAAAAATCATGTTATATTGTGGATTATTGTGTGAATGTTATTTGGACACTTAGGCAATTTAAAAATGTTTATCATTTCTTAAGAAATAGATAGATGTTTTTTGTTAAAGAAGGAACTGCAGATGTTGGAGAATCGAGGGTTACACAAAAAGCTGGAGAAACTCAGCGGGTGCAGCAGCATCTAAGGAGCGAAGGAGATAGGCGACGTTTCGGGTCGAGACCCTTCTTCAGATGTTTTTTGGTGTGCTGGCCATTATAAATCAGAGCATTGAATATAGGAGTAGGGAAGTAATGTTAAAATTGTACAAGGCATTGGTGAGGCTAATTCTGGAGTATGGTGTACAATTTTGGTCGCCTAATTATAGGAAGGATGTCAACAAAATAGAGAGAGTACAGAGGAGATTTACTAGAATGTTGCCTCGGTTCCAGCAACTAAGTTACAGGGAAAGGTTGAACAAGTTAGGTCTTTATTCTTTGGAGCGCAGAAGGTTTAGGGGGGACTTGATTGAGGTCTTTAAAATGATGAAAGGGATAGACAGAGTTGACGTGGATAAGCTTTTCCCGTTGAGGGTAGGGAAGATTCAAACAAGAGGGCATGACATGAGAATTAAGGGACAGAAGTTTAGGGGTAACATGAGGGGGAACTTCTTTACTCAGAGAATGGTGGCTGTGTGGAATGATCTTCCAGCAGAAGTGGTGGAGGCAGGATCGATTTTACATTTAAAAGTAAAGTGGATAGGTATATGGACGGGAAGGGAATGGAGGGGTATGGTCTGAGTGCAGGTAGATGGGACTAGGGGAAAATAAATGGTCGTCACTGACTGGAAGGGCCGAGAGGGCCTATTTCCGTGCTGTAATTGTTATATGGTTATATGGTTAAGAAGGGTTACAACCCGAAACGTTGCCTATTTCCTTCTCTCCATAGATGCTGCCTCACCCGCTGAGTGCAGAGTAGATTTACAAGGTTAATTCCAGGGATGGCGGGACCGTCATATGCTGAGAGAATGGAGTGGCTGGGCTTGTACACTCTGGAATTTAGAAGGATGAGAGGGCATCTTATTGAAACATATAAGATTATTAAGGGTTTGGACACACTGGAGGTAGGAAACATGTTCCCGATGTTGAGGGAGTCCAGAACCAGGGGCCACAGTTTATGAATAAGGGGTAAGCCATTTAGAACGGAGATGAGGAAACACTTCTTCACACAAGGAGTTTGTGAGTCTGTGGAATTCTCTGCCTCAGAGGGCGGTGGAGGCCGGTTCTCTGGATACTTTCAAGAGAGAGCTAGATAGGGCTCTTAAAGATAGTGGAGACAGGGGATATGGGGATAAGGCAGGAATGGGGTACTGATTGGGGATGATTAGCCATGATCACAATGAATGGCGGTGCTGGCTTGAAGGGACGAATGCCCTACTCCTGCACCTATTGTCTATTGTCTATTGTAGACCAAAGGGAAAAGTACAGAGTGCAAGACAGATCTCAACATTAAAGCGAATCAGTTCCTAGTGACAATCTCCGCAATGGGGTAGAGGTGAATGTCTAAATATTCTGTACCTTTCTGAGTCCCTCCAGCAGTTAGTCTTTTGCACTTTAAAAGGATTTCTGAAACCCATTAGCAACAAAGCGTTATGGACTAAAGATGAATGATTTATCAGGCAAAGGAAAAATTGAGAATTAGGAACATAATTAAAAATGTCATTCATAATAATGTGAAGAAGACTTGATATTGAAGGATTTACCAGCTGTAAAGTTTCTCTGCATTTATATATATGAATTCAACGTGGATTCTGATTTGGATGTGAAGGTTGTGGAAAGCACACTGGATTTTCTCTTCTTTTAATAAGTTAGTAGGAAGATTTTGCCAATACCAGCGAAACTGGAACTGCTTCCGTTCAATACGACTTCATCCAAGAACTTTCTTGGGCAATAAGTTATTGTCATAATTCGTAACAAAAGAGGACATTTGGGCAACTCCATGAACATAAGATCATAAGTGGCAGGAGTAGAATTAGGCCATTCGGCCCATCAAGTCTACTCCACCATTCAATCTTGGCTGATCTATCTCTCCCTCCTAACCCCATTCTCCCTGCCTTTTCCCCATGCCCCCGTGTAAAAACTGTCCCTAATGGTTGCAGGGTAGTGTTAATAATATAACCATATAACCATATAACAATTACAGCACGGAAACAGGCCATCTCGGCCCTTCAAGTCTGTGCCGAACAACTTTTTTCCCTTAGTCCCACCTGCCTGCACTCATACCATAACCCTCCATACCCTTCTCATCCATATGCCTATCCAATTTATTTTTAAATGATACCAACGAACCTGCCGCCACCACTTCCACTGGAAGCTCATTCCACACCGCTACCACTCTCTGAGTAAAGAAGTTCCCCCTCATGTTACCCCTAAACTTCTGTCCCTTAATTCTAAAGTCATGTCCTCTTGTTTGAATCTTTCCTATTCTCAAAGGGAAAAGCTTGTCCACATTAACTCTGTCTATCCCTCTCATCATTTTAAAGACCTCTATCAAGTCCCCCCTTAACCTTCTGCGCTCCAGAGAATAAAGACCTAACTTATTCAACCTATCTCTGTAACTTAGCTGTTGAAACCCAGGCAACATTCTAGTAAATCTCCTCTGAACCCTCTCTATTTTGTTGACATCCTTCCTATACTTGGGCGACCAAAATTGTACACCATACTCCAGATTTGGTCTCACCAATGCCTTGTACAATTTTAACATTACATCCCAGCTTCTATACTTAATGCTCTGATTTATAAAGGCTAGCATACCAAAAGCTTTCTTTACCACCCTATCTATATGAGATTCCACCTTCAAGGAACTATGCACGGTTATTCCCAGATCCCTCTGTTCAACTGTATTCTTCAATTCCCTACCATTTACCATGCACGTCCTATTTTGATTTGTCCTGCCAAGGTATAGCACCTCACACTTATCAGCATTAAACTCCATCTGCCATCTTTCAGCCCAGTTTTCCAACTGGCCTAAATCACTCTGTAGAATATGTGGGGATCACTGGTCAGCGTGGACCCGGTGGGCCGAAGGGCCTGTTTCTGTGCTGTATCTCTACACATAACCCCTGACAACCGTACTAATCAACAATCTATCAATCTCTGTCTTAGAAATATCCATTGACTTGGCCTCCACAGCCTTGTGTGTCGATGAATCCCACAGAACCACCACCCTCTTTTTTTTTTTTCAATTTTTTTATTAGAGTAGGTAAGCAGTGAATTAGCAAACACATATTATGATAGCAATATGTCCTGTACAGCAATCATACATTATTAATATTATCAAATGAGTCATATTGTCTCTAATAATTTTTTTTTATAAAGAGAGAGAAAAACAGAGAGATGAAGTAAAAATCAAAAAGAAATGATGAAGAATGGAATCATTTACCATTAATATGTCATTGGAGATATGATCAAGGAATATAGAATATAACTTTTCATCTAATACTGAGTCCAAGTTTCAGTTAGGGTTCCCTGCTGAACCGATCTACCCCTTTAAATAATCAATGAAAGAAGACCATATTCTAACGAAGACTTCTTGTCTGTCCATTAGGGCAAATCTAATTCTTTCCAAGTGTAGGGTCTCCGACATTTCCGTAATCCACATTTTAATTGTGGGGGATATAGGGCCTTTCCAAAATTTTAATATTAATTTCCTCCCAATTATTATACTATAATCTAGGAAATTTCTTTGACTTGTTGTAAGTCGACAACCACCACCCTCTGACTAAAGAAATTCCGTCCTAATCAAGAATGAAGAATGATGAAGGTCCAGCTTGTAAAAACTAATGATAAGAAAATAAACATGGACCGATACAGGAGCAGACTCTTAGCCCACAATGTCCGTGCCGAACATACAGCCAAGATTAACCAATCTCATCTGCCTGCATTGTTTTCTCTGGAACGGCAGAGGTTGAGGGGACACCTGATGGAAGTGTATAAAATTACGAGAGGCGTAGAAAGGGTAGACAGTCACAACCTTTGTCCCAGGCAAGAAATGTCAAAAACTTGATGAGATAGCTTTAAGGATTTTGTTTCGGAGATAGAGCGCGGAAACAGGCCCTTCAGCCCACGGAGACCAGCGATCCCCACACACAAACACTATCCTACACACACTAGGGACAATTTACACACATACACCAAGCCAATTAACCTACAAACTTGCACGTCTTTGGAGTGTGGGTGGAAACGGGAGATCTCGGAGAAATCCCACCTGGGTCACGGGGAGAACGTGCAAACTCCGTACAGACAGCACCAGTATTCGGGATCGAACCCAGGTCCCTGGCACTGCAAGCGCTGTAATGCAGCAACTCTACCGCTGCGCCACTAGGTGGCACTGCCCAGACCACAGGTTAAGGTATTAATGGCAGATAAACCTCTTGTGAAACAGAGGTAGAAACAAGGAACTGCAGATGCTCGTTTACAAAATAAAATACAGAGTGCTGGAGTAACTCAACGGGTCATGTAGCATCTCTGGAGAGAAGGGATGGGTGATGTTTCGGGTCGAAACCCTTCTTCAGACTCGACCCAAAACGTCATCCATTCCTTCTCTCCAGAGATGCTACCTGTCCCGCTGAGTTACTCCATCTATTTGGGCCTATCTTCGGTTTTCACCAACATCTGCAGTTGCTTCCTCCACAGTAGCTCAGCACCACTCTCTGGTTGTGGTAGGATGGTTCAGTTGCCTGATAACAGCTGTCCCTGAATCTGGAGGTGTGTGTTTTCACACTTCTGTACCTTTTGCCTGATGGGAGAGGGGAGAAGAGGGAGTGACCGGGGTGAGACTGGTCCTTGATTATGCTGCTGGCCTTGCCGAGGCAGCCTGAGATCGGAACCAATAGATAATATTGGTAATGGTCGGCTGTGGGAGGTGGCACGAAGGCCAATGGGGGCGGGGGAGTGGGGTGGGGGGGGGGGGAGAGGGTCAAGGGTTTGCGGACGATGGGGCCTTAAATTACCCATGAATTCGCCCATGACCCTACTACGTCTTTTTCGTCGAGTGGACTATCTTGCTCGCTATAAGATCTTTGACGACAACTGCAGCGGGTCTTTGTGGCCAACTGCAGCTGGGACGGTGAAATGGCCCCAAAACCAGGCCACTCGTACATGGACAGTGATAGAACAAAATAATAGACCCAAGCAGTCTTTCCAGGTGAGGCAGAGGTTCACCTGCACCTCCTCCAACCTGATCTATTGCATCCGCTGCTCTAGGTGTCAGCTGCTCTACATCGGTGAGACCAAACGTAGGCTCGGCGATCGCTTTGCCCAACACCTCCGCTCGGTTCGCAATAACCAACCTGATCTCCCGGTGACCCAGCACTTCAACTCCCCCTCCCATTCCCAATCCGACCTTTCTGTCCTGGGCCTCCTCCATGGCCAGAGTGAGTCCCACAATAAATTGGAGGAGCAGCACCTCATATTTTGCTTGGGTAGTTTACACCCCAGCGGTATGAACATTGACTTCTCCAGTTTCAGGTAGTCCCTGCTTTCTCCCTCCTTCCCCTCCCCTTCGCAGCTCCCCCACAGCCTGGTGACTCCACCTATTCCTTTCTTCTTCCCGCCCCCCCCCCCCCCACATCAGTCTGAAGAAGGGTCTTGACCCGAAACATCACTCCATAGATGATGCCTCACCCACTGAGTTTCTCCAGCATTTTGTCTACCTTTGATTTTTCCAGCATCTGCAGTTCCTTCTTGAACAAAATGCTGGAGTAACTCAGTGGGACAGGCAGCATCTCTGGCGGGAAGGAATGGGTGATGTTTCGGGTCGAGACCCTTCTTCAGACTGAGTGTGCTGTTTCTATGTATTAAGTACCTAACTGGAGATGGGAATAATCTTACTGATCTGTACGCAAAAATAAGAATCTCACTGTATCTTGGTACACGTGGTAATGAATGAACTTGTGAGTGCATGATATGGAATGAGATGAGTTCACATCAAGTTCTGGTAACGACATCTAATGCAATTATCCTGAGCTGTCTCCAGTGGCTGCCTTAGGCGTTTGCTTAATGCTACAAAGCTATTTGTTGGCACAAACAATGAATTGGAAGAATTAAATCTGAGATCTACCTTGCCACGTTTGTGATTTCAACATATTATCACCACAGGAAAACAAGTTATTTTCTATGAAGCCACAAATATTTTCTTTTAATGTCGAGGGCGTCACGGTGGCGCAGCGGTAGAGTTGCTGCCTCACAGCGCCAGAGACCCGGGTTCCATCACGACTACGGGTGCTGTCTGTACGGAGTTTGCACGTTTTCTCCCCGTGACCTGCGTGGGTTTTCTCCGGGTGCTCCGGTTTCCTCCCACACTCCAAAGACATGCCGGATTGTAGTTTAATTGGCTTCTGTAATTTGTAAGTTGGCTCGAGTGTGCGGTGTACGGGGTGATCACTGGTCGGCACGGACTCGATGGGCCAAAGGGCCCGTTTCCGCGCTTTACCTCTACAGTCTAAAGCCTAACGTTAAATCAAGAAGCAATGCAGCAATGGATTAAATATAACTGAGTAACGTTTGACCAACACAGCCCATCAGTGGTTTGATGGTGGTCAAAGAATGCAAATATAAATGGCCTTTATAAATCAGAGCATTGAATATAGGAGTAGGGAAGTAATGTTAAAATTGTACAAGGTATTGGTGAGACCAATTCTGGAGTATGGTGTACAATTTTGGTCGCCTAATTATAGGAAGGATATCAACAAAATAGAGAGAGTACAGAGGAGATTTACTAGAATGTTGCCTGGGTTCCAGCAACTAAGTTACAGAGAAAAGTTGAACAAGTTAGGTCTTTATTCTTTGGAGCGCAGAAGGTTAAGAGGGGACTTGATTGAGGTCTTTAAAATGATGAAAGGGATAGACAGAGTTGACGTGGATAAGCTTTTCCCATTGAGGGTAGGGAAGATTCAAACAAGAGGGCATGACATGAGAATTAAGGGACAAAAGTTTAGGGGTAACATGAGGGGGAACCTCTTTACTCAGAGAGTGGTGGCTGTGTGGAATGATCTTCCTGCAGAAGTGGTGGAGGCAGGATCGATTTTAACATTTAAAATTAAAGTGGATTGGTATATGGATGGGAAAAGAATGGAGGGGTATGGTCTGAGTGCAGGTAGATGGGACTAGGGGAAAATAAATGGTCGGCATGGACTGGAAGGGCCGAGAAGGCATGTTTCAGTGCTGTATTTGTTATATGGTTATATGGTTATTTATGTCTGATCACTGTTTCAGTTTAGTTTATTTTCATGATCGCCCGGCGCGGGGGAGCTGACATCCCCCAGAAGCGGAGGGCCCAAACGGCGCCGGCTACGGGAGTCAAGATCGTCCCGTCAACGGAGGGCTCGAGGCCCCCTGACCGCGGGAGAGCAAAGTAGCGAAGAGATTTGAACTTCTTTTTGCCTTCCATCACAGTGGGGAATGTGGAGGAGTCACTGTGGTGGATGTTTATGTTAAAATGTATTTTGTGTGTTCCGTTGTTTTTTATTGGTATGTCTGACTTGGCGAATGAAATTCCTCGTATGTTGCAAAACATACTTGGCTAATAAAGTATTATTGTGGTTTTGTCCACCTTCGATTTTCCAGCATCTGCAGCTCCTTCTTAAACAAAGTATTAGTGTGATTGTGAATGTGATGCACCGAGTTACAGTGAAAAGACTTTATTGTGTGCTATCCAGTCAGCGGATAGAATGAGCATGAATATAACCAAGCAATTTACAGTGCAGAGATACATGATAAGGGAATGTGTAGGACAGAACTGCAGATGCTGGTTGAAACCAGAGATAGTTGGAGACTGAGTCTGAAGAAGGGTCCAGCTGAAAAGCTGGAGACTGAGTCTGAAGAAGGGTCTCAACCCAAAACGGCACCCATTCCTTCTCCCCAGAGATGCTGCCTGTCTCGCTGAGTTACTCTAGCTTTTTGTGCCTATCTTCGTTATAAGGGAATAACATTTGGTGCAAGGTAACGGCAGCATCTCTACCTGGGCGAACAGTAGGCATCGATAATCATATTTAACGGATCAGAGATTATGCCAGCTATTACTATTCAGGGAAGAGTTATGTCTCCCAGGCCCACACTTTCTGATGATGAACTAGCGGTTAAGAAACTATCTTGGCATTTAAGAAACATTTAGACATGAACATGGATAGGTATAAGGTTAGAGGGATATTGGGCCAAACGCAGTCAGGTGGGACTAGTGTAGAAGGGACATGTTGGTCGGCATGCTCAAGTTGGCCTGTTACCACGCTGTATGACCCTGTGACCACCTTGGGCAGGTTCACGGATAGGAAGGGTTTAGAGGGATATGGACCAAATGCGGGAGGGTGGGACTCGTGTAGATGCGGCATCTTGGCCTGCATGGACGGGTTGGCATGAAGGGCCTGTTTCCGTGCTCAATGACGCTATGGTTCCTAATGCAAGATGGTTGCAGAGTGACAATATGATTCAGAAAACTACAGCATGCCAGCAGAGGGTGTTGACTCTACCCCTCCCCCCCCTCCCCCCCCCCTCCCCCCCCCCCTCACCCGCATCCACCTATCACTCACCGGCTTAGTCCCACTCCCACCTCTCTACCAGATTTCTCCCCTCTACTCCAAACAATCTGATAGAGGGTCCCGTCCAAAATCCATGTTCCCCACAGATGCTGCCTGACCCGCTGAGTTACTCCAGCACTCTGTGAAACGTCACCTATCCATGTTCTCCACAGATGCTGCCTGACCCGCTGAGTTACTCCAGCACTCTGTGAAACGTCACCTATCCATGTTCTGCACAGATGCTGCCTGACCCGCTGAGTTACTCCAGCACTCTGTGAAATGTCACCTATCCATGTTCTCCACAGATGCTGCCTGACCCGCTGAGTTACTCCAGCACTCTGTGAAATGTCACCTATCCATGTTCTCCACAGATGCTGCCTGCCTGCTCGATTTGTTACTAACACCTACGAGAGAGAAGCGAGTGTCACCAAACTTCTGAATTCTCTGGGCGGGGTGGAACCCTCTCCAAGACAGACGTGAAGCTCACCGTTTGACCTGTTTTTACAAAATGTTAAATGGTCAGCTAGACATAGATCACAAGACCTACACCAACCCCAAACCAATTAGGAGCAGACGAGGGCATTCGATCCAATCCTCAAAGACAGATGTGTACAGCAATTCGTTCTTTCCACGCACTATTAAAGCATGGAATAATCTCCACCAAGCCACGGTTGCCCAGCCAGATGCAACTAAATTTAAAGTGGCACTTTCTTCCCAATAACCCTCTCTGGCTAAACCCCTCCCTTCACCACCTCCAGTTTAAATTCCAGTTGGAATATTTTGGAGGACCATGTAACCAAGAACCAAGAACCATGACCCGCTGAGTTACTCCTGCACTCTGTGAAACGTCACCTATCCAGGTTTTCCACAGATGCTGCCTGACCCGCTGAGTTACTCCTGCACTCTGTGAAACGTCACCTATCCAGGTTTTCCACAGATGCTGCCTGACCCGCTGAGTTACTCCTGCACTCTGTGAAACGTCACCTATCCAGGTTTTCCACAGATGCTGCCTGACCCGCTGAGTTACTCCAGCACTCTGTGTTTTATCTTGTAATCCAGCATCCCTTGTGACCATACCATCCATGGCCAAACAAGCCCTTCGACCCACCGAGTCCGTGCCAACCAGCCATCACCCCCCCCCCCCCCCCCTACACTTGCACTATCCTTCACAATTTAGGGACAATTTACCTTGGGCTTCTTTCATTATAATATTTTATCATAATCATGGACAATGTTGGCTTATTATAATTTTTCATGAATAATAAGAAGAAGGTTTAAGGAAGGAGAGGCAGGAATGTCATTCTAAGCAGCTGTACCTGTGAGATTGAAACATATGAGAAAGGCTCTAAATGATGTGATCATTTACAATTTCAGATTTAATGGGCTGCTATTTCCATTTGACATGTACCTAATTTTCTAAATGATGAAGAACGATGAATGGGTTGAAGAAAGGCAAATATAAGGATACCGACTCACTTAGCATATCAAATGCCCATTTAAAACACACACTCACATCAATGGTTCGAGTTGGATTTAACTATCTTCTGGCACTTATCACATTTACATCGCTTTGTGGACTATTTTCATGCACACATTCACGCACACATTCCTTATAAATGCTCGGAAATAAGCCAAGTAACGGCCCTGTCCCACTTACGCGACTTTTTCGGCGACTGCCGGCACCCGTCAGAGGCCGGCGAAAATTTTCAACGTTGAACGTTGAAAATCCAGCGGCGACCAGAAAGACGCTACGATTCTTTGGGCGACTGAGGAGACGACTCACGACCGTACGGGCGACATGTCGCGGGGTGAAGCCTGTACGGTCGTGTGTAGTCGCCCAAAGAGTCGTGCCTTGTTCTGGTCGCCGCTGGATTTTCAACGTGTTGAACGTTTTCGGAGACCTGCTATGACGGGTGCCGGCAGTCGCCCAAATAATTGTGTAAGTGGTACAGGCACTTGAAGATGAATGATCGAGCAACGTTGTGCCGCAAAGATTAAACCACAGTGGATAATGGTCTCTCAAACTGTGTGTTGCAACAAGAATCATCTGTTACGTTCCACCGTCAGATGGTTTCGCAACTTTAGTTGAAGAGAGATACAGTGCGGAAACAGGACCTTCGGCCCAGCAAGTCCGCACCGACCAGTGATCACCCCGTACACTAGCACTATCCTACACACACTAGGGACAATTCACATTTTTAGATTGAGACGCCAATTAACCTACAAACCCGCACATCTTTGGAGCATGGGAGGCGCCCGGAGAAAACCCACACGGTCACAGGGAGGACGTGCCAACTCTGTATAGACAGCACCCATAGTCAGGATCGAACCTGGATCTTTGGCTCTGTTAGGCAGCAACTCCACTGCTGCGCCACCGTGCCATCTCCACTTGATTCACCAAGGCTTTCATTGACATCACTTGAGTTCAGTTTAGTTTATTGTCACGTGGACCGAGGTACAGTGAAAAGCTTTTGTTGCGTGTTATCCAGCCAGCAGAAACATGATCATCATCGTTGGTTCTCTTTTGTTTAACGTGGGGAAACTGGTGCACAAACAGGTTCTGAAGTCTGAAGAAGGGTCTCGACCCGAAACGTCGCCAATTCATTCTCTCCATAAATGCTGCCTCACCCGCTGAGTTTCGCCAGCAATTTTTGTCTACCTTCGATTTTTTTTCCAGCACCTGCAGTTCTTTCTTACACCCCACGGTCCTTGACAGATCTGGGTCAGGATCAAGTGGCATGGAGTCCAAGACGACCGGAGACCCTTTTCTGCCGCAGCCTTCATCCGCCTTCCCAGCCGTTGTGACGCTCCACTAAGGTCAGCCATCGTCCTCCGCCTGTTCCACCGTCGAGGTCTTGGTTGGATTGCTCTTTGTCAGGGACCTCCCCCTCGACCTTACCGCCATGGGTGGCCCTACCAGGAGCATCGCTCCAGACGGCATCGCTCTCAGGATCTCAGGACCACACAAGCTTCTCCACCACGACAAGGTGACACTGCACGAAGAAGTATATAATGATACATGTGTACCAAAAGCAAATATGCTTTTCCCCTCAGGGATGTAATGCTGAGCCTCTATAAGGCGCTGGTCAGGCCCCATTTGGAATATTGTGAGCAGAATTGGGCACCATATCTGAGGAAGGATGGCTGGCTCTGGAGAGGGTCCAGAGGAGGTTTACAAGAATGGTCCCAGGATTGAGTGGGCTATCCTATGATGAGCGTTTGACGGCACTGGGCCTGTACTCACTGGAGTTTAGTAGAATGAGGGGGGACCTCATTCAAGTGTACAGAATAGTGAAAGGTCTGGATAGAGTGAATGTGGAGAGGATGTTTCCACTAGTGGGAGAGTCTAGGACAGCCTCAAAGATAGAGGATGTTTTAAGTCAAAGTTAAGAGGAGGAATTTCTTTAGTCAGAGGGTGGTGAATCTGTGGAATTATTTGCCACAGAAGGCTACAGAGACCGTCAGTGGATATGTTTAAGGCAGAGATAGATAGATTCTTGATTAGTACGGGTGTCAGAGGTTATGTGGAGAAGGTAGGAGAATGGGGTTAGGAGGGAGAGATAGATCAGCCATGGCTGAATGGCGGAGTAGACTTGATGGGTCGAATGGCCTAATTCTACTCCTACCACTTATGATCTTAAGATATTATGCTGCAGATTTATAGGTTTGGAAAACTTTAGATTTATAATTTTGTTGCTGCCTCACAGCGCCAGAGACCTGCGTTCGATCCTGACTGTACGGAGTTTGTACGTTCTCCTCATGAGCATGTGGGGTACCTTCCACACTCCAAAGACATGCAGGTATATAGGTTGACTGGCCTCTGTACATTGTCCCCGGATAGTGTAGGATAGAACTGGTGTACGGGTCAGTGTTGGTCAGTGCAGACTCGTTGGGCCGAAGGGACTGGTTCCACCCTATATCTCTAAACTAAACATGAGCCCACTATGTCTAAACAGAGGTGGTAACACTACAGGGTATAACACTAACAACATTGAATGGACAAGCACACCAAAAATTGTCCCACTTATGTAATTTTTTCGGTGACTGCCGGCACCCTCCATTAATCGCAGCAGGTCGCCGAAAATTCTCAACATGTTGAAAATCCAGCGACGACCAGAACAAGGTACAAGTCTTTGGGCGACTACTCACGACCGTACGGGCGTCACCCCGCGACATGTCGCCTGTACGGTCGTGAGTAGTCGCCCAAAGAGTCGTACCTTGTTCTGGTCGCCGCTGGATTTTCAACATGTTGAAAATTTTCAGCCACCCGCTGCGACTAGTGACGGGTGCCGGCAAGTCGCCCGAAAAAGTGTGACCGGCCCTTAAGAGCGTATTAAAAGTTTTGCACTGTTTTTTTACTTTTGTATATTCTTTTATTACGAATAAAGTATAATTGTGAAATAAAAAAACAACTTTACTTACTCAAATTTACCCACACACACACAGGATGGCATTTTAATTAGGAAATTGAAAACCAAAGCAGAAACTGATGTTTGCCTCCTCTTCCTGAATTAAGAAAATGCCTTCCCCACATGGTACTTTCAATTCCTAAATGAGTCCTTGTGCATTACTCTAGCTTCAAGTTACCCTTGCTTCCCCCCACCCCCCCCCCACTCCCGTCCTCCCCCACCCTAGTTCCCCGACTAGTATCACTATCCTTCTGATTAATTTTACTTAGTGTATCTCCTTGTCACCTTCCCCTCAGCCAACAATGAACCGCTCCCACACGCACCTCTCTGTCCTGGGCCTCCTCCATTGTCAGAGCGGGGATACATGCAAATTTGAGGAACAGCATCTGATATTTTGCTTGGGCAGCTTACAATATTGATTTCTCTAACTTCCAAGTAACAGTGAAAGCAACAGGTGTCCTAAACTTCCTGAGGCGCAACTTCCATCATTGTTCAGCTTCTGTCAAGGAGAAGCTGTATTTCACCCTCGTTAGACCTCATCTGGACTACGCAGTTGCAGCTTGGGACCCATACACAGATAAAAACATTTCATCCATCGAACGTGTCCAAAGACAGGCCGCTCGATTTGTTACTAACACCTACGAGAGAGAAGCGAGTGTCACCAAATTTCTGAATTCTCTGGGCGGGGTGGAACCCTCTCCAAGACAGACGTGAAGCTCACCATTTGACCTGTTTGTACAAAATGTTAAATGGTCAGCTAGTCATAGATCACAAGACCTACACCAACCCCAAACCAATTAGGAGCAGACGAGGGCATTCGATCCAATTTGTGGTCCCAGCCTCAAAGACAGATGTGTACAGCAATTCGTTCTTTCCACGCACTATTAAAGCATGGAATGATCTCCACCAAGCCACGGTTGCCCAGCCAGATGCAACTAAATTTAAAGTGGCACTTTCTTCCCAATAACCCTCTCTGGCTAAACCCCTCCCTTCACCACCTCCAGTTTAAATTCCAGTTGGAATATTTTGGAGGACCAAGTAACCAAGAACCAAGAACCAAGTACCCCTTGCATCCCCTCTCTCTCCATCCTTCCCCCACCCAAGACCTACCAATTTCAAAGTTGTCTTGATGAGTCTCGTTGTCTGTAACTCGTTTTCACCCAGCCCACAGCTAACATTGGCCTGTTTCCTTTATCATCGTTACTTTTTTGCATATCTTTCATTCATATGTTTTATATCTCTCTACATCCCCGTCTATATCTCTCGTTTCCCTCTCCCCTGAAGAAGGGTCTCGACCCGAAACGTCACCTATTCCTTCTCCCCACAGATGCTGCCTGACCCGCTGAGTTACTCCAGCATTTTGTGTCTCTCTTGTGTATTTAGCTTAAATCAAATTTGAATTATGTCACTTTTGTGAATTAAAAACTTTGCTAAACACTTATAGAAGCAAGAAATTAATCTGATATTTTAGTTTTTTCAGTTTCAGTTTTACTGAGATACAGCGCGGCAACAAACCCTTCGGCCCACTGAGCAGCGATCCCCGCACATTCACACTATCCTACTCACACTAGGAACTATTTTTACATTTACACCAAGCCAATTAACCTACAAACCTGTACGTCTTTTTTTTTTTTTTTTACAAAATGCTTTTACTCAGAACAAACAAATAGAAAGTTGTAACACGATCAGAGAATGCCTACATTGGCATTTTACAAAGAAAGTTATCAAATTAAAATATTAACATTTTTATCAATAATACATTCGACCTCCTGCGGTGACCAGCGTTCACGGAAGGCTTCCACAGTCCCCGTGGACACCGCGTGTTCCCTCTCCAGGGAAACCCGTACGTCTTGGGAGCGTGGGAGGAAACCGAAGATCTCGGAGGAAACCCACGCAGGTCACGGTGAGAACGTGCAAACTCCGTTTGCGGGTGTTGTCTGCACGAGAACCGACAACACCCACAGTCGGGATGGAACCCGGGTCTCTGGCGCTGTGAGGCAGCAACTCTACACCCAGTATAATCCCATATCAGCACTAATTTCAGAACCAAATCGAATATTTTGAAGCATTACAGTTTATGGTTTATAACAAATCATTTCAAAATTAATTATAACGGTGTGTTTGTGGTGAAATACGGAGAACGTGATGCTTACACTTTGTGAGAATATTTATTGCTTTGTCAGATGCTAAAAGATTACATTTCTATTCGCAAGTAAAACACAATCAGTCGTGTGAATAAAGTTAATGGCTTTCATTTAAACAATTTTATGCAACATGAGAGTTAATCATTTTTTATGATTCACAGATTTTCCCACATGTGTAGACATTGGCAAATTAAGATAATTTACATTTAGAATTCAACTGGTAAATTTAGCTTAATTATATAAAAGTGATGATCTGTTGTTAATAAGCTGATTTAATAACGGGATTTTAAATTGAACAGGGCGGGCTTCGTCAGTCAAGGCGTGAAGAATGTTGCAATTCGCAAAACAAGTCATCTGGCTCAAAAAGATGACTAGCCGAAGATTCAAGATGGATCCTGAATATTTGAAGACACAATGTGCGTCATTAAGTTGAATGGATGGGTTCTGTTTTTTTGGAGATACAGTGTGGAAACAGGCCCTTCGGCCCACTGAGTCCACACCGACCAGCAAACCCCGCACACTGAAGCCCCTGTCCCACTTAGGAGACCTAAACAGCAACGTTGCCCGCCACCCAAAATTAAATCAAGGTGGAGGTGACCTGGAACCTCCTACCACCTCCCACGCACATGTTGAAAACCTTCCTCGACTATGAAGAAAACCGGCTTCCACTAGACCTGCGACTACAAATTGATCGATTTTTAAAACGGCAACCTATTTTTAGTGGAGGCCGGTTTTTATCATGATGAAAAAATAGCAGCAACCTAGATGAAGCCTCGACCACCGCGGAAACCACTTTCAACCATTAGGGAGAGTGACCAAAACCTCCGGTGACCTCAAGGAAACCTTGGGTGGCGGGCAAGGTCACCAGAGGTTGCTGTTTAGGTCTCCAGGCCTTTAACACTACGCTATGCAGACTCGAGACAGATTACAGTTACACCAAGCCAATTAACCTACAAAAGCTGTAGGTCTGTCTTTGGAGGAAACCGGAGCACCCGGAGAAAACCCACGCGGTCACAGTAGGAATGTACAAACTCCGTACAGACAGCCAGGATTGATCGCAAGTCTCTGGCGCTGTGAGGCAGCAATTCTACCGCTGCGCCACCGTGCCGCCCGTTAAATTCTATGAGAAAGTCTGTTCACAAAACACAAAGTGCTGGAGGAACTCAGCGGGTCAGGCAGCAAGTGCGGAGGGTGCGGGAAGACGACGTTTCAGGTTAGGACCCTTTTTCAGATGGGTTTGCCGTTCATTTCCGAAATGCTTAAACTGTTACGATCCCAGAAAATAAAACTGCGAAAAACCGCCACCTGTTCTCGATCCAATTAGCTCCATGGGCAAGTCCTTAGAATAAACGTTGTTGAGAGGAAAACACAGCTGTGAATCTGTGAAAAAACTTTGCGTTATTTATCATTGTGATAATGCACGGAACTGCAGATGCCGGAAGCTCAAATAAACCACAAAGTGCTGGAGTAACTCAGTGGGTCAGGCAGCATCTGTGGAAGGAATTGGCAGGCGACGTTTCGGGTTATAACATTATAAATGGTCTGGACAAGCTAGATACAGGAAAAACGTTCCCAATGTTCCCAGGTGCAGGAAAAATGTTCCCAATGTTGGGCGAGTCCAGAACCAGGGGCCACAGCCTTAGAATAAAAGGGGAGGCCATTTAAGACTGAGGTGAGAAAAAACGTTTTCACCCAGAGAGTTGTGAATTTGTGGAATTCCCTGCCACAGAGGGCAGTGGAGGCCAAGTCACTGGATGGATTTAAGAGAGTTAGATAGAGCTCTAGGAACTACTGGAATCAAGGGATATTGGGAGAAGGTAGGCACGGGTTATTGATTGGGGACGATCAGCCATGATCGCAATGAATGGCAGTGCTGGCTCGAAGGCCCGAATAGCCTCCTCCTGCGCCTATTTTCTATGCTTCGACGTTTCTATGTCGGGACCCTTCCTCAGACTGATTGAGGTGAGGGGAGAGAAAGCTGGAAGAGAGGCAGGGGCGGGGAAAAAAAAGCCGAGCAAGTGATAGGTGGATACAGGAAAAAAGGCGGATACAGGAAAAAAGGAGATGAAATTGGGGACACAAGACTATGAGGTGTGAAACGTGAGGCCAGAGGGAGAGCGGTGTGGGCTGAAGAAACAAGAGCAACAGCCTGGTCCTAGCAAGATGCGGCGCAGAACTCCACGGGAGATCCTTCTTCCCTGTGGCTATCAAACTGTACAACTTCTCCCCCTTCTGTCGATACCCCCTTGTAACTGTATCCTCTGACTGGTGGCAGACCAGCTTCTCTCCGGCATAAATAAGGTGGTATCGTACCGGCGGAGTGAGGGTGCGTAATATGACGGGGCGCAGGGAAGACAAGGGCGGGGGGAGAAATTAAAAAAGGGTTGTTGATTAGTTACATTAAATTAGTTTAGTTTAGAGATACAGCACGGGAACAGGCCCTTCGGCCCACCGGGTCCTCGCTGACCAGCGATCCCCGTGCATTAACACTATCCTACACCCACCAGGGACATTTTTTTTGTAACATTTACCAAGCCAATTAACCTACAAACCTGCACGTCTTTGGAGTGTGGGAGGAATGCGAAGATCTCGGAGAAAACCCACGCAGGTCACGGGGAGAACGCACAAACTCCGTACAGGCAGCACCCGTAGCCGGGATCGAACCCGGGTCTCCGGCGCAGCATTTGCTGGAAGGAGGCAGCTCTACCGCTGCGCTACCGTGACCACCCTGAAAATTGGAGAATTCTTTGTACATACTGCCCAAGTGGAATTTGAGGTGCTGTTCCTCCAGTATGTGTGTGGCCTCACTCTGACAGTGGAGGAGGCCCAGGGCAGCAACGTTAGTGTGGGAATGGGAAGGGGAGCTAGCAACCGTGAGATTGGGAGGGCTTCGGCAAACCAGCTTAGCCTCACCCGCTTCAGTCTGAAGAAGGGTCTCGACCCGAAACGTCGGCTATTTCCTTCTCTCCATTGATGCGTCTCTCTCGCCCGCTGAGTTTCTCCAGCATTTTTGTCTACCTTTGATTTTTCCAGCATCTGCAGTTCCTCCTTAAACATTTTGTCCGCTCCACTGTGAAATCTCTTCAAGGTATCTCCTACTTTGAAGACGTTCTCCTCCTCTCTCTGAAGACAGTTTATCAACCTCCTCTCTCACTGCCCTCCCCCCTCTGTGATTCCCTCTTCCCTCCAGCTCCTCCTCCTTTATTCTTCCTGCCTCCCCCCCCCACCCCCACATCAGTCTGAAGAAGGGTCTCGACCCGAAACGTCACCTATTCCTTCGCTCCATAGATGCTGCCCCACCCGCCGAGTTTCTCCAGCATTTTTGTCTACCTTCGATTTGTCCAGCATCTGCAGTCCTTTCTTAAATACAACTACTAGCCTGGTATCTTTAGTTGCTCCATCAAAAGATTCATATGCTTTTATTCTTTTATCAAGCTGTTATTCACTGCGATGAAAGTGTCATAATCGATATTCATTTTGGGAAGTCTAACCAGGGCAGGAATTCACAGTGAATCACCGGCCCTGGGAAGTGTCGTCGAGCAGCGGACTTACTTCCTGAATATTGAACTTGCAGAAACGTAAGGGCCTGTCCCACATTCACGACCGAATTCACGACCTCTGCCGAGTTTGCCCATGACTCATACTCGCATCATGGTCGTCACGAGGTCGTAGGTAGGTGGTAGCAGGCCGTATGTCGGGGAGTTTTTTCTAACATGATGAAAAATGTCCACGAGTAAAAAAGGTCGTGAATTAACCATATAACCATATAACCATATAACAATTACAGCACGGAAACAGGCCATCTCGGCCCTTCAGGTCCATGCCGAACAACTTTTTTCCCTTAGTCCCACCTGCCTGCACTCATACCATAACCCTCCATACCCTTCTCATCCATATGCCTATCCAATTTATTTTTAAATGATACCAACGAACCTGCCGCCACCACTTCCACTGGAAGCTCATTCCACACCGCTACCACTCTCTGAGTAAAGACGTTCCCCTTCATGTTACCCCTAAACCTCTGTCCCTTAATTCTAAAGTCATGTCCTCTTGTTTGAATTAGGTCGTGGAAGTGGGACAGGCCCTTAACCCTATGGTTTTGAGAATGATTGAGGGTGGCACAGTGGCGCAGCGGTAGAGTTGCTGCCTCACAGCGCCGGAAACCCGGGTTCGATCCTGACTACGGGTGCTGTCTGTACGGAGTTTGTACGTTCTCCCTGTGACCTGCATAGGTTTTTTTACAGGTGCACTTGTTTCCTCCCTCATCCCAAAGACATGCAGCTTTGTAGGTTAATTGTTGTCTGTAAATTGTACGAGGTGATTGCCATTTGGCGCAGACTCGGTGGGCCGAAGGGCCTGTTTCCACGCTGTATCTCTAAACTAAATTAAACTAAAAATAATGACCCTAAATATTTGCAAACAATAATATGGTGAAACAGCCAAGATAGGTTTATTGGAGATAGACACAAAAAGCTGGAGTAACTCAGCGGGACAGGCAGCATCCCTGGAGAGAAGGAATGGGTGACGTTTCGGGTCGGGACCCTTCTTCAGGCTGGGAACAGAAACAGGGAACTGCAGGTGCTAGAATCTTGAGGAAATCACAAAGTACTGGAAGTCTACGTTTATACCGCTGGGGTGCAAGCTGCCCAAGCGAAATATGAGGTGCTGTCCCTCCAATTTGCGCTGGGCCTCATTCTGACAGTGGAGGAGGCCCAGGACAGAAAGGTCAGTGTGGGAATGTGAGGGGGGAGTTAAAGTGTATAGCAAACAGTGCCTGAAGTGCTGGATACATCATGAACGTCCAAACTCCACACAAACAGCACCCGTAGTCATGGACGAAAGCCGGGTCTCTGGTGCTGTGAGGAAAACATTTTCACCCAGAGAGTTGTGAATCTGTGGAATTCCCCGCCACAGAAGGCAGTGGAGGCCGATTCACTGGATGTTTTCAAGAGAGAGTTAGATTTAGCTCTTAGGGCTAACGGAATCAAGGGATTTGTGGAGAAAGCAGGAACGGGTACTGATTTTGGATGATCAGCCATGATCATATTGAATGGCGGTGCTGGCTCGAAGGGCCGAATGGCCTACTCCTGCACCTTGTTTCTATGTTTCTATGTTTCCATGTTTCTAACTCTACCTGCTGCGCCACCGTGCTGCCCTCATAGTATGTTTCTCTTTGTTCTACCAGGTGTATGTGTCCGTATATGATTGTCCTCACATATAGAACTAGACGGCCCGTGGACCCGTTGTGACGCCAGTCAAAATGGCGATCTGAAAATGGCGGCGGGCCGGGCAACCCTCCACTAACTGCGCAGGCGCAGTTGACGGGGCCGGCAAGTGGGAGCGCAGTGTTGTTCATGGTATAGAGTAAATCAGAGTTTATAAAGGGAATTAGTTTGTAAAATCAAACTAAACTTGCTACTGCACACCGCAGACAAATGGTGAGCAAGGCGGGACTAAAATGGTTGCACTGTCATGTACCGTTTTGGCTGTATTTCGGGAACATACATACAGACATACAGACATACATACATACATACAGGCAGACATACATACATACATATAAACATGCATACATACATACATACATACATACATACATACATACATACAGACAGAGACAGACAGAGACAGACAGACAGACAGACAGACAGACAGACAGACAGACAGAGACAGACAGACAGACAGACAGACAGAGACAGACAGACAGACAGACAGACAGACAGACAGACAGACAGACAGACAGACAGACAGACAGACAGACAGACAGACAGACAGACAGACAATCAGACAGATAATCAGACCGACAGGCAGACAACCATGCAGACAGACAGACAGACAGACAGACAGACAGACAGACAGACAGACAGACAGACAGACAGACAGACAGACAGACAGACAGACAGACAGGTAGACAGGCAGACAGGCAGAAGGGACAGACAGACATACAAAATGAGACTTATTTTTTAAATATTTTTATTAGATGTGCAGTAGTATAAACCAAGACTAACACAATAGAATTCATGTACAACTTCTTGTTTTAAACTTTAATAATAGAAAAATAACAGAAGCAAGAAAGAGAGAGAGAGAGAAAGTTAGATAAGGTAGTGATATTAATAGTTCGTGAAAAAGTAGAAAGAGGGAGTCCATAAAGATGTAGAGACTTTTAGTTATGTATAGATAATTTGAGTGGAGGAACATGAACAAAAGATGTTCACTGCATATCGGTACACGTGACAATAATGAACCATGGGGCATCCAGGTCAGCATGGGCCATGAGGTCACAAGGACATTCGGCCCATCAAGTCTACTCCATCCTTCAATCATGGCTGATCTATCTCTCATTCCTAACCCCATTCTCCTGCCTTCTCCTCATAACCTCACACACCACTTCGCCAGTTGGGTCAATGGACCTGTTTTCGAGCAGTATGAGTCTATATGTGAGTGCTACTGATCACCAGTCCTTAATGTCAAACACTTTAATTCCCCTTTGCATTCCCACACCAATAATAAACCAGTCCCCATAATTGGTCTGTCCCATTAGCCGATTTTTTCAGCGACTGCCGGCGACTGTCACAGTCATAGCAGGTCGCCCAAAAACCGGCAACAGTGCTGATGAATATGTTTCCCTCCCACTCCACCCCTTCCCCGGGCACTTTCCCTTGCAACCGCAAGAGATGCTACACTTGCCCCTTCACCTCCCTCATCCACTCCTTTCAGGGACCCAAGCAGTCCTTCCAAGTCCGACAGAGGTTCACCTGCACCTCCTCCAACCTCATCTACTGCATCCGTTGCTCCAGTTGCCAGCTGATCTATATCGGTTAGACCAAGCGGAGGCTTGGAGATCGTTTCGCCGAACACCTCCGCTCGGTCCGCAATAACCAACCCGACATCCCGGTGACTCAGCACTTCAACTCCCCCTCCCATTCCGTATCCGACCTCTCGGTCCTGGGCCTCCTCCACGGCCAGAGTGAGCAACACTGCAAGTTGGAGGAACAGCACCTCATATTCCGCTTGGGGAGTCTGCATCCTCTGGGCTTAAACATTGAAATTTCTCAATTCTGTTAACCCAGACTGCCCCCTCCCCTTCCCACCTCTCCCTCAGCCCTCGGGCCCTGGCATTCCTTCTCTCTCTATCTCTCCCCCACCCAAGTCGCACTAGCTTCTCATTTTCACACTACAAACAGCTTCCAATGGCCTGTTTCCTTTATCATCGATACTTTTTTGCATATCTTTCATTCATTGTTCTTTATCTCTCCACATCACCGTCTATATCTCTCGTTTCCCTGATCCCTGACCAGTCTGAAGAAGGGTCTCATAGAAACATAGAAACATAGAAAATAGGTGCAGGAGTAGGCCATTCGGCCCTTCGAGCCTGCACCGCCATTCAATGTGATCATGGCTGATCATCCAACTCAGTATCCCGTACCTGCCTTCTCTCCATACCCCCTGATCCCTTTAGCCACAAGTGCCACATCTAACGCCCTCTTAAATATATCCAATGAACTGGCCTCAACTACCTTCTGTGGCAGAGAATTCCAGAGACTCACCACTCTCTGTGTAAAGAATGTTTTCCTCATTTCGGTCCTAAAGGAATTCCCCCTTATCCTTAGACTGTGACCCCTTGTTCTGGACTCCCCCAACATCGGGAACAATCTTCCAGCATCTAGCTTGTCCAACCCCTTAAGAATTTTATAAGTTTCTATAAGATCCCCCCTCAATCTTCTAAATTCCAGCGAGTACAAGCCGAGTCTATCCAATCTTTCCTCATATGAAAGTCCTGACATCCCAGGAATCAGTCTGGTGAATCTTCTCTGTACCCCCTCTATGGCAAGGATGTCTTTCCTCAGATTTGGAGACCAAAACTGTATGCAATACTCCAGGTGTGGCCTCACCAAAACCCTATACAACTGCAGTAGAACCTCCCTGCTCCTATACTCAAATCCTTTTGCTATGAATGCTAACATACCATTTGCTTTCTTCACTGCCTGCTGCACCTGCATTCCTACTTTCAATGACTGGTGTACCATGACACCCAGGTCTCGTTGCATCTCCCCCTTTCCTAATCTGCCACCATTCAGATAATAGTCTACCCTCATGTTTTTGCCACCAAAGTGGATAACCTCACATTTATCCATATTATACTGCATCTGCCATGCATCTGCCCATTCACTCAGCCTATTCAAATCACCCTGCAGCCTCCAAGCATTCTCCTCACACCTAACTATACTCCCCAGCTTGGTATCATCTGCAAATTTGGAGATGTTGCATTGAATTCCCTCGTCCAAATCATTAATATATATTGTAAATAGCTGGGGTCCCATCACTGAGCCTTGCGGCACCCCACTAGTCACTGCCTGCCATTCTGAAAAGGACCCGTTTACTCCTACCCTTTGCCTCCTGTCTGCTAGCCAGTTCTCTATCCACATCAATACTGAACCCCCAATACCGTGTGCTTTAAGTTTGTATGCTAATCTCTTATGCGGGACCTTGTCGAAAGCCTTCTGAAAGTCTAGATATAACACATCCACTGGTTCTCCCTTATCCACTCTACTAGTTACATCCTCAAAAAATTCTATCAGATTTGTCAGACATGATTTACCTTTCGTAAATCCATGCTGACTTTGTCCAATGATTTCACCACTTTCCAAATGCGCTGCTATCCCATCTTTAATAACTGACTTTAGCAGTTTCCCCACTACCGATGTTAGACTAACTGGTCTGTAATTCCCCGCTTTCTCTCTCCCTCCTTTTTTAAAAAGTGGGGTTACATTAGCTACCCTCCAATCCTCAGGAACTACTCCAGAATCTAAGGAATTTTGAAAAATTATCACTAATGCATCCACTATTTCCGTGGCTACCTCCTTGAGTACTCTGGGATGCAGACTATCTGGCCCTGGGGATTTATCGGCCTTCAATCCGTTCAATTTACCCAACACCACCTCCCGGCTAACCTGGATTTCACTCAGTTCCTCCATCTTATTTGACCCCCGTTCCACTGCTATTTCCGGCAGATTATTTATGTCTTCCTTAGTGAAGACAGAACCAAAGTAGTTATTCAATTGGTCTGCCATGTCCTTGTTCCCCATGATCAATTCACCTGTTTCTGACTGCAAGGGACCAACATTTGTTTTAACTAGTCTCTTTCTCTTCACATATCTATAAAAACTTTTGCAGTCAGTTTTTATGTTCCCTGCCAGTTTCCTTTCATAATCTATTTTCCCTTTCCTAATTAAGCCCTTTGTCCTCCTCTCCTGCATTCTGAATTTCTCCCAGTCCTCCGGTAGGCTGCTTTTTCTGGCTAATTTGTATGCCTCATCTTTTGTTTTTATACTATCCCTGATTTCCCTTGTTATCCATGGATGCACCACCTTCCCCGATTTATTCTTTTGCCAAACTGGTATGAACAACTTTTGTACTTCGTCCATGCAGTCTTTAAATACCTTCCATTGCACATCCACTGTCAACCCTTTAAGAATCACCTGCCAGTCTATCTTGGCCAATTCACATCTCATACCTTCAAAGTTACCTTTGTTCAAGTTCAGAACCCTTGTTTCTGACTTAATTTTGTCACTCTCCATCCTAATGAAGAACTCAACCATATTATGGTCACTCTTGCCCAAGGGGCCACGCACAACAAGACTGCTAACTAACCCTTCCTCATTACTCAATACCCAGTCTAGAATAGCCTGCT
The DNA here is from genome assembly GCA_963514005.1 of Raja brachyura. Next base: position 63,223,764 of record OY740794.1, on the reverse strand, counting down.
CGCTCGTTGGTTCCTCCACATGTTGGTTGAGAAAACTATCCCGCATACATTCCAGGAAATCCTCTTCCTCAGCACCCCTGCCAATTTGATTCACCCAATCTACATGCAGATTCAAGTCACCCATTATAACCGTGTTACCCTTGTTGCACGCATTTCTAATTTCCTGTTTGATGCCATCCCCAACTCCAATACTACTGTTAGGTGGCCTGTACACAGCTCCCACTAGCGTTTTCTGCCCCTTAGAGTTTCGCAGCTCTACCCATATCGATTCCACATCCTCCACGCTAATGTCCTTCCTTTCTATTGCATTAATCTCCTCTCTCACCAGCAACGCTACCCCACCTCCTTTTCCTTTTCGTCTATCCCTCCTGAATATTGAATATCCCTGGATGTTCAGCTCCCAGCCTTGGTCACCCTGGAGCCATGTCTCCGTGATCCCAACTATAGCATAGTCATTAATCGCTATCTGCACCTTCAACTCATCCACCTTATTACGAATGCTCCTCGCATTGAGACACAAAGCCTTCAGGCTTGTTTTTACAACACTCTTACTCCTTATACAATTATGTTGACAAGTGGCCCCTTTCACATCGATCCCTATTACACTTGGCCATACTCTCCTATCCCTTTGTGAGCTTTCTTCCCCGTTAATTCTGGGGTCATTAACCATCCCTTTACTCTCTTTCCCTTTAACTCCATTCTCGACTATCCCATTTGACCCCCCACCCCCCTTATTCAGTTTAAAACCACCCGTGTAGCAGTGGCAAACCTGCCGGCCAGAATGCTGGTCCCCCACCTATTAAGATGCAATCCGTCCCTTTTGTACAGTTCCCCCTTACTCCAAAACAGATCCCAGTGATCTAAGAATGTAAATCCCTGCCCCCTGCACCAGTTCCTCAGCCACACATTCAGGTCCCGTATCTCCCTGTTCCTGCTCTCGCCAGCACGAGGAACTGGAAGCAAACCGGAGATAACAACCCTCGACCCTCGACCCGAAACGTCGCCTATCTCCTTCGCTCCATAGATGCTGCTGCACCCGCTGAGTTTCTCCAGAATTTTTGTCCACCTTCGATTCTCCAGCATCTGCAGTTCCTTCTTGAACAGTGCTGATGAATATGTTTGGCTCCATCTGCTGGCCGTAGCAGATACCTGCAGATGAAAAGCAAACACAGCTTCATCCCCTCTGTCATCAGGCTGCTGAACAGTCCTTATCCATAAGCTAGGATACTGTCCGATTCACCTCTACCCCATTGCAGACCCGTGACAATAATAATCCTAAACCTATGGAATTAACAGCGTGGGGGGTGCCAAGGCAAGCTGGGAAAGTTGGAGCATTAAGCATTGGTTAGACACAAAAAGCTGGAGTAACTCAGCGGATGTTTCGGGTCGAGACCCTTCTTCAGACTGAGTCAGGGCAAAAGTAACTGAGAGGTATAGACGGTGATACAGAGAGAGATAGAAGAAATGAATGAAAGAGGTAGACACAGAATGCTGGAGTAACTCAGCAGGACAGGCAGCATCTCTGGAGAGAAGGGATGAGTCTCCAGAGATGCTGCCAGTCCCGCTGAGTTATAGACTATAGACAATAGGTGCAGGAGTAGGCCATTCGGCCCTTCGAGCCCGCACTGCCATTCAATGTGATCATGGCTGATCATCCCCAATCAGTACCCCGTTCCTGCCTTCTCCCCATATCCCCTGACTCCACTATCTTTAAGAGCCCTATCTAGGTCTCTTTTGAAAGTATCCAGAGAACCGGCCTCCGCCTCCCTCAATAATTCCACAGACTCAGAGACTCAGACACAGGCAGAGAATTCCACAGACTCGCAACTCTCTGTGTGGAAAAAGTTGCTCCAGCATATTGTGTCCACCCATCCGTCATGCATCAGGGGGGACTAGTATTGATGGAGTATCTCGGTCAGCATGGGCCAGTTGGGCCGAAGGGCCTGTTTCCGTGTGATATGACTATGTGAGTGTGCCACTGATCACCAATGCTTTAGGTCCCCTTCCCATTAAAACACTTTAATTCCCCTTCTTCTGAAGAAGGGTCTCGACCCGAAACGTCACCCATTCCTTGTCTCCGGAGATGCTGCCCGTCCCGCTGAGTTTCTCCAGCATTTTGTATCTGCCATCAATTTAAACCAAGTCACGTCAAGTGAGTTTATTGCCATGTGTCCCAGATAGGACAATGAAATTCTTGCTTGCTGCAGCCCAACAGAGAATTGTTAGCATGAATACAGAACTGTTAAGTTCAATATTCACATAAATAAACAGATAAAGTTCAATAGGCTGTTATAGTTCAGAGTTTGTTTGTTGGCGAGTTTAATAGCCTGATGGCTGTGGGGAAGGAGCTATTCCTGAACCTGAATGTAACAGGTTTCAGGCTCCTGTACCTTCTACCCGATGGTAGTGGGGAGATGAGTGCATGGCCAGGATGGTGTGGGTCCTTGATGATGCTGGCAGCCTTTTTGAGGCAGCGACTGCGATAGATCCCCTCGATGGTGGGGAGGTCGGAGCCGATGATGGACTGGGCAGTGTTTACGACTTTCTGCATTCTTTTCCGCTCCTGGACGCTCAAGTTGCCGAACCAAGCCACGATGCAACCGGTCAGCTTGCTCTCTACCGTGCACCTGTAGAAGTTCGAGAGAGTCCTCCTTGACAGACCGACTCTCCGTAATCTTCTCAGGAAGTAGAGGCGCTGATGTGCTTTCTTCATGATTGCATTGGTGTGCTGGGACCAGGAGAGTTCTTCGGAAATATGCACGCTCAAGATTTTGAAGTTCTTGACCATTTCCACCGTCGTCCCGTTGATGTAAACGGGATTGTGGGTCTCCATCCAACGCCTTCCAAAGTCCACAACCAGCATCTGCCGTCCTTTCCTACGCACGATTTATAGGGACTGGTTTATAATTGTCTCACGCGTCCCGAGATGTAGTGCACATCTTTTGCCCGTGTGTTTCCAGTTAAATTATATTCCACCCGAGTCCACACCCAACGTAGACAAGTGCAACAGGTCACAGTGTAAAGGAAAAGTACAGAGTGCTGAATACTGATTGTAAAATCATTACAGCATCCTAGCTCATGGAAGGACCGTTCAGAAGCCTGATAACAGAGGGGAAGAAGCTGTTCCTGAGTCTGGTGGATTCGGGGGCAGTTTCTTCCCAGCTGTTATCAGGCAACTGAACCATCCCACCACCAACCAGAGAGCGGTCCTGAGCTACTATCCACCTCATTGGAGACCCTCGGACTATCTCTAATCAGACTTTGCTGGACTTTATCTTGCACTAAATGTTATCCCCTTTATCCTGTATCTGCACACTGTGGACGGCTCGATTGTAATCATGTCTTTCTGCTGACTGGTTAGCACGCAACAAAAAAAAGCATTTTCACTGTACCATGGCGCATGTGACAACAAGCTAAACTGAACTAAAAGTTTCATGGAAGACGGACACAAAATGCTGGAGTCACTCAGCGGGAGAGGCAGCATCTCTGGAGATACGGATTGGGTGAAGTTTCGGGTCAAGACCCTTCTTCAGTCTCTCCAGAGATGCTGCCTGTCTCATAGAAACATTGAAACATAGAAAATAGGTGCAGGAGGAGGCCATTCAGCCCTAGCACTGCCATTCATTGTAATCATGGCTGATCGTCCCCAACCCGTGCCTCCCTTCTCCCCATAACCAAGATGAGAAGATCATTCTTCACACAGAGAGTGGTGAGTCTGTGGAATTCTCTGCCACAGAAGGTAGTTGAGGCCAGTTCATTGCCTCTATTTAAGAGGAAGTTAGATGTGGCCCTTGTGGTTAAAGGGATCAGGGGGTATGGAGAGAAGGCAGGTACGGGATACTGATTTGGATGATCAGCCATGATCATATTGAATGGCGGTGCAGGCTCGAAGGGCCGAATGGCTTACTCCTGCACCTATTTTCTATGATTCTATGATTCCACCAGCCCCTAGAGCTCTATCTAACTCTCTCTTAAATCCATCCAGTGATTTGGCCTCCACTGCCCTCTGTGGCTGGGAAGTCTATAAATTCATAACTCTCTGGGTGAAAATGTTTTTTCTCACCTCAGTCTTAAAATGCCTTCCCTGTATTCTAAGACTGTGGCCCCTGGTTCTGGACTAACCCAACATTGGGAACATTTTTCCTGCATCGAGCTTGTCCAGTCCTTTTATAATTTTAAAGAAGAAACTGCAGATGCTGGAGAATCGAGGGTTACACAAAAAGCTGGAGAAACTCAGCGGATGCAGCAGCATCTAAGGAGCGAAGGAGATAGGTGACGTTTCGGGTCTGAAGAAGGGTCTCGACCCGAAACGTCGCCTATCTCCTTCGCTCCTTAGATGCTGCTGCACCCGCTGAGTTTCTCCAGCTTTTTGTGTAACCCTTTTATAATTTTATATGTTTCTATAAGATCCCCCTCATCCTTCTAAACTCTAGTGAATACAAGCCTAGTCTATTCGATGTTTCCTCATATGACAGTCCTGCCATCCCAGGGATCAATCTCGTGAACCTACGCTGCACTGCCTCAATCACAAGGATGTCCTTCCTCAAATTAGGAGACCAAAACTGTACACAATACTCCAGGTGTGGTCTCACCAGAGCCCTATACAACTGCAGAAGAACCTCTTTACTCCTGTACTGAAATCCTCTTGTTATGAAGGCCAACATTCCATTAGCTTTCGCTGTTACTTCAGCATTTTGTGTCTATCTTCAGTGTAAACCAGCATCTATAGTTTCTTCCGACACATTTCATCTGCTCCACTGCGAAATCTCTTAAAGGTTTCATGCCCGGACCAAAAGATGGCGCACTTTACAAAGAGCCTCAGTGCTGAGCAAGAATGTTTGCTCCAAGTCTCTTGAGCCCAGATTGTCGGTACAACCCCTGACACAGAGCTGGTGCGTTAACCTCTGTAGAGGCTGGAATCCCATCGAAAAAACATAACGGACATTTCCAGAACTTTATCTTTTAAAAACCCTAGAGGAATCTTACTTGTGTAGGAAGGAACTGCAGGTGCTGGTTTAAACCGAAGATAGACACAAAAAGCTGGAGCAACTCAGCGGGACAGGTGGCATCTCTTGGAGAGAAGGAATGTGTGACGTTTCAGGTCAAGATGATCCATTGACTCCATCTACACCTCACGCTGCCTCGGCAAGGCCAGCAGCATCATCAAGGACCAGTCGCACCCCGGCCACTCCCTCTTCTCCCCTCACCCATCCGGCAAGAGGTACAGAAGTGTGAAAACGCACACCTCCAGATTCAGGGACAGTTTCTTCCCAGCTGTTATCAGGCAACTGAACCATCCTACCACAACCAGAGAGCGGTGCTGAACTACTATCTACCTCATTGGTGACCCTCGGACTATCCTTGATCGGACTTTACTGGCTTTACCTTGCACTAAAGGTTATTCCCTTATCATATCATGTCATGAGGAATAGGAGTCGAATTAGGCCATTCGGCCCATCAAGTCTACTCCGCCATTCAATCACGGCTGATCTATCTCTCCCTCCTAACCCCATTCTCCTGCCTTCTCCCCATAACCTCTGTCACCCGTACCAATCAAGATATCTGTATCTGTACACTGTAAATGACTCGATTGTAATCATGTATTATCTTCCTGCTGGCTGGTTAGCACTGGACACGTGAGAATAAACTAAACTGAACTGAACTGAGTGAAAGAAATTTTCGAGAGCTTATTTTGAACAATAACATAATCAGCGGAAAGGAATGCGCTGCCTGGAGCAATGTCGCCCTATTGATCTTGCCTGTGTTTGTATCAACTCATTCATTTATGCTCACCGAAGATAGGCACAAAAGCTTGGAGTAACTCAGTGGGTCAGGCAGCATCTCTGGAGAGAAGGAATGGGTGACGTTTCAGGTTGAGACCCTTCTTCAGACTGGGAGTCAGTGGGGAGGGACACAGAGATAAGGAAGGGTAAGGTGTGAAAAGGCGACATCAAGGAAAATGTAGAATGTAGGCTTGGAGAAGGTGACAACAAATCAAACAGAGATGAAATGTAGTCGGAGACCGTCAAACTGGTCGGGGAACTGGGATGGGGATGAAGAGAGAGGGAAAGCAAGGGCTACTTGAAGTTAGAGAAGTCAACCTTCATACCGCTGGGGTGTAAGCTGCCCCAGCGAAATATGAGGTGCTGCTCCTCCACTTTACGCTGGGCCTCACTCTGACAATGGAGGAGGCCCAGGACAGAAAGGTCTGTGTGGGAATGGGAGGGGGAGTTAAAGTGCTGAGCTACCTGGAGATCAGGTGGGTTTAGGCGGCCTAAGCGGAGGTGTTCAGTGAAATGGACTTGCCGATATACAGGAGTCCACACCTGCATGAGGTTGGAGGAGGTGCAAGTGAACCTCTACCTCACCTGTAAAGACTGTCGAGATCCTTGGATGGAGTCGAGAGGGGAGGTAAAGGGACAGGTGTTGCATCTCCTGCGGTTACAGGGGAAAGTACCTGGGGAGGGGGTGGTTTGGGTGGGAAGGGACGAGTTGACCAGGGAGTTTCGGAGGGAACGGTCTCTGCAGAAATCAGACAGGGGTGGAGATGGGAAGATGTGGCTAGTGGTGGGATCCCGTTGGAGGTGGTAAAAATGGCGGCGGTTTGGTGTTGAATACTCGCCGCTCAACGACCAGCGCGACACGGTGGCGCAGCGGTAGAGTTGCTGCCTCACAGCGCCAGAGACCCGGGTTCAATCCTGACTACGGGTGCTGTTTGTGCGGAGTTTGTACGTTCTCCCCGTGACCATGTGGGTTTTCTCCTGGGAGAAGGAATGGGTGATATTTTGGTTCGAGACCCTTCTTCAGGCTGAGGCACTCCCACTGAGTTACTCCAGCATTTTGTGTCTCTGATCTTGGGTTTAAACCAGCATCTGCAGTTCCTTCCTACACATGGCATTCAAGTTGAGCCTCAAAGCAAAGACAGGATTAGTCAAAGTCAAAGTCAAAAGAGTTTATTGTCATGTGTCCCTGACAGGACAATGAAAATCTTTCTTTGCATAGCACAACAGAACATAGAAGGCATTGACTACAATTCTATACATAAATACACCCATGACTTAATAAATTAATAAAGTGCAAATAACAGATGGAGGGATATTAATGTTCAGAGTTCCGAGCCAGGTTTAATAGCCTGATGGCTGTGGGGAAGTAGCTATTCCTAAACCGGGTTGTTGCAGTCTTCAGGCTCCTGTACCTTTTACCCGAAGGTAGCAGGGAGATGAGTGTGTGGCCAGGGTGGTGTGGGTCCTTGATGATGCTGCCAGCCTTTTTGAGGCAGCGACTGCGATAGATCCCCTCGATGGAAGGAAGGTCAGAGCCGATGATGGACTGGGCAGTGTTTACTACTTTTTGTAGTCTTTTCCTCTCCAGGGCACTCAAATTGCTGAACCAAGCCATGATGCAACCGGTCAGCAAGCTCTCTACTGTGCACCTGTAGAAGTTAGAGAGAGTCCTCCTTGACAGACCAACTCTCCGTAATCTTCTCAGGAAGTAGAGGCGCTGATGAGCTTTCTTAATAATTGCATCTGTGTTCTCGGACCAGGAAAGATCTTCACAGATGTGCACGCCCAGGAATTTGAAGCTCTTGACCCTTTCAACCATCGACCCGTTGATATAAACAGGACTGTGGGTCCCCATCCTACTCCTTCCAAAGTCAACAATCAGTTCCTTGGTTTTGCTGGTGTTGAGGGCCAGGTTGTTGTGCTGGCACCATATGGACAGTTGCTCGATCTCTCTTCTATACTCATCCCCATCAGTGATATGTCCCACAACAGTGGTGTCGTCAGCAAACTTGATGATGGAGTTCGCGCTATGACCGGTTACGCAGTCATGAGTATAGAGTGAGTACAGCAGGGGTTGAGCACGCAGCCCTGAGGTGCTCCCGTGCTGATTGTTATCGAGTCTGACACATTTCCACCAATACGAACAGACTGTGGTCTGTGGATGATGAAGTCGAGGATCTAATTGCAGAGGGATGCGCAAAGACCCAGTTCTGCGAGTTTGGTAACCAGCTTGGAGGGGATGATTGTGTTAAATGCCGAGCTGTAGTCAATGAATAGCAGCCTGACATATGAGTTTTTGTTGTCCAAGTGGTCCAGAGCGGGGTGGAGGGCCAGCGAGATCGCGTCCACCGTTGATCTGTTGTGGCGGTAAGCGAACTGCAGTGGGTCCAGGTTTTTGTCAAGGTAGGAGTTGATTTACGCCATGATCAACCTCGGATTAACAAGTCAATATACAATAGACAATAGGTGCAGGAGTAGGTCATCCCCAATCAGTACCCCCGTTCCTGCCTTCTCCCCATATCCCCTGACTCCACTATCTTCAGGAGCCCTATCTATCTCTCTCTTGAAAGTATCCAGAGAACCAGCCTCCACCGCCCTCTGAGCCAGAGAATTCCACAGACTCACAACTCTCTGTGTGAAAACGTGTTTCCTCGTCTCCGTTCTAAATGGCTTACCCCTTATTCTTAAACAGTGGCCCCTGGTTCTGGACTCCCCCAACATCGGGAACAAGTCAAGAAATGGTTCTTAGAAACTGCCCTGAACATGTCAACGTATTGAAAGATCCATGCATAACAACTTGCTTCAGATCAACAAGCGAACAACGCCAGAGGCAGGTGGACGGTTGGATGCTTTGAATATGAAAAGTTCCCTTCAGACAGGTTAGAGACATTCTCCCAGTAACCAGAGATACACCACAGCTGAGAGGCAGTCTGTACCGAATTAGAGAAAAAAACATACGACAAGCTGAGGGAACCGGAAATTCCACAATCCACAGTGTATTTAATATTAGAATGGACTGGTGAAGTACAATAAGAGAGACACAAAGAGCTGGGACAATTTAGTTAACCCTCCATTTATTCGGCTTCAACCCCCACCCCCCCGCGCCCCACGCCCCCGCGCCCCACGCCCACCAAAACCAGTAAGATGAAGGATCTCAACCCGAAACATCACCTGAGATGACACAAAACGCTGGAGTAACTCAACGAGACAGGCAGTGTTGTTTTAAAATCGTTCCTAAAATTGCCGTCAAACCTTTCGAAACATTTGGCTTCAGTAACACGTTAGGTGGCTCAGAAGACGACTTTCTATTTGATGACATTGATATTTCGAACAGCAGTGATGACCCAGGAAGGCAGATTACTATCTAAATGGTGTCAAGTTGGGAAAGGGGGACGTACAACAGGATCTGGGGGTCCTTGTACATCAGTCTATGAAAGTAAGCATGCAGGGACAGCAGGCAGTGAAGAATGCGAATGGCATGTTGGCCTTCATAACAAGAGGAGTTGAGTATGGGACCAAAGAGGTCCTTCTGCAGTTGTACAGGGCCCTAGTGAGACCACAGCAGGAGTTTTGTGTGCAGTTTTGGACCCCTAATTTGAGGAAGGACATTCTTGCTATTGAGGGAGTGCAGCGTAGGTTTACAAGGTTAATTCCCGGGATGGCGGGACTGTCATATGCTGAGAGAATGGAGCGGCTGGGCTTGTACACTCTGGAGTTTTGAAGGATGAGAGGGGATCTAATTGAAACATATAAGATTGTTAAGGGTTTGGACATGCTAGAGGCAGGAAACATGTTCCCAATGTTGGAGGAGTCCAGAATGTTGAGGAGCCACAGTTTAAGAATAAGGGGTAAGCCATTTAGAACGGAGACGAGGAAACACTTTTTCTCACAGAGAGTGGTGAGTCTGTGGAATTCTCTGCCTCAGAGGGCGGTGGAGGCCGGTTCTCTGGATACTTTCAAGAGAGAGCTAGATAGGGCTCTTAAAGATAGTGGAGTCAGGGGATATGGGGAGAAGGCAGGAATGGGGTACTGATTGGGGATGACCAGCCATGATCACAGTGAATGGCGGTGCTGGTTCGAAGGGCCGAATGGCCTACTCCTGCACCTGTTGTCTCTGGTCTGTTGTCATTCCCTGCATATCCATGTTCCTGTCCAAAAATTATTTCAAACGCCGCTATCAATACAATACAATACAATACAATTATTTATTGTCATTTGAACCTCAAATGAAGTTCAAACAAAATTTGGTTTCTGCAGTCATACAACAAGAACCAAGGTACACAACCTCACTGTGATTGAAGGCAAAGTCTTGTCTCTGTCTTCACCATCACCCCTGGCAGCTCGTTCCAGGCACCCACCACCCTCTGTGTAAATATTTTGCCCCGCACATGTCCTTTAAGTAGCAATGTTACAAAATTTTGAGATTTTAAAAAAGTCTACAATTCATCCCATCAGATAAAGCATACAAAGAAACTTAATTTAACACCTAATTCACTTTCATATCTTCAGTATTAAAAAAGTTATGGCCATTTTCATACTCGGAAATTACCATCTTGCTCCCTATTGCTTTTCCATTGACTTAACACAAAAGTTGTGATCTAGGGCAGTCAAAAGCCCATAACTTTCTTAAAAATTAAGAGAACTCAATGAAATTTTCAGTTATTATAGATTGAAGCATTCTGAAACAAATATGAAACAATCTTACTTGGATGTCCTGAAATTAAAGCATATAAGTAGTTAGTAACCCAATTGTAGCTAATTACAAAATTCAATTACTAGATCTAAACATCTATCCATTTCTTAAGAAAATATTAACTTTTTTTTAACTTTTTAACATTCACACAAGAATTCACAATATAACATGATTTTTAAATCTGATTGTCGTGAATATATAGGCCAAATTGAAGGAATTTAGTGTTTAATGCCCATAAATTAATGCTTGCGACAGCTTGCGAGTGGGATTTTCTGGAAAGCGATGTATTGGAACGTTGCGGTTGCAGTGAATTTAAACCCCATATCGGCAGGAAAAACACTGCCGGTTCATATGGGGACTAAATCACCGTTTCGCAACATGAAATATTGATTAAAGTCACCTAAACAAGCAAGTGTATATGTAAAAATAAACAGCTTTCACTTACCTGTCCCCTACGTAAAATCTGTCCCCGTTGTCGGCGTTCACGCCATTAGGAGCTAATTTTTATTTTACTGCAGCGATGAAATAGTCGGGCGATTTTTTAAAAAAAATTAACTTACTGGCAATCGGTACGAATCTCCAGAAATAGATCGCACTCCGAGAAAATATAATTCCGGTGGCAAGGGGAAAACCGCATCTTAACCCCGCCCCCCCCCCCCCCCCCTAAAGGCGACAAAGTCGCGCACACGGCCAGCGGCAGAACTGCAGCACCGCTAAAGGCAAGTTTTGTAACATACCTACTTTAAACTTTGTTCCTCTCACCTTAAAGCTGCGCCCTCTACTATTTGTTTTTTCCATCCTAGGATTCTGACTGTCTACCCGATCCGTGCCTTTGTGTCTATGTCAAGTCCCTGGAACGTTGAAGGTATTGTCAATCTCTTCATCTACTGAAGGTCGACACAAAAAGCTGGAGCAACTCAGCGGGACGGGCAGCATCTCTGGAGAGAATGAATGGGTGACGTTTTGGGTCGAGACCCTTCTTCAGACTAATCTATCATTTTAATTTTGAGATCCAGGACGGAAAGAGACCCGACCAGCGATCACCCCACGCACTAACATGATCTTACACACACAAGGGAGAATTTACAATCTCTACATCAATGCCTACTATGTTCTGTTGTGCTGAAGCAAAGCAAGAATTTCATTGTCCTATCAGGGACACATGACAATAAACTCTCTTGAATCTTGAATCTAGAATCTTGAATTATACCAAGCCAGTTAGCCTACTGTCTGAAGAAGGGTACAGCAAGGAACTGCAGATGCGGGTTTAAACCAAAGATAGGCACAGAATGCTGGAATAACTGGCTGTAGACTGCAGCCGCCAGCTCGGTCTCCAGTCCACGCCCCGACTTCATCTCCGGGCTGGTCCCTGACCCCAGCTCGTCCCTGGCTCCACCAGTTGCTTCTTCTTTCAACGCCGGTCACGGCCCCATCCCAAGCCCCGGGCTCGGCCCTCACTCCAGCTCCAGGCTCTGCTCCAGCCCAGGCCCAGGCTCTGGCACTGCTCTACGACCTGGGTAGATGCTGCGGCTGGGAATGGGAGTGAGGGGAGGAGGGTGAGGGAAATGAGGAGGTGGGAGAAGGGGTGGGGTCTCTACACCTCTCCCTCTCTCCCATTCTCCCTCTCAACCCCCCTCTCCCTCTCTACCCCTCTCCCTCTCTATCCCTCTCCCTCTCTCCCCCCCTCTCCCTCTCTCCCCCCCTCTCCCTCTCTCCCCCCCTCTCCCTCTCTCCCCCCCTCTCCCTCTCTCCCCCCTCACTCTCTACCCCTCTCCCTCTCTCCCCCCTCTCCCTCTCTACCCCCCTCCCTCTCTACCCCTCTCCCTCTCTCCCATTCTCCCACTCTACCCCCCTCTCCCTCTCCCTCTCAACCCCCCTCTCCCTCTCAACCCCCCTCTCCCTCTCTACCCCCCTCTCCCTCTCTCCCCCCTCCCTCTCTACCCCTCTCCCTCTCTCCCCCCTCTCCCTCTCTACCCCCCTCTCCCTCTCTCCCCCCCTCTCCCTCTCTACCCCTCTCCCTCTCTCCCCCCCTCTCCCTCTCTACCCCTCTCCCTCTCTCCCCCCCTCTCCCTCTCTACCCCTCTCCCTCTCTATCCCTCTCCCTCTCAACCCCCCTCTCCCTCTCAACCCCCCTCTCCCCCTCTACCCCCTCTCCCTCTCTACCCCCCTCTCCCTCTCTACCCCTCTCCCTCTCTATCCCCCTCTCCCTCTCCCCCTCTACCCCCTCTCCCTCTCTACCCCCCCCCCTCCCTCTCTACCCCCCTCTCCCTCTCTACCCCTCTCCCTCTCTCCCCCCTCTCCCTCTCTACCCCCCTCTCCCTCTCTCCCCCCTCTCCCTCTCTACCCCTCTCCCTCTCTACCCCTCTCCCTCTCTCCCCCCCTCTCCCTCTCTACCCCTCTCCCTCTCTCCCCCCTCTCCCTCTCTCCCCCCTCTCCCTCTCAACCCCCCTCTCCCTCCCCCCCCCCCCCTCCCTCTCTACCCCTCTCCCTCTCTACCCCTCTCCCTCTCTCCACCCCTCTCCCTCTCTAACCCCCCCTCCCTCTCTACTCTGGAGAGTAGGAATGGGTGACGTTTCAGGTCGAGACCCTTCTTCGGGCAAGTCAGGGGATAAATTAATCTACTGAATTTGTGGATCAATTAACACATTAATAACTGCGCATTGATTGTGATCATACCCCATTCCAGCATCTTCCAACCCACCACTTTGTAACCTGTTTATAAGCTTAGAATCTTTGACCTTGGTTTAATGGTTTGGTGCCTGTGCTTATTCTAAACATAAAGAGGAAATATTTTAATGTTTTATTTGGCCACAGATCTAATTTCCTGACATGGGATTTGTAACAACCAGAGTTATGCGTTTTAAAAATGATTTCTGCCTGAGCAGCTCGCAAAAGAACACAACATTATCCAGTCTGAAGAAGGGTCTCGATCCGAAACGTCACCTATTTCCTTCGCTCCATAGATGCTGCATCACCCGCTGAGTTTCTCCAGCATTTTTGTCAACCAACATTATGCGTTCTTTTTTGTTCTTTAAATGTCCCTTTACACCCTCTCAGCCTCCATAATGTTACGTGGCCGGGCTCAGCAGGGTGTATGGATTAATTATGGATTTTCCATAAGTACAGCCCCTGTGGTGCATTTTAACAGGCAGGAAGGGGGCTGGGAATTGTTTCCAACAGGTCGACATCGACAAACAAAGAACTCGTGGAATTCTACAAACTAGCCCCATAGCGGAGGCATCCACGTGGCGGGGATGGAAACCGGAAATATCCCGAGCTAATTCTGCTACCACCATCATCTATTGCAGCGGTCGGCAACCTCCGGCCCCCGGGCCGAATGCGGCCCTTAACCCGAAATCATCCGGCCTACAGGCGGATTTTTCCCCCCCCGTATTCACCGGGCCCGCTGAGCGCCCGCTCTGTCCGTACCGCATCCTGCGCAAAGCCACCGGCACGGCCACGCACCTTCTGTGAACACGTTTAACAAAGAACTGCAGATGCTGGGAAAAAATCGAAGGGAGACAAAAATGCGGGAGAAACTCAGCGGGTGAGACATGCGAGGGTTGCACGAGGCTGCCTCACCCACTGAGGCTCTCCAGCATTTTTGTCTAACCTTCTGTGAACACGTGATTTGACGCCTGCCATCCAGGGCGGGATGGGGGCGGGATCCGTGTGTACACGTGATAGATGTGGCCCGCCATCCGCTCACAGACATGCGTCCCGACCCCAATGCAGAGCAAGGTTGCTCATCCCTGACCCACTGCAACAAGTGACGGCCCCCACTGATGGTCGCCGGAAGCTCGCCTCCTTTTCAGGACGGACGATGCCAGCGAGGTCAACATTTGAAACGTGGAAGATGGACACGAGAAAAGAAGATTCTACAGACTTTCTTGCCCTGCCATTTGTTGCAGTTTGGCGACTTGTTTATTTATTTAATACGGAACTCAGAACAGTACAGCACAGGAACAGGCCCGTAGGCCCACAGTGCCTGAGCCAAACATGAGGCCAAGTTAAACTCATCTCCTCTGCCTGCACATGTTCCATATCTCTCCATGCCCTGCATATCCAAGAGCCCAGACATTTTTAAATAGTTGCTGCAAGAAAGAATGGAATTGTTCTGTTTAAGAAGGAACTGCAGAAGGTAGACAAAAATGCTGGAGAAACTCAGCGGGTGCAGCAGCATCTACGGAGCGAAGGAGATAGGCGACGTTTCGGTTCGAGATGTCGGGTCTGAAGAAAGGTCTCGACCCGAAACGTCGCCTATCTCCTTCCTTTAGGTCTTTATTCTTTAGAGCGCAGAAGGTTAAGGGGGGACTTGATTGAAGTCTTTAAAATGATGAAAGGGATAGACAGAGTTGACGTGGATAAGCTCTTCCCATTGAGGGTAGGAAAGATTCAAACAAGAGGGCATGACATGAGAATTAAGGGACAGAAGTTTAGGGGTAACATGAGGGGGAACTTCTTTACTCAGAGAGTGGCGGCTGTGTGGAATGATCTTCCTGCAGAAGTGGTGGAGGCAGGATCGATTTTAACATTTAAAAGTAAAGTGGATATGTATATGGACGGGAAGGGAATGGAGGGGTAAGGTCTGAGTGCAGGTAGATGGGACTAGGGGAAAATAAATGGTCAGCACGGACTGGAAGGGCCGAGAGGGCCTGTTTCCTTGCTGTAATTGTTATATGGTTATATGGTTATATGGTGTACCCTGTATCTTTTCTTGACAATTTTAAAACACTCTTGACGTGTTTAAGAAAATGCAGACCATCCCCACTAGATGGCAGTCAAAGCTCATGAAAAATATGACAGGGAAGATTTTGTTGACACAAGGAACTGCTGATGCATAAGAAGAAACAGCAGATTCTGGTTTGCACCGAAGATTGACACAAAATGCTGGAATAACTCAGGCAGCAACTCTGGAGAGAAGGAATGGGTGACGTTTCAGGTCGAGACCCTCCTTCAAAAGATTTATGATTGACTCTTCTTCTTAGGCCCCCTTCGGTGATGGCCGACCATGGGTGTCTCCAGGGTTGCCTAATCTCTGCCTGCATACAGTCCATCTTCATCGGTGCTCACCCAAAACGAGTATGAGTGTCCTCTCATGGAGGACGCCTGTGTGTGACTTTGTTTAACGTGGGGAGACTGGTGCACAGACAGCCACCCCATGGTCCTTGACAGATCTGGGTCAGGATCCAGTGACATGGAATCCAAGACGACCGGAGACCCTTTCCTGCTGCAGCCTTCATCCGCCTTCCCAGCCGTTGTGACGCTCCACTAAGGTCAGCCATCGTCCTCCGCCTGTTCCACCGTCGAGGTCTTGGTTGGATTGGCTCTTTGTCAGAGACCTCCCCCTCGACCTTACCGCCATGGGTGGCCCTACCAGGAGCATCGGTCCAGACGGCATCGCTCACAGGATCTCAGGTCCACACAAGCTTCTCCACCACGACAAGGTGACAATCCACGGAGAAGTATAAATAACCGTTGAAGGCTAAAGGATTCATTTGAAACTTTCTAAAGTTCCGGTAAAGTTTCAGTTTTTCATACGAAACTCCTGAGGCTGCTTTTAGAAAATCATATTTTACAAGGATGTTGCCAGGACTCGAGGGTGTGAGCTACAGGGAGAGGTTGGGTAGCCGAGAACTCCATTCCTTGGAGCGCAGGAGGATAAGGGGTGATCTTATACAGGTGTGTCAGATCATGATGGGAATAGATCGAGTCTCTTGCCCAGAGTAGGGAAGTAGCTGTTATCAGGCAACAGAATCAACCCTCCACAACCAGAGAGCAGTGCCGAACTACTATCTACATCATTGGTGACCCTCGGACTATCCTTGATCGGACTTTGCTGGCTTTACCTTGCACTAAACGTTATTCCCTTATCACGTATCAGTACACATTAATAGGGGGAGAGGGGGTGGTGTGGAGGGGTGGAGTGATGTGGGGGCGGGTGGGGTTGTGTGGGGGGTGGGGGAAGGGGGGAGGGATGGGGAAGGGGAAAGGGGGGTGTGGGGAGGAGGGGGAGGGGGGAAGGTGGGAGGGGAAAGGGGGGGTTGGGGGGGCAGGGGTGATGTGTGGTGGGGCTCTGACCTCCCTACCATCGAAGGGGATCTATCGCAGTCGCTGCCTCAAAAAGGCAGCCATCATCATCAAGGACTCACACCATCCTGGCCACACACTCATCTCACTGCTGCCGCCGGGCAGAAGGTACAGGAGCCTGAAATCTGTTATGTCCAGGTTCAGGAACAGCTTCTTCTACACAGCCATCAGGCTATTAAACACAACTTTAAACAGACTCTGAACTATTGCCTTTTATCTCTTTATCAAATATAGTTTGAAGGTCACACTTATAATATAGATTGAAGGTTTTCACACTTTTGCCCAGAGTTGGGGAATCGAGAATCAGAGGACACAGGTTTAAGATGGGGGGGGGGGGGGGGGGGGGAGGCTTAATAGGAATCTGAGGGGTAACTTTGTCCCTGTAAATTCCGATTAAGGATAGTCTGAGGTTCTCCCGTGAGGTAGATGGGAGTTCAGGACTGCTCTCTGACAATGGACAATAGACAATAGGTACAGGAGTAGGCCATTCAGCCCTTCCATCCAGCACCGCCATTCAATGTGATCATGGCTGATCATCCCCAATCAGTACCCCGTTCCTGCCTTCTCCCCATATCCCCTGACTCCGCTATCTTTAAGAGCACTATCTAGCTCTCTCTTGATAGTATCCAGAGAACCGGCCTCCACCGTCCTCTGAGGCAGAGAATTCCACAGACTCACAACTCTCTGTGTCTTCTTCTTCTTGCGTACGGCGTGCACAGCCTAAAGTTGTGGGGCAACTTGTTCTATTTGATCTTATGTGCATGCCAGGTTGATTGCATTCGTTGAAACAGGGCTGACCACGTGAAGGTTGCAATCTCCCAGCCCAACTCTCTGTCTTTCCTCACCTCCGTTGATAATGGCGGACCCCTTATTCTTATTGTTGGTTGTCGGTAGGATGCTTCAGTTGCCTGATAACAGCTGGGAAGAAAGTGTCCCTGAATCTGGAGAAGTGTTCACACATCTTTGGTGCAGAGTATTTGCATGGTTACCTACAGCCTTGAGGGCCTGTCCTACCAGCGTCCGACTCTATGCGATGAGCGCGATCAAACTAGAAGCGGGGGCCGCGCGGAGGTCGGGTGATCCCTGTACAGGGCCGTTCCCACCAGCATGCGCCTGCATGCGGCAAGCGCGACCAAACCGGCAGCGAGGGCCGTGCGGAGGTTGGGTGAGTGGCGCAACGCGGCGCAAAGTGAGGCGAACTTGGAGCGAAGTCTTAAAGGTAAGTTCGCCAGGACAGAGAGGGGCACACAGAGAGGGGCACAGAGGCACACACACAGAGGGCCACGGAGCCACACACATAGAGGGTCACGGAGGCACCTACAGAGAGGGTCACGGAGGCACGATGTCGAGACGGTGTGTAATGCGTCGAGGCGACTGCGAGCCGACAAGCCGTTGCCGCGCGGAATTTTTGAACATAGTCAGTTTTTCGGAGCCCCGCGCGATGTCGGGACGAACTCCGCACAATTCCGCACGGCTCCGGCGATCGAAGTGGGACCGGCCCCGCGACGCAGGACGGCTCAAGCGACCACATTAGGTCGCGCTCATCGCATGGAGTTGCATGCTGGTGGGACAGGCCAAGATTCAAGATTCAAGATTCAATTTTTAATTGTCATTGTCAGTGTACAGTACAGAGACAACGAAATGCATTTAGCATCTCCCTGGAAGAGCGACACAGCAAATGATTTGAATAAATAACAATAAGTGTCCGGGGGGGGGGGGGGGTGATTGGCAGTCACCGAGGTACGTTGTTGAGTAGCGTGACAGCCGCCGGAAAGAAGCTGTTCCTGGACCTGCTGGTTCGGCAACGGAGAGACCTGTAGCGCCTCCCGGATGGTAGGAGGGTAAACAGTCCATGGTTGGGGTGAGAGAGGTCCTTGGCGATTGAGGCCCTTAAGGTGGATTGCATTTCCCACATGTCAGAACAAACAGCAAACACGAGAGAACTAGTAAACGCTGACACGGAATAGCTGTGTTGACAGTACACGGGCAAGCTGTAATTTTACAAGTAGGTGCCTGTTTAAAATCACCACTCGGAATGCTGGAAAACCTCCTTCTCAGCCCTGGTTGTGAGCTGTGGGGTCCAGAGAGGAGCAGAGCTGCCTGGCACCCTGGCCCTTCATAGACCTTCATGGTCACGTCAAGATCCATGCACTTGGAAATGGCACCAAACTGGTGATGCTGCACTGTCTCAGTGTACAACTGCTGTGCACGTGAACATAGAAACATAGAAAATAGGTGCAGGAGGAAGCCATTCGGCCCTTTGAGCCAGCACCGTCATTCATTGTGATCATGGCTGATCGTCCCCAATCAAAAACCCGTGGCTGCCTTCTCCCCATATCCCCTGACTCCACTAGCCCCTAGAGCTCCATCTAACTCTCTCTTAAATCCATCCAGTGACTTGGCCACCACTGCCCTCTGTGGCAGGGAATTCCATAAATTCACAACTCTTTTTTCTCACCTCAGTCTTAAATGACCTCCCCTTTATTCTAAGACTGTGGCCCCTGGTTCTGGACTCACCCAACATTGGGAACATTTTTCCTGCATCTAGCTTGTCCAGTCCTTTTATAATTGTATGTGCCTCTATAAGAATCCCCCCTCATCCTTCTAAATGCCAATGAATACAAGCCTAGTCTTTTCAATCTTTCCTCATATGACAGTCCCGCCAACCCAGGGATCAATCTTGTATGTATCTGAGATGCTTGTCCAAGATGTATCTAAGTACTTGTACTGAACTGTATACAACAATGAATTTCACTGTACCTCAGTACATGTGGCTAATAAAATACCATATTATACCATACCATATTATACCATAGCATTCATACCATGTTGCCTTCCCTCACATTGGGAAATGTTGATTCTGCTGGGGGGGGATGTTTTTATGTTTAATGTTACATTCTATAGTTTTGTGTTTATCTTGTTTGTGTGCTGCATGGTAAAGGGCCTGTCCCACTGCACGAGCTGATTCAAGAGTTCTCCCCGAGTTTGCCCTGATTCGAACTCGGAGATTTACGGTAATGGCCGCTCGTCGGTACTCGGGGCTCTCGTGGACATTTTTCAACATGTTGAAAAATCTTCACGTGCCTTCACGAGCTTACCGCGTTTCCCGAGTACCTGCCGTTAGCATTACGAGCCGCTAAGAGACGTCGCTGTGCTCTGACGTACATTCTACGTACTTACCACGAGTTTGATTTTTTTTAACTCGGGAGAGCTCCTGAATTACCTCGTATAGTGGGACAGGCCCTTAACTCAAATTTCACTGCACCAATTGGTGGATGTGACAACAAATCTCTGTGCAGCACTTTGGTCAACGTGGGTTGTTTTGAAATGTGCTTTATAAATAAATTTGATTTGATACCATGCAATACCCTATCATACCATACCATGCCATGCCCTCTGCATCTCGATTCACTACAGTAGACACCTAGAGAAGTCAAGAGTGTGTCAATCAGTTAAATGATCCTTTATTGATTAGTTTAAAGATATAACACGGAAACAGGCCCTTCGGCCCACCGAATCCGTGCTAACCAGCAATCCCTGTACACTAGCACTATCCTACACACACTAGGGACATTTCCAATTTTAACAAAGCCAATTAACCTACAAACCTGTACATCTTTGGAGTGCGGGAGGAAACTGGAGCACCCGGAGAAAACCCACGCAGGTCACGGGGAGAACGTGCAAACTCCGTACAGACAGCACCCGTAGTCAGGATCGAACCCGGGTCCCTGGTGCTGTGAGGCAGCAACTCTACCGCTGCGCCACCGTGAGGTTAGTGTTGCACAGTGTTCAAGAGCGAAGAAGGGGCCCCAATCCAAAACGTCACCTGTCCACGTTCTCCAGAGATGCTGCCCGACCCGCTGAGTTCCTCCTCCAACACTTTGTGTTTTACTCAAAATCCCAACACCTGCAGTTCCTTGTGCGACCAAATTTAAACCTTTAAGCTTTACAAATTTCAATTAAGATTGAGTTTGAGATATGAATTGCAAAAGATAATTATAAGTGAACTAAGAGAGCAAGAGTTTCATGATTTAATTTTAATTAATGCAATAATCGTTTGCGATGCATCATTTTCACCTGATTACAAGTTAACCTTTGACAGTGAAACTAATATTTTTCTTCCAGCTAAAATTCCTTTAAACATGTCTAACCTTATTGAATTCAGGTCCACACCCAATCTCATTATTGTTCACTATGTTGCCTCTTACATTTGTTTCATTAACTCGTAATTCTTACAGATGTTGGAGCTGAGTTGGATAGCAATAGTAAATCTGAAATCCAAAACTAAATGGCAATAAAACTTTCTGCAGAGGAACATTACGTATAAAATGATAAATGCAGACTGTTGCTTTATATTTAAGAAGGAACTGCAGATGCTGGAAAATCGAAGGTAGACAAAAATGCTGGAGAAACTCAGCGGGTGAGGCAGCATCTACGGAGAGAAGGAAATAGGCAACGTTTCGGGTCGTAACCCTTCTTAACCATATAACCGTATAACAATTACAGTACGGAAGCAGGCCCTCTCGGCCCTTCCAGTCCGTGCCGACCATTTATTTTCCCCATGTTCCATCTACCTGCACTCAGACCATACCCCTCCATTCCCTTTCACATACCTATCCACTTTACTTTTAAATGTTAAAATCGATCCTGCCTCCACCACTTCTGCAGGAAGATCATTCCACACAGCCACCACTCTCTGAGTAAAGAAGTTCCCCCTCATGTTACCCCTAAACTTCTAACCCTTCATTCTCATGTCATGCCCTCTTGTTTGAATCTTCCCTACCCTCAATGGGAAAAGCTTATCCACGTCAACTCTGTCTATCCCTTTCATCATTTTAAAGACCTCAATCAAGTCCCCCCTTAACCTTCTGTACTCCAAAGAATAAAGACCTAACTTGTTCAACCTTTCTCTGTAACTTAGTTGCTGGAACCCAGGCAACATTCTAGTAAGTCTCCTCTGTACTCTCTCTATTTTGTTGACATCCTTCCTATAATTAGGCGACCAAAATTGTACACCATACTCCAGAATTGGTCTCACCAACGCGTTGTACAATTTTAACATTACATCCCTAGTCCTATATTCAATGCTCTGATTTATAAAGGCCAGCACACCAAAAGCTTTCATTACCACCCTATCTACATGTGATTCCACCTTCAGGGAACTATGCACAGTTATTCCTAGATCCCTCTGTTCCACAGCATTCCTCAATTCCCTACCATTTACCATGTACGTCCTATTTTGATTTGTCCTGCCAAGATGTAGCACCTCACACTTATCAGCATTAAACTCCATCTGCCATCTTTCAGCCCACTCTTCCAAAATGGCCCAAATCTCTCTGTAGACTTTGAAAATCTACTTCATTATCCACAACACCACCCATCTTAGTATCATCGTCATACTTACTTATCCAATTTTCCACCCCATCATCCAGATCATTGATGTACATGACAAACAACAGTGGACCCAACACAGATCCCTGAGGCACCCCACTGGTCACCGGCTTCCAACCTGACAAACAGCCATCCACCATTACTCTCTGGCATCTCCCATTCAGCCACTGTTCAAGCTTCTTATCACAGCTTTGCCAAAAAAATCCTTATTCCAGCTTTACTGTCAGTGATCTTAATTACTTACACAGAACACCGAACTGTCCAGTGTAGGAAGGAACTGCAGGTAGACGCAAAATGCTGGAGCAACTCAGTGGGACGCAGCATCTCTGGAGAGAAGGAATGGGTGAAGTTTCGGGTTTAAGACCCGAAAGGGCCTGAAGAAAGTTCTCGAGCCGAAACGTCGCCCATTCCTTCTCTCCAGAGATGCTGCCTGTCCCGCTGAGTTACTCCTGCATTTTGTGTCTATCTTCAGAACAGTACAGCACAGAAACAGGCACTTCAGCCCACAATGTCCTTGTCGAACATCAATGGTTCAATTGGTCTTTATTTGTCACAGGGCGGCACGGTGGTGCACGGAGTCGCTGCCTCACAGCGCCAGAGACCCGGGTTCCATCCCGACTACGGGTGCTGTCCGTGTGGAGTTTGTACATCCTCCCCACGACCCGCGTGAGTTTTCTCAGAGATTTTCAGTTTCCTCACACACTCCAAAGATGTGCAGATATGTAGGCTAATTGACTTGGTATCAATGTAAATTGTCCCTAGTGTGTGTAGAAAAGGGTTGATGTGCTGGGATCGCTGGCCGGCGCGGACTCGGTGGGCGCTGTATCTCTAAACCTAATTCAACTATACATCAACGGTTCAATAATAATATCAACAGTGAAATTAATTTTATATATGTTATACATGCAGGCGCCACCATTATTCAAAGCCTGGTCATCCTGCGCACTCAATGTACTGGAGCAGTTCCAGTGAACCAACGTCCCTCTCCTCTCCTCCCCTACCCTCCCCTCCCCTCTCCCTTCTCCTCTCCTCTCCTCTCCTCTCCTCTCCTCTCCTTTCCTCTCCTCTGCTGTCCTCTCTCCTCTCCTCCCCTCTCTTCTCCTCTCCTCTCCCCTCCTCCCCTCTACTCTCCTCTCCTCTCCTCTCCTCTCCTCTCCTCTCCTCTGCTGTCCTCTCTTCTCTCCTCCCCTCTCTTCTCCTCTCCTCTCCCCTCCTCCCCTCTACACCTCTCTCCTCTCCTCTCCTCTCCTCTCTCCTCTCCCTTCTCCTCTCCCTTCTCCTTTCCTCTCCTCTCCTCTCCTCTCCACTCCTCTCCACTCCTCTCTTCTCCTCTCCTCTCCCCTCCTCCCCTCTACTCTCCTCTCCTCTCCTCTCCTCTCCTCCCCTCTCCTCTCCTCTCCTTCCCTCTCCTCTCCTCTCCTCTCCTTCCCTCTCCTCTCCTCTCCTCTCCTTCCCTCTCCTCTCCTCTCTTCTCCTCTCCTCTCCCCTCCTCCCCTCTACTCTCCTCTCCTCTCCTCCCCTCTCCTCTCCTCTCCTTCCCTCTCCTCTCCTCTCTTCTCCTCTCCTCTCCCCTCCTCCCCTCTACTCTCCTCTCCTCTCCTCTCCTCCCCTCCCCTCTCCTCTCCTCTCCTTTCCTCTCTGCTCTCCCCTCTCCTCTCCTCCCCTCTACTTCTCTCTCCTCTCCTCTGCTCTGCTCTCCTCTCCTCTCTTCTCCCCCCCCCCCCCCTCTCCTCTCCTCTCCTCTGCCAGTACATGATGCTTATGCCTCCATCCCCTGCATATCCACGTACACTGAGGTTCACAAGAATGATCCCAGAAATGAGTGGGTTAACCTATGATGAGCATTTGTCGGCGCTGGGCCTGTACTCGCTGGAGCTTGGAAGAGTGAGGGGGGACCTCATTGAAACGTACAGAACAGTGAAGGGCTTGGATAGAGTGGATGTGGAGAGGATGTTTCCACTAGTGGGAGAGTCTAAGACCAGAGGTCACAGCCTCAGAATTAAAGGATGTTCCTTTTGGAAGGAGATGAGGAGGAATTTCTTTAGTCAGAGGGTGGTGAATCTATGGGATTTTTTGCCACAGAAGGCTGCGGAAGCCAAGTCAGTGGATATTTTTAAGGCAGATACACTGTAGATAGATTCGTGATTAATACGGGTGTCAGGGGTTATGGGGACAAGGCAGGGGAATGGGGTTAGGAGGGAGAGATAGATCAGCCATGATTGAATGGTGGAGTAGACTTGATGGGCTGAATGGCCTAATTCTGCTCCAATCACTTATGATCTTACAGCTCTGGGACTGCGTGACTGTGGAGTGATGATTTGTATCATGGAAACCAGCCTCTGAAATCAGGTCAGACAGGTAATGAGTAGCACTCAGCAACTTGGAGAACACAGCATCATAATGGATGGGTGGAAAAAATACTGGAGGGACAAGCGACATCAATTATTCACTCTGAGATGACATGTAAATTATGCAACAGGGTTAGTATTTATTCAGGATCTTCTCAGCCCCGGTGCAATGGATCGCCAGGAATCGATGCATGTGATAAAATCAAGGTGAAAGCCAAGCCTGTAGAGAAATCTCCCCCATTATCTGGGCATTCATGTGGATAGGTATAGAATGGATACTGTATCTAGTAATGTTACAAAATGTTGAGATTTAAAAAATCAAGTCTGCAATTTATCCCATCAGATAAAGCATAAAAAGCAGTTTAATTTGACACCTAATTCACTTTCATATCTTCAGTATTAAGAAAGTTATGACCATTTTCATACTCGGAAATTAGCATCTTGTTCCCCATTGCCTTTCAATTGACTTAACTCAAAAGCTGTGATCAAGGACAGTCAAAAGCCCATAACTTTCTTAAAAATTAAGAGAACTCAATGAAATTTTCAGTTATTATAGATTGAAGCATTCTGAAACAAATATGAAATAATCTTACTTGGATGACCTGAAATTAAAGCATATAATTAGTTACTTATCTAATTGTAGCTAATTACAAAATTCAATTACTAGATCTAAACATCTATCCATAAACTTTTTAAAATTGCCTAAGAGTCCAAATAACATTCACACAATAGTCCACAATATAACATGATTTTTAAATTTCATTTTCATGAATTTATAGGGCAAATGGAAGGAATTTAGTGTTTAATGCCTGTAAATTAATGGCCATTTAAATCAACGCGAGTGGGTTTTAGTGGAATGCGGTGGATTAGAACGTTGCGGTTTGCGGTGAAGTCGGTATGAGAAATACAGCCGGTTCATACATTTTTTTTGCAACATGAAAATGTGATTAAAGCCTTCCTAAAAACCAAGTTTTTATGTAAAAATAAACTGTGTAGCTTCTTTTATCGCCTACCTTAGGTCCGTTCCGCTGTCACCGTTCAGAGCTTTAGAAGATGATTTTTAAACTACTCTAGTTAATAAATAATCTAGCATAGTTTAAAAATAGCTTCATGAATGAAATGTCGGAGCGATTTCTCTTTAGCGACGAAATCGCCCGACATGGATCGACTTGGACTGTCTAGGGAAAAACGGCATTTTAAACCCGCCCCCCTCTGAAAGGCGCCAAAGTCACGCACACGGGGAGCGGCAGAACTGCAGCGCCGCTAAAGGTAGGTATTGTAACATACCTACTGTATCGATACCCCCTCCCCACCCCACCCCCCGATTGTCCATTGTTCTCCCCCCCACCTCCCTCGCGGCGGTCCCCCCAAAGACAGGTTCTCCGTAGGTACATGGATAGGACAGGTTTAGAGGGGCCAAACATGGGCACTGTATCTCTAAACTCAACTCAACTCAACTCAACTGATTGGTATCTGACTGTCAATACTTCAATCAACTTAACTTGGAGATATGCAAAGATTTGAGCGCATCTTTTGAACGATAGAGGGAGAAGGTTTAAAGTAGTTAATCACAGGCACTGATCTAACACAAGTGGACAGACAACGCTTTGGGTTCAGTTAGTTTAGTTCAGTTTAGTTTATTGTCATGTGTACTGAGGTATAGTGAACAGCTTTTCTGGCTTGCTAACCAGTTTGTGTAGATGGGGCATCTTGGTTGGCGTGCGAAAGTTGGGCCGAAGTTGAGCTGTTTACGTGCTCTAAGAATCTGACTTGATGTTCAGTTCAGTTCGCATTAACCAACCTGATCTCCCGGTGGCCCAGCACTTCAACCACCCCTCCCTCCCATTTCCAATCCGACCTTTCTGTCCTGGGCCTCCTCCATGGCCAGAGTGAGTCCCACCGTAAATTGGAGGAACAGCACCTCATATTTCACTTGGGTAGTTTACACCCCAGCGGTATGAACATTGACTTCTTCCAATTTCAGGTAGTCCCTGCTTTCTCCCTCCTTCCCCTCCCCTTCCCAGCTCTCCCACAACCCACTGTCTCCAGCTCCTCCTTTCTTCTTCCCGGCCCCCCCCCCACCACCCCCACATCAGTCTGAACAAGGGTCTCGACCTGAAACGTCACCTATTCCTTCGCTCCATAGATGCTGCCTCACCCGCTGAGTTTGTCCAGCATTTTTGTCTACGTGACTTGATGATTAATGGCTGGCGGTAATCATGTATTGTCTTTCTGCTGACTGGATAGCACGCAACAAAAGCTTTTCACTGTACCTCGGTCCACGTGACAATAAACCAAACTGAACTGATAATGAAATAGATCGTTGCATCGTGGTTTATATCCCGACTTGCCCAATTTTCCAATATTCCCCATTTCCCATTGAAATGGTATTCCTGACCAATGACTCAAAAGTATTACTTTAGATAATAATAAATACTAAAGTATTACCTTAAATAATAAAGTATTGCCTTCAGTATTACCCTAATTACCTTAAACAAGGAGTAACAAGATGGTGATCCATTTACTTCCAGCCAAATGATTGTAGCTAAGACAACATTGACATGGGTGGTTCAGCAGCACAGCGGGTAGTGCTGCTACTCACTGGCTTTTGATTTTTGAACAACTTCTTTGAATTTAGAGATACAGCGTGGAAACAGGCCCCCATCGGCCCACCGGGCCCGCGCCGACCAGCGATCCCCGCACATTAACACTATCCTACACCCACTGGGGACAATTTTTACATTTACCAAGCCAAGTAACACTACAAACCCGCACGTCTTTGGAGCGTGGGAGGAAACCGAAGATCTCGGAGAAAAACCCACGCAGCTCACGGGGAGAACGTGCAAACTCCGTACAGACAGCACACATCGTCGGGATCGAACCTGAGTTTCCGGCGCTGCATTCGGTGCAAGGCGGCAAGTCTACCGCTGCGCCACCGTGTCACCTTCGTGACAGATAGTTCAATTGTGGTCAGTTCAGTTCCCTTTCTTTCAGCTGTTTGTGTTTCTGTACAAACTAAGCTCTTCAAAGTTTATTTTACTCAGTGCACTTCAGTTTAGTTTATTGTCACGTGTACTGAGGTACAGTGAAAAAAAAGCTTTTGTTGCGCGCTAACCAGCCAGAGGAAAGACAATACATGAGTACATTCGACCCATTTACTGTGTACATGGGAATAACGTTTGGTGCAAGATGAAGCCAGTGAAGTCTGATCAAGGATAGTCCGATGGACACCAAAGAGGTAGATAGTAGTTCAGCGCTGTTCTCTGGTTGGATAGTGGGGTTTACATCTTGGGTTTAGTCAGGGCTGCCAACATTGGGTGAGAGTTGAGAGTGAGAAATTGCGAGGGGGCGTAGCGACTGAGCGGGGGGGGGAGGTTGGGAGGGTTGTTTTTGGTAGGGAGCCTTTGCATTTTTCAGCTTGAAATTATGCAATCTGGTGCATACTGTTGCGAGTCTTTCAACTTACACTTGAATGCAACATTTATGCTTCAAATTGGATTAGGTATGAATAAGGTTAAGCTAAATTACATTCCTAACTACATTAAACAGTAGAGCCAGGCTCTGATTAACAGGTGCAGCACATGAATGACTTTAGTATATTCATGTATTGGAATCAGATTATAATTCATGCTGTTATGCATATATATATAGAGAAACAAAAACCTAGAAACAAGGCAAGTGGAGTCAGATTTCCATCACTGTTCTGCACAAATAAATCAATCAACCTTACCCTTTGGCTATAGAAACAAGACGAAAATAATGCCACATATTCAACCGTATATGGTTCAATGAAATTAAGATATATATGTAAAACATATAAATGGAAACAGGCCCTTCGGCCCACCAAGTCCACACTGACCAGCAATCTACCTTACACCAGTTGTATCCTACATGCCATGGACAATTTACAGAAGCCAATTAACCTGCACTTCTTTCGGATGTGGGAGAAACCGGAATATCCAGAGAAAGCCCATGTGGTCACAGGGAGAATGTACAAATACTGTATAGACAGCACCCGTAGTCAGGATCATGCCTGGGTCTGTGGTGCTGCAAGGCAGCAACTCTACCGCTGCACCACCGTGCCACCCCATTAAATTATTTTTTTCTGTAATATATTTATTATGGTGTCACATCAATAAAGCTGAACACATGATTCTGATTTCTGCCCTTGGTTGGATAACACACATCTCCAGTCATTGTGTTTTATGGCTGGTTTTCAACCTCTTCAGGCTGAAGGTCTCGACCCAAAACATCACCTATTCTTTCTCTCCAGAGATGCCGCATGTCCTGCTGAGTTATTCCAGCTTTTAGTGTCTATCTTCAGTTTAAACCACCACCTGCAGTTCCTTCTTACACTCTTTGTTAAGCGAAACAGGTCCTATTCTCATAATATTATTCACCTCAACTAAGTTTATTCTTCACCTCCGTTGCTGCTGAGAATACAATCCCAGTTATCAAATCTTTCTTCAAAGTGAAAACAAAATTCCAGCCCCGCCAATATGTTCATAAATCGCCCCTGGATCCTCTCCAGAGCAATTGCACCCTTTCTACAGTGTGTCACAGTCCTACAGCATGGAAACAGGCCCTTCATCCCAACTTGTCCATGCAGATCAAGATGCCCCATCTAAACTA
Organism: Raja brachyura; assembly: GCA_963514005.1. The sequence continues at coordinate 63,194,827 of OY740794.1, read as the reverse complement.
GTCCCATTTATCCGCATTTGGTCCATATCCCTTTAAACATTGTGTGTGGGGTTGGACAGGCTAGATGCAGGAAGATTGTTCCCGATGTTGGGGAGGTCCAGGACAAGGGGTCACAGCTTAAGGATAAGGGGGAAATCCTTTAGGACCGAGATGAGAAGGACTTTTTTCACACAGAGAGTGGTGGGTCTCTGGAACTCTCTGCCACAGAGGGTAGTTGAGGCCACTTCATTGGCTATATTTAAGAGGGAGTTAGATGTGGCCCTTGTGGCTAAGGGGATCAGGGGGTATGGAGAGAAGGCAGGTACGGGATACTGAGTTGGATGATCAGCCATGATCACATTGAATGGCGGTGCAGGCTCGAAGGGCTGAATGACCTACTCCTGCACCTAATTTCTATGTTTCTATGTGTGTGTGTAAGGGTGTGTGTTGGGTTATGTGTGAGAGTGTGTGTTAGTGAAGTGGCGACAACACTGGGAGTGAGCGGAGACTTGGCGATGTCCAGGGAGTGTTTCCCTCTCTTCCCCCCTCCCCGGGAATGCGGACCGGCCCAGGTGCCCTGTGTCCAGCTGGGGTCCGGGGGAGGTCGGGGTCAGAGGTCCGGGGGTCCGGGGGAGGTGAGGGTTAGTGACCCGGGGGTCAGGCATCGAAGCGGAGCCTTAGCCCGAGATTCATCCCCGCGGCTCCGGAGGCGGCACCGACGCCCCCACTCACCCGGTCCGCTCCATGCGGTGTGGACAGAGCGGCCGACGGACACAGAGCCGCCACGGGTGAGGGTGGGAGGTGTAAACGGTGCCTGGGGGGGGGGTCAGTGCAGGGACCACCGCCGTTACTCATCTCTCACACCAATGTGAATGCGGGTGAGGCAGCGTCTATAGAGCGGTCGACAAAAATGCTGGAGAAATGCTTGAGTGTGAAGAAGGGACAAACTCAGACATAGATGCTGCCTCACCCGCTGAGTTTCTCCAGCATTGTTATCTACTTTGTCAATTTAAATAGTGTGCGATGGGCTTAAGCCCGTTCGTTACGGGGAACCTGCCGACAAAAAAACTATTCTCAGTGGTGAGTGTGGGGTGTGGAGGAGTGTGATTTTATTTATTTATTCATCTATTTTTTTTAATATATTTTTGAGCGTGAGAACTTCTGTCATCAGCGTGAGAGCGCGATAATTTCCTCAAATGCGTTAGTCTCACGCTCAATGCGTGAGAGTTGGCAGCCCTGGTTTGGTGATCAGGGCACAGGTGTCAGGGGTTATGGGGAGAAGGCAGGGGAATGGAGTCAGTGGGGAGAGATAGATCAGCCATGATTGAATGGTGGAGTAGACTTGGGACCATCCAAGCTGGCCCCGTTCACGAGCGCTTGGCCCATTTCAGGGGTGGGGAACCTTTAGCTGTAATCTAATAAGGCCGCTTCCAAGAAATTAGATAAATGTACATTATTTTGTTAAAATAGCCCTCATGACTTACTAATGTTTTAATTGTGGCCGCCAGTCGGGTGGATTATTTCGTTAAACCTTTAAACCTCTTTGGTATTTTAAATACGTTCATTTTAAGATTAAAATAAAAAATAATAAAAGACGTAATAAACATAACAATACAGCAGGCAGTGAAGAAAGCGAATGGCGTGTTGGCCTTCATAACAAGAGGAATCCAATATTGGAGCAAAGAGGTCCTTCTGCAGTTGTACAGAGCCCTAGTGAGACCGCACCTGGAGTATTTGTGCAGTTTTGGTCCCCTAATTTGAGGAAGGACATTCTTGCTATTGAGGGAGCCCAGCGTAGGTTCACAAGGTTAATTCCCGGGATGGCGGGACTGTCACATGCTGAGAGAATGGAGCGGCTGGGCTTGTGCACTCCGGAGTTTAGAAGGATGAGAGGGAATCTCTTTGAAACATATAAGATTGTTAAAGGCTTGGACGCGCTAGAGGCAGGAAACATGTTCCCGATGTTGGGGGAGTCCAGAATGTTGAGGGGCCACACAGTTTAAGAATAAGGGGTAAGCCATTTAGAATGGAGACGAGGAAACACTTTTTCTCACAGAGAGTGGCGAGTCTGTGGAATTCCCTGCCTCAGAGGGCGGTGAAGGCCGGTTCTCTGGATACTTCCAAGAGAGAGATAGATAGGGCTCTTAAAGATAGCGGAGTCAGGGGATATGGGGAAAAGGCATGAACGGGGTACTGATTGGGGATGGTCAGCCATGATCACATTGAATGGCTTGAAGGGCCAAATGACCTCCTCCTGCACCTATTGTCTATTGTCTATTGTCTGAAGCCTCCACCCCTGGTGTATACAATTCCTGTCTCCAGTATCCTGAGTCAAGCAGCTCGGAAGCAGGCACTTCGGCCCAACTTGTCCAAGGTGGTCCCATTCACGAGCGCTTGGCCCATATCAAGGATGGGGAACCATTAAGTTAGCTGTAATCTAACAAGGCCGCATCCATGAAACTTCAATTAGATATACTTCAAAATGTACATTGGTTTGTTAAAATAGCCCTCATGACTTACTAATGTTTTAATTGTGGTGGTCAGTCGGGGAGGATTATTTCGTTGAATCTTCTTTTACCCTTTGGTATTTTAAATACGTTCATTTTAAGATTAAAATAAAAACAATAAAAGTTGAACAAAAACATAATAATAATTAAGAATAAGGAGTAAGCCATTTAGAACGGAGATGTGGAAACACTTTTTCTCACAGAGAGTGGCGAGTCTGAAGAAGGGCCTCGACCCGAAACGTCGCCTATCTCCTTCGCTCCTTAGATGCTGCTGCACCCGCTGAGTTTCTCCAGCTTTTTGTGTAGCCCTCGATTCTCCAGCATCTGCAGTTCCTTCTTTAACACAACATAATAATTAAAAAAATTGTTCTACAAAATTTGGATTCATTCAAAAGGCCGCACTTAATGGCTGAGAGGGTCGCATGTGGCCTTAAGGCCGCAGGTCCCCCACCCCATGCCCATATACTTCACCATTTCGTCCGAGCCCAGGTACCAGTGGCTTTGACAGCTCAAAGCACCAGGTGAATGCAAACCTGCTCCTGACTCATTTCACCTGAGAGTCAAAGGGAGAAGGAGACGGGAGAGGAGGCGTTGCTCGTTTTTCTTGTCAAGCAGCAATTTTATTCTAGCCACTAAAACGATACAGGTTTTTTCCCCTTGAAGCAATGGGCAGGGCGTTCACATTAAGAAAATAATTATAACCAAGGTAGACAGAAACATTATTGGGTAACTTTAACATTCTTCTTGCAACTTGGTGCATTGTCCCTTTGTTCTCCACCAAAGCCAAATCTGGCAATGTCTAAATGAGACATTTCTACAGCACTACAAATCCTTTACTAAGACATAAGGGACTTACAAAAAAAGTGCTGGAGTAACTCAGGCAGCATCTCTGGAGAACGTGGATCGGTGACGTTTTTGGTTCAGTTAGGAGCGGCACGGTGGCGCAGCGGTAGAGTTGCTGCCTCACGGCGCCAGGGACCCGGGTTCGATCCTGACCATGGGTGCTGCCTGTACAGAGTTTGTACGTTCTCCCTGCGACTTTGTGGGTTTTCTCCGGGTGCTCCGGTTTCCTCCCACATCCCAAAGACGTGCAGCTTTGTGAAAACGGTTAACAGGCTTTGCTTAAAGAAAATTGTGAATTGACCCTAGTGTTTATTTAGTTTAGTTCATTGTCACTTGTACCAAGGGTACAACAAAAAACTTTCTACCACAAAGATGCCAACGTTTTGCCCATCTACGCTAATTACTTTGGTCCATATGCCTTTTGTATTTCTCTCAGTGGCGTGGTTGAATGTTTACACACTATGAATAGGATAGATTTAGAAGGATATGGGCCAAACGCAGGCGGGTGAGACTAGTGTAGATGGGTGGGCATCTTGGTTGGTGTGGGCAGGGTGGGTCGATGGGCCTGTTTCCATGCTGTATCACTTTTTGACTCAAACAGCACATTCTAGATATCATCCACTCTCTCCACAAAGTAACTTCCCCCTCACATATCCTAAAAACTCCTCCTCTCTCCTTACACGTAAGACTTTTTTTGCCTTTTAGATGCCTCTAAAATGTGAAAAAAGATTCCACCTACCACATCCACGTCTCCTATAATTTTACATACTTCAGTCAGGATTCGTGCCTACTATGTTCTGTTGCGCTGAAGCAAAGCAAGAATTTCATTGTCCTATCAGGGACACATGACAATAAACTCTCTTGAACTCTCTTGTGGACTTTGCTCAGTCCTGGGAGAACAAGCCTGTTAGAACGAGGGGCAAAGTTTAACGGGGATGTGTGAGGCAGGTTGTTTTACGCAGAGGGGGGTGGGTACCTGGAACGTGCTGCCAGGGGTGGTGTTGGAGGCAGATACGATAGTGTGTTCATGCGTTTTTTCATAGGCACATAGATATGCAGGGATATGAATCATGTTCAGGCAGGTGAGATTACTTCAACTTGGCATCATGTTCGACAGGGAAATTGTGGGCTGAAGGGCCTGTTCCTGTGCTGTACCATTCTGCTGAGCTTCAATAGATTGATTGAAAGTCCAAACTCCAAAGAAAGATAGTTCAAAGGCCTCCAATGATGTGGACGCCTTGTGTCTATATATTGTAGTGAAGTAGTAAACACTGCCCAGTCCGTCATCGGCTCAGACCTCCCTTCCATCGAGGGGATCTATCACAGTCGCTGCCTCAAAAAGGCTGGCAGCATCATCAAGGACCCACACCATCCTGGCCACTCATGCATCTCCCCGCTACCTTCAGGTAGAAGGTACAGGAGCCTGAAGACTGCAACGACCAGGTTCAGGAATAGCTACTTCCCCACAGCCATCAGGCTATTAAACCTGGCTCGGACAAAACTATGATCATTAATAACCCATTATCTGTTATCTGTTATTTGCACATTATCAGTTTATTTATTCATGTGTATATGTATTTATGTAATGATATATGGACACACTGATCTGTTCTGTAGTCAATGCCTACTATGTTCTGTTGTGCTGAAGCAAAGCAAGAATTTCATTGTCCTATCAGGGACACATGACAATAAACTCACTTGGACTTGAACTTGAGCTTGTTCTGAAATGTTCACAAATTCTCTGTGGAATTGGAGTTAGGAGAAGAGATAGATCAGCCATGATTGATTGGCGGGGTAGACTTGATGGACCGAATGGCCTGATTCTACTCCTATCACTTATGACCTTAAGAATATTGTTCACCACAGCTAAAAGCAATATCTAGTATTCTTAGGTAGACAAAAATGCTGGAGAAACTCAGCGGGTGAGGCAGCATCTATGGAGCGAAGGAAATAGGCAACGTTTAGGGCCGAAACCCTTCTTCAGACTGAACCGAATTGAAATTTTAGTAATGTTAAAATTGTACAAGGCATTGGTAAGACCAATTCTGGAGTATGGTGTACAATTTTGGTCGCCTAATTATAGGAAGGATGTCAACAAAATAGAGAGAGTACAGAGGAGATTTACTAGAATGTTGCCTGGGTTCCAGCAACTAAGTTACAGAGAAAGGTTGAACAAGTTAGGTCGTTATTCTTTGGAGCGCAGAAGGTTAAGGGGGGACTTGATTGAGGTCTTTAAAATGATGAAAGGGATAGACAGAGTTGACGTGGATAAGCTTTTCCCATTGAGGGTAGGAAAGATTCAAACAAGAGGGCATGACATGAGAATTAAGGGACAGACGTTTAGGGGTAACATGAGGGGGAACTTCTTTACTCAGAGAGTGGTGGCTGTGTGGAATGATCTTCCAGCAGAAGTGGTGGAGGCAGGATCGATTGTAACATTTAAAAGTAAAGTGGATAGGTATATGGACGGGAAGGGAATGGAGGGGTATGGGCGGAGTGCAGGTAGATGGGACTAGGGGAAAATAAATGGTTGGCACGGACTGGAAGGGCCGAGAGGGCCTGTTTCCGTGCTGTAATTGTTATATGGTTATATGAAATGTCGCCTATTCCTTCTCTCCATAGATGCTGCCTCACCCTCCTGGACTTTCCACTCGTCACTTTAATTTCGTGTTCCACGTATCTTGTTGTGTTCCGTGACTATTGGCAGACCAATTTCCCTCTTGGGATAAATAAAGTTCTATCGTATGGTATGGTACAGTGAAAAGCTTTTTGTTGCGTGCTATCCAGTCAGCAGAAAGACTGTACAGTACCGACGAGCCGTCCACAGTGTACAGACCCTCTGTTGGCACAGAGGTGTGAAAGAGTGGAGCGATTGTGATGCGTGATTACACATCCACGTTTGGGACCAGCACGCGGAGAGTAGCTAGGCGTGGGAGCCATCTTAGAGTAGTCTAAACGATAGTTAGATTTAACTAATTATTCTGTGGAGCAGAATAATGATGCTATCTCTGATGGGTCGTGCAAATATGCCCCTTAAACTTACAATGTGGGATCATCAATGGTGCAGCACGGCGGCGCAGCGGTAGAGTTGCTGCCTCACAGCGCCAGAGACCCGGGTTCGATCTTGACTATGGGCACTGTCTGTACGGCACCTTGCAGCCTCCTAGCATCCTCCTCACAGCTAACACTGCCCCCCAGCTTCATGTCATCCGCAAATTTGGAGATGTTGCATTCAATTCCCTTGCCCAAATCATTAATACTTATTATAAATAGCTGGGGTCCCAGCACTGAGCCTTGCGGCACCCCACTAGTCACTGCCTGCCATCCTGAAAAGGACCCGTTCACTCCTACTCTTTGCTTCCTGTCTGCCAGCCAGTTCTCTATCCACATCAATACTGAACCCCCAATACCATGTGCTTTAAGTTTATATACTAATCTCTTATGTGGGACCTTGTCGAAAGCCTTCTGAAAGTCCAGAAACACCACATCCACTGCTTCTCCCTTATCCACTCTACTAGTTACATCCTCAAAAAATTCAATAAGATTCGTCAGACATGATTTACCTTTCGTAAATCCATGCTGACTTTGTCCAATGATTTCACCACTTTCCAAATGTGCTGCTGTCCCATCTTTAATAACTGACTCTAGCAGTTTCCCCACTACCGATGTTAGACTAACTGGCCTGTAATTCCCCGTTTTCTCTCTCCCTCCCTTTTTAAAAAGTGGGGTTACATTAGCTACCCTCCAATCCTCGGGAAGTACTTCAGAATCTAAAGAGTTTTGAAAAATTATCACTAAAGCATCCACTAATTCTGGGGCTACTTCCTTAAGTACTCTGGGATGCAGCCTATCTGGCCCTGGGGATTTATCGGCCTTTGATCCATTAAAAGCAATTAAAAGTAATATATCAAAAACACATTTTAACATGAACATCCACCACAGTGACTCCTCCACATTCCTCACTGTGATGGAAGGCGAAAAAAAGATCAAGTCCTTTCCTTAGTTCTTCCTCGGTCGTGGGCCTCGAACCTCCGTTGACGGGACGATGTTGACTCCCGTAGCCAGCGGCGTTCGGGCCCTCCACGTCGAGGCTCCCGCATCGGGGGGATGTCAGCTCCCCTGCGCCGGGCGATCGAACCTCGTGTCGGCGCTGGACGAACCTTCCGCGGCGTTTAGCTCCCGACTAGCCTCTCCCGAGACTGCGAGCCCTTGATGGTAAGTCCGCAGGCCGCGGTGGGAGCGATCCCAGGCAAGGGATCCGCTCCAATGTTAAGTCCGCGCCCCGCGCTGGGGCTCACGACAGTCCGAGACGGCATCCAGCTCCAGCGATGGTCGGCCGCAGAACCCGGTGAATGTGATCCGAAAAATGATCGCCTCTCCGGCAAGGTAAGAACTTGAAAAAAAAAAGGTTCCCCCGATCCCCTCCCCCCTCCCCCCACATAAAACAAACCGAAGAACATTAAAACAAACTTTTAACAAACGCTAAAAATAACAAAAAGAATGAAGAAACGAACAGACCGCCGGCAGGGCAGCCATCGCCCCGGCGCCCCCTGGTGGTCAAATCTCCGCTATCGTTAAGAGCCCTATCTAGCTCTCTCTTGCAAGTATCCAGAGAACCGGCCTCCACCGCCCTCTGAGGCAGAGAATTCCACAGACTCACAACTCTCTGTGAGAAAAAGTGTTTCCTCATCTCCGTTCTAAATCTCCTCTCATTCTTAAACCGAGGCCTTTGGTTCTGGACTCCCCCAACATCGGGATCATGTTTCCTGCCTCTAGCATGTCCAAACCCTTAATAATCTTAAGTGTTAAAGAAGGGACTGCAGATGCTGGAGAATCGAGGTTTACACAAAAAGCTGCAGAAACTCAGCGGGTGCAGCAGCATCTAAGGAGCGAAGGAGATAGGCGACGTTTCGGGTCGAGACCCTTCTTCAGAGTCTGAAGAAGGGTCTCGACCCGAAACGTTGCCTATCCCCTTCGCTCCTTAGATGCTGCTGCACCCGCTGAGTTTCTCCAGCTTTTTGTGTAACCCTTAATAATCTTATATGTTTCAGTAAGATCCCCTCTCATCCTAATGTACAAGCCCAGCCGCTCCGTTCTCTCAGCGTACGACAGTCCCGCCATCCTGGGTCAACCTACGCTGCACTCCCTCAATAGCAAGAATGTCCTTTCCTCCCACACTCCAAAGACGTACAGGTTTGTAGATTAATTGGCTTGGTATAAATGTAAATTATCCCTAGTGTGTGTAGGATAGCATAGTGCGCGGGGATCGCTGGTCGGCACAGACTGGCTGGGCCGAAGGGCCTGTTTCCAAGCTGTATCTCCAAACTAAACTAAACCAAATTGCACTAGTTATAAAGACAAAGTGTGATAATTTAAATATAAACATCTATCCACTCAATTACAGTATTGATTAATTATTTTTACAACATTAGCAAATGTAATTATTTGAAAAATACTAACAGCAGCTATTTTTCCAACATGGTAAATTCAGAGTAGCCTATTTCAACCCTTAACTCTGACTGTAATAAAACCACCATTGTAAACGTTACTAAGTAACTTTTTACAATCAAATCCTTGACTTTGGGGAAAAACATTTGGAAGCAACAATTCAAGTAAATATACTCCCACTGCCAGCAACAATTGTTGAGAAGAAACAATGAAAGTGATTAGACTATAGCAGGAAATATGACACATGCCTTTATCGTATTCATCGTATATTTTGCATGGTGGCGCAGCGGTAGAGTCGCTGCCTTACAGCGCTTACAGCTCCAGAGACCCGGGTTCGATCCCGACTACGGGTACTTGTCAGTATGGATTTTGTACATTCTCCCCGTGACCGGCGTGGATTTTCTCTGAGATCTTCAGTTTCCTCACGCACTCCAAAGACATACAGGGTTGGAGGTTAATTGGCCTAGCATAAATGTAAAAATTGTCCCCAGTGTGTGTAGGGCAGTGTGCGGGGATCGCTGGTCGGTGCAGACTCGGTGGGCCGAAGGGCCTGTTTCCGCGCCGTATCTCTAAATTAAAAACTCAAACTATTACTTAACGTTATGACATATATTCAGCATGAAAGTCTGTGGTATTTATATTAGACAATAGACAATAGGTGCAGGAGTAGGCCATTCGGCCCTTCGAGCCAGCGCCGCCATTCAATGTGATCATGGCTGATCATCCCCAATCAGTACCCCATTCCTGCCTTCTCCCCATATCCCCTGACTCCGCTATCTTTAAGAGCCCTATCTAGCTCTCTCTTGAAAGTATCCAGAGAACCAGCCTCCACCGCCCTCTGAGGCAGAGAATTCCACAGACTCACAACTCTCTGGGTGAAAAAGTGTTTCCTCGTCTCCGTTCTAAATGGCTTTCCCCTTATTCTGAAACTGTGGCCCCTGGTTCTGGACTCCCCCAACATTGGCAACATGTTTCCTGCCTCTAGCGCGTCCAAGCCTTTAGTAATCTTATATGTCTTCTTAGGTGAGTGCCATACAATGCAAGACAGAATGCACTAATATTTCATCAAGATGGAATTATGTTTAAACAGCAATGTTTACACATCTAAATAAAGCTGAGATCTGTTAAGAGATTGTGATAAAAAAATATGATTATAAATACCTTGCCAAGACAGCAAGCTCTTGTGAAATAATTGTGTGAATATTTAGTATCCATTGTTGGCTATCTTGATGGTGATTTATTGGACAGGATATACACCATAGTTAGCACAAGTTAACTGTACTATTTTTTTCCAGAATCTTTTGATAGTTTACCAGAAGGAAATGGACTAACACTACAGTCGTCTCCTGTTTGGAGTGAGTAGGCCATTGCGCAAATCAACCTCCCTTCCATTGACTCCATCTGCACCTCACGCTGCCTCGGCAAGGACAAAGGACATTTTATTGTCACATACACCAATTGGTGCAGTGAAATTTGAGTTGCCATGCAGCTCACAAATAAGATAAACACAACACTATAGAATAGTAAGATTAAATGAGAACTTACCAGTTTGAAGTTTGATCTTTATTTTATGAGGAGTTACGATGAGGGATTACGTGAAGACCCCGCCAGCACGCATGCGCGACATTCTTCAAAGCAGTGGTGTGAAATCACAGATAGCAACGTAGACTAATATAGTAAGATAAGAGAGAACTTCCATACCAGTTGAACTTTATAATAGAGGGTTCTGGGAGCGGAGGGCACGTAATCCCTCATCGTAACTCCTCATAAAATAAAGATCAAACTTCAAACTGGTAAGTTCTCATTTAATCTTACTATTTTACTTCGGAGTCACGTGAGTGACTATGTGAAGATTTCAAAGCTCTGTGATTTCATGCCCTGGAACGAGTCCAAGCTCACACACTGCCATGCTAGTGATGGAGGATGAACATATTTCAGACATGATACTGTGCTGAAAAACAAAGAAGGTATTTAATCATACCTAAAATGATATGCCCCACATTGGGTAAATCATGTAACAGAAAACTTAACATATTTCCCCTGCAAATGTCTCAGGAGCGGCCACGGGTTTATAATAGAAGTGCTGAAAAGTCCGTACACTGCTCCAACCCGCTGTAGCAAGGATGTGGTCCATATGAACTCCCATCATCCTAGCCGCCGACGTGGATGCAGCCCTGGTGGAGTGAGATTTAATCATCAGTGTCCATCTCCGCTGCACCCAATACCACCCTAAACCAACTCGAAGTGGCTTGCACTGTGACCTTATGATGAGGGCGTTTGTGGCTTATGGGTAAAGTCCTCTCCGAGCCCCTAGATTACTGGTTCCTTCTATATCGTAAAATATATGTCACAATGCAGAGACGACTATCTGCAGGGTAGGCCAGAATGATAATTTTAGGCCAGAGGAACTGGGTCGATATAGTTTGAGTCCCCCTGTATCAGAAAGGTTATCTACCATAGGTAAACCCATGGCATACATACTTAGCTTTATAAGACTGGACCCGTTGAGCTGTTACAAGTGCCATAAACATAACCATATTATATGTAGTTATCCAGAGTGAGCCCCGATATTGGTGTCCATCCTCGAAGCATAGTAAATTCTATGCCTAAGTCCCATGAATGGGTGTATCTGGTCCTGGGGGAATAGAATTAATACCCCTCATCAGTATGATACCAGTGGGTGTGATCCTATAGGCAGGTGATCACTCCCTCGGTCCAGGTTAGTAGGTAGGGCACTCCTTGCAAATTTAATGGCACTGTAGCTCAAACCTTCATGGAATGAAGGGTGGCCGAGTCATATGAAGTGTTTGTTCTAAAGCAGAACACTCCCATCTTCTGACAAATGTCCTGGTGGACTCCCTGCACGACGATGTGATGACATTGATCGTCCTGTCGGAGTCCGAAGTCCAGAAATGGCCTGTTCAGAATCAGCATCAATAGGTTCATGCGATCATGGCACGGATGACTTACCCGTCACAGGGTGTGCCAACAGGCCCGGCCGTTTGAGGATCCGAAAGCAGTGTTCTGCGGCCATCTTTGTACTGCTGGGGACCATGGTTGGGTAGGCCAGTCGGGAAACCCGAAATACCCGTTGCGGAGTCTATTTAATTATTTGTAAGACCCGACTGATGAGGCAGAAGGGGGGAAATGCATAGCAAACAATCCCCCCAATGCAGCGAGAAACATCCGTCGCTGCTGGCCCCGGGTCCCGATCCAACATCCATTCAATGTTGTCGTTGAATTGCGTGACCTGGTGTTCGCCACCGTATTTAGTTTACCTGAAAGTTAAGTGGCTGAGATCCAAATCTCTTATCCAGACACCAGTGCCAGATGTAATTAGGCAATTCATCACATGATATCGATTTTATTCCACACATATGATTAATATAGGCCACCACTGTGGTATTATTAATTTGTAACCGTACATGCAACTGGTGCACATCTAAGCAGTAGGCCCGGAGTCCATGAAATGCTCCCAGCATTTCTAGATAATTAATCCCTAGTGCTCCCAACAGGGTTAAATCTTGTGCACTCCATCTGCCACCACAACTAGTGGTGGTATTAGCTGCTCCCCACCTTTAACACTGGCATCAGTCTGTAATGTAACCGAGGGATTCATGATAGTGATGGGTTTGGAACAGAATTAAGCATTTTCCATCCACCAATTTAATTCAACTCTACCTTTTCTGATAACTTCATAGGCCTGTCGAAATGGCATGCATGACTTTTGAGAGCTATAATTTTAGCTCTTTGTAGGTTTTGATAATGTAGTGGTCCGAATTGCGCTGCGGGAAAAGCAGCCACTACCTTCCCAGTTACCATGGCCACCTGCCGTATGGATGGATCCCTGATGCCAGTAAGGCTTCTGCAAGCTTCTATCAAGTCCACCACCTTGTTCGGTGGTAAGGTGGTAGACATTTGCACCGAGTCAATGGTGAACCCCAAGTAATCCATGGTAGTAGAGGGTTCCAACTTTGATTTATCTGGATGTATGATGAACCCCAGCTTTTGAAAGAGATGTTTTGTGGCTAGGACTGCCAATGTAGCCGTTTCCAAATTCTCCACGACAATGAGGATATCATCAAGGTAGGCCATAACAGTATGGTTTTGTTTCCTTAAATAGGCCAAAGCTGGTTTCAATAATTTGGTGAACAGCCTGGGTGCTGATGATAACCCATTGGGTAAGGCTTTATATTGCCATAATTGTCCCATCCAGATAAATTTAAGGTATTTCCTATGATCCTTGTGTATTGGTACTGAATAGTATGCATCTTTGAGGTCAATGCATGCCATGTAGTACACATTAGCTATTAGCTGTCTGGCTGTGTCGAAAGGGTCCATTTTGAAATGAACATACTGAACAGAAGTATTCAGTTCGGTCAGGTCTATGATTATGCGGCATCCGCCATCTTTTTATTTTTGGTAAATATATTAGATATGAACTCCTGTGATTCTCTGGTGGTTCTCTCAATTACCCCTTTGCTAATTAGTCTTAATAGTTCAGCATGGCCCGCCGTTCTTTCTTTTTGTGAAAGTATAAACTTTCGGCTAGGCGAATGCTGGACCGGGGTAGGGAGTTCGTAAATGAATTCAATTTTATAGCCCTGAATACTTCCGAGTATGTAAGGATCAGAGGTAAAAGTGCGCCATACTTCATAAAACAAGTGCAACCGGCCTCCCCCATAAGATGAATTTAGACAAAATGATGTTCCTGGGGGAGGCAGACCCACCTACCTCCAAGGTATTGCCGGTGTTGCGGTCCCATACCACCGTTATTTCTTCTGTTGAGTTGCTGCGTTGTAGGGGTGGCGCATTTTCCAAGAAGGCCGGGCTGGGCCATGGCCTAAAAAAAAGGCTGTTGTGCAGGTGGGCCGGCCTTCGAGCTTTCACCACCGGACGATATCGCTGTCCGGTGGGTGTGTAGGGGTGCTGTCGCTGTTGGTAGTGCGGTTTGGAGGTACTGGGTACCTTTATCAGGCCTATGGCCTTGGCCTCTTCGTCCAGGTCTTTCACCTGTTTGGGGAGGTTATCTCCGCACAGCAGATTTGGTGGTTGAGCGTTACCTGGTTTGCATAACCCCGCAATTTTGGGGTTGAGTGCCGGTTTGATAATGCTCTTCCTGTAGTTATTATCTCAAACTGTGTGTTACACAGTAAGGCCAGAGCATTCTGTAATGCTACCGGTAGCTCTATACCTACCGCAGTTCTGGCCACTGCCGTAATTCCGGCGGTCAAAAGCTTCAGGATCCTCTGAAGTTTGACTCCTTGCCCTCTAATCGTAGGGCTCATGTTCCCCCAAATAGGGTTATTCACCGCGGGAACAATCAGCGAGTTACAATTTTCAGGAGCAAGATACTTATCAGCTGTAGCATTGATGGCTTGCTCCTGAAGCTGGTTTGTAGTCATATAATTGATACTAGCTGCCAGCTTAGGGTGGATAGGTAGACCTTTTTGAGAAGGAACTGCATTTTTGCTTACCATATCCAGTAACTCTTCTTGCACCCCTGACACTGTTGGTTGTTCAGCCAACTCCCCATCTTCAGGGTCAGCCCAGTTCTGACCCCCAATGCTCCCCTGCGAAGGCCCACTGTGACCCTGCCCCTGCAAAAGCAGGTCACGCTGGAGCAATAGCTCCACCATCCGCTTCATGCGGGTAAGACGACCCCCGTCGCTATCAGCGAACGGGGTGTCCTCGGGACTGGACCCAGCTGAGTCGGCAGTCCCGTCCGGCTTCCGGGTGGATTTACCGCCTGTCCGTGGCGAACCAGCGGCCCTCCCGGGCGAGAAGTCGGGAGCTGCAGGTAGCACCTGCAGCTCAGGAGAAGCAGCACGCTGCTGGCTGCTCTCTATAGCAGCAGCTCTTGCCGCTGCTCTTTCCGCCGCGCTCACCACTCCGGTGAGTCTTACCGTTCGTAAGTTTTGATAAACTTACGCTGGAGGAGCCCCGCTCCTCCCAACTGTCGCTTCCGCATGCGAACGACGATATGTCGCGCATGCGTGCTGGCGGGGTCTTCACGTAGTCACTCACGTGACTCCGAAGTAAAATTTAACATAAAACATAAAAACATCCCCCCCCCACCCCCACAGTGGGATCAACGTTTCCCACTGTGAGGGAAGGCAGCAAAGTTCAGTCCACTTCTTCAATGTTCACCCGTGGTTCAGGGCCTATTGAGGCCTTCGCAGTCGCCGCTACGGCAGCCCGATGTTTCAGGCCCTCTCGCCGGGATGATAGAACTCCGGCGTCGGAAGAACGCTCTCAGCGGCTTGGAGTTTCGAAACGGCCGCTTCCTATCGGAGACCGCTGCTCCCGAAGTCCACGGGCCGCGCTGGGCGGAGCTCCAACACTGGCGATCTCGGCGATAGATCCCAGGCTCCGCGGTGTTTAGAGTCAGCGCCGCCCGCAGCTGGACGCTCCGCAGACCACAGCTCCACGATGTTGAAGTCGGCGGTCCCAGCACTCCGGAGCTCCAACATGGCGGTTCCCGGTAGGGCATCACCCGCTGAAGCCGCAGCTCGAAGCTCTGGGCGGTCTCCGGCAGGAAAGGCCGCGCCAATCCAAATGGTAGGCCGCGAGGAGGGGGCAAAGATGCAGCTCGGACGAAAGACGCATCCTCGCCCAGGTAGGGACTGGAAAAAACGGTTTCCCCCTTTCCCCCCCATAAAAAGACTAAAAGGTCTCCAGAACAAAATTTTTCAACAAACTAAAAATTAAAAAAAGGGTGACTCCCTCTTCTCCCGTCTCCCATCGAGCAAGAGGTACAGAAGTGTGAAAACGCACACCTCCAGATTCAGGGACAGTTTCTTCCCAGCTGTTATCAGGCAACTGAACCATCCTACCAACAACTAGAAAAATCACAATGACACAACTTGAACCATTACTAGATTCATGTGGTTATTGACAGTGCAGCTTATTTGAAGGGTCTCGACCCGGAACTTAGATACACACAAAATGCTGGAGTAACTCAGCGGGACAGGCAGCATCTCTGGAGAGAAAGAACGGGTGACGTTTCGGGTCGAGACACCTCCGGCAGACGAAGGGTTTCTCAAGGGTCTCAACCCGAAACGTCACCCATTCCTTCTCTCCAAAGATGCTGCCTGACCCGCTGAGTTACTCCAGCATTTTGTGTTTATCTCCAGCTTATTTAGATTCTTGTTATTCAGTGAATACACAAGTTCGTGCATTTGCGAACCAGCAAAATCCCATAAAGAATATAGAACAGGAACAGGCCCTTTGGCCCACAATTTCTGTGCTAGACCATCTCTTATCTTCCTGTGCATGATCTATTTACCTCCACTCCCTGCATATCCACATGCCGATCCAAAAGTCTACTCTGTTGTATCTGCCTTCACCAGCATCCATTGTAAAGAAAAATGCCCAGGACATCCCCTATAATCGTTGTCCCTCTCGCCTTATAGCTCTGTCTTCTAGTACAGGCCCACCACCGATCTGGCAACTCCTTTAATCAGGACTAAATGACAAGACCACTTGAAGTCCCCCCGACGATGTGCCCCCTAGGCCGGCTGAGGCGACCGATCTCAACCTCATCGGGACTTCCGTGGCCGATCGGCGGGTGGAATCTGCCCCCTGCGGCCGGGGCTCTGGAACTCCGGCCCAGCCAGAGCCGGCAGATCCGTTGCCACAACCGACTTCCGAGGCCGACTTTGTGGCCTCTTGGCCGCCTAGGCAGAACGACCCGGTACCGTTGGACTCCTCTCGGAAGCCGTGACCTCTGTTACTCCGGCAATCCAGAACGGCCCCTTTAACCAAGGGTGCCGGAAATCCAGTGGTGGACCTGTCTATGAATTTTCCATCATGAAAGAAGGGTTCTAGTCCATGCCCCTTATAATTTTATTCACATTTACAATAATATTGCCACAACCAGAAACATATTTGTGAAGATGCGGACAAGTATTAATCAGGCCCATATTTATAAATTCCCCGAAATGGTTCTAAAAAACATCATGGAAACTTTTACATCTGTATTAGGACACAGATGGGACCTTGGAATTAATCTATCAGGTTATTAAAATATCGCACTGCCTAATGGTGTATCGAACCTCGAAGTGTATCTGAAATCTTGCAATGATTGTGGAGAGGACTTTTACACTAGTGGGAGAGTCTAGGACGAGAGGTCACAGCCTCAGAACTAAGGGATGTTCTTGTAGGAAGGAGAAGAGGAGGAATTTCTTTAGGCAGAGGGTGGTAAATCTGTGGAATTCTGTGCCACAGAAGCGTGTGGAGGCCAAGTCAGTGGATATTTTTAAGGCAGAGATAGATTCTTGATTAGTACGGGTGTCAAAGCTATGGGGAGAAGGCAGGAGAATGGGGTTGAGAGGGAGAGATAGATCAGCCATGATTAAATGGCAGAGTAGACTTGATGGGCCGAATGGCCTAATTCTGCTCATGTTCCTTGTGACCTCATGATATCAATAATGTTTCTATTTTATTTCCTCACCTTTCACTGCAAATTCATTCCAGTTTACAAGTAGGATCTTAGAAGAAAGATTCTTGCTATTAAGGGAGTGCAGCGTAGGATTACAAGGTTAATCCCGGGATGGCGGGACTGTCATATGCTGAGGGAATGGAGCAGCTGGGCTTGTACACTCTGGAGTTTAGAAGGATGAGAGGGGTTCTCATTGATACATATAAGATTGTTAAGGGCTTGGGCTCACTAGAGGCAGGAAACGTGTTCCCGATGTTGGGGGAGTCCTGAACCAGGGGCCACAGTTTAAGAATAAGGGGTAAGCCATTTAGAATGGAGACGAGGAAACACTTTTTCTCACAGAGAGTTGTGAGTCTGTGGAATTCTCTGCCTTTATTGTGGAGAGGACTTTTACACTAGTGGGAGAGTCTAGGACAAGAGGTCACAGCCTCAGAATTAAAGGACGTTCTTGTAGGAAGGAGAAGAGGAGGAATTTCTTTAGTCAGAGGGTGGTGAATCTGTGGAAGTCTTTGCCACAGAAGAGGGCGGTGGAGGACGGTTCTCTGCATACTTTCAAGAGAGAGCTAGATAGGGCTCTTAAAGATAGCGGAGTCAGGGGATATGGGGAGAAGGCAGGAACGGGGTACTGATTGGGGATGATCAGCCATGATCACATTGAATGGCGGTGCTGGCTCGAAGGGCCAAATGGCCTACTCCTGCACCTATTGTCTATCAGTGGCTGCATAATGTGTTTTGTGATATGCAGGACTAGTTATTGGCTGGTGTGCCATGGGGAACTAAAGCAATTAGCAGCTCTGCGTTACACTGACTTTCCACTTCAGTCCCTGGAGTGGGATTTCAAACTGGATATTCTGGCTCAAGACCAAATGTGCCGCTAAACTAAAAAAATAGACATTAATTGAAAATCCACTTACACACCCTTATGTATAAGAGCCTACTTAAACATCATTTATTGTTATATTTTTTTAAAAATTATAAAATGTTAATTTACAATTATTTATAGGTAGACAAAAATGCTGGAGAAACTCAGCGGGTGAGGCAGCATCTATGGAGCGAAGGAATAGGTGACGTTTCGGGTCGAGACCCTTCTTAAGACAATTATTATTTATATACATTATAAATAATTACATATGTATAAATTACAATTATAAATTTAAATTATAAACATATTTATCTATATATAAATCCAAATTATCTTAATCTAATAATTTTGTGTTATAACAGCAAATATTATATGGAGCATAGAACAGTACTGGGCAGGAACAGGCCCTTCAGCCCATCATGTCCGTGCCAGACATGATGTTAAAATTAAATAATCTGCTCAGTCTGCTTGTGATCCATGTCCCTGCACGGGAAGCTAGACGCTCCCGCCCCCACGACCCTTGGACAGATGGGGCTCGACAGCCTGGGAAGGCAGTCCATCTAGGAGAGGGAAAAATCTGATCTTGTCACTTGCGGGCGGAGCACCAAGGCAAATTCCTTGTATGTGAATACTTAGCCAATAAATGTTATTGTAAATTGTCCCTGATGTGTGTAGGATAGTGTTAATGTGCTGGGACTGCTGGTCGGCACAGAGTCTGTGGGCCGAAGGGCCTGTTGCCACGCTGTATCTCTGAACTAAACCGCTGAGAAAAAGATAAAAGAGGGAAAACTCTGATTTAAAACCTCCACTGCCTTGTGGCCATAGCCAGTCATGGAAAAGGCTCTCGGAGCCCCTAAGGCAGTTCGTCGTTGTCTACAACCTCGCTCTGGCAGCTCCTGCGACGGCGCTGGTGCCAAACTGTAATGGCCCTGCTGTTCCTTTGGATCGATCAGCAACGTGGAGAGGGGGGGACGTGCTGCATGGGCTCCATATGACATCGCCCAGGCTTGCATCGCCCTTGGTCTGCCATGACTGAGAGGGGCCTACTACAACCTGCCTCCACCACCATGCCTGGCAGCCTGCTCCAGGCACTCTTAACTCCGTGTATAAAAACTGCCCCTCGCATCTTTGATATTTTCATACTGGGGAATAATGTTCTGACTGTGCGCCTGTCTATACCTCTCATCATTTTATACACTGATACATTTTACATCAGATCTCAGGCTGATTAGAAACTTCACTGGTGCAGACAACTTTAATTATCGACTTCTGCCTCACTTTTAGCACAGTGAGGCTCAATGGTGGAGTGGTAGAGACGCTGCCTCACAGCGCCAGAGCCAGGTTCAATCCTGACTTGATGCTGTGTGTGTGTGTGTGTGTGTGTGTGTGTGTGTGTGGAGTTGCCTGTGACCGTGTGGGTTTCCTCCAGGAGCTCTGGTTTCCTCCCACATCGCAAAGACGTGCAGGTTTGTAGGTTAATTGTCGCTCTGTGAATTGCCCGCAGTGTGTGGGGAGTGAATGCGAAGGTAGGACAACATTGGGCGATCGCTGGTCGGCGCGGACTCGGTGGGCCGAAGGGCCTGTTTCCGTGCTGTATCTCTAAACTAACCTAGTATGTGTACGGGGCGATCGCTGGTCGGCGTAGACCCGATGGGCCGTAAGGGCCTGTTTCCATGTTGTATCTCTACAGTCTAAACAGATGCCGGGAAAACTCCATGGGGAATATCGGACCCGAAGAAGGGCCTCGACCCGAAACGTCACACAGCCTTTTTCTCCAGAGATGCTGCTTGACCCGCTGTGTTACACTCCAGTGTAGTCAAAAGTAGTAGTCTTTCTGCTGACTGGATAGCATGGCAACAGAAGCTTCTCGCTGTACCTCAGTACACGCGTGAATAAACTGAACTAACCCGTTTCTGATTCACGTGCACCATTTTTATTTGAGCTTTGACGTCTTCGTCTGGTTAACGTTTCCTCCGAGAACAACTCCGCTCGCAACAGTGAAAGAGGCAGTAGACAATAGACACTTCGACCCTCCACAATTAGTGCCCCGTTCCTGCCTTCTCCCCATATCTCCTGACTCCGCTATCTTTACGAGCCCTATCTAGCTCTCTCTTGAAAGTATCCAGAGAACTGGCCTCCGAGGCAGAGAATGCCACAGACTCACAACTCTCTGTGAGAAAAAGTGTTTCCTCGTCTCCGTTCTAAATGGCTTCCCCCTTATTCTTAAACTGTGTGGCCCCTGGTTCTGGACTCCCCCAACATCAGGAACATGTTTCCTGCCTCTAGTGTGTCCAAACCCTTAACAATCTTATATGTTTCAATGAGATCCCTTCTCTTACCCCTTATTCTGAAACTGTGTGGCCCCTGGTTCTGGACTCCCCCAACATCAGGAACATGTTTCCTGCCTCTAGTGTGTCCAAACCCTTAACAATCTTATATGTTTCAATAAGATCCCCTCTCTCACCCCTTATTCTTAAACCGTGCGGCCCCTGGTTCTGAGGTGTTTCAACAGAGAGAGTTCATGCGCAGTCATTTCATTAGTGCGAGAGGCGTATTTTATTTTAAAGTGTTATACAAGTTAAAAAACTCTCCAGGAGACAATTCATCAGAAAAACTCGGCAAAATAAAATTGCGGTTTATTGGACATCAAACTGTTTCACACATACAACAGGCCGCAATGGACAGTATTTTGGACAAAAGGAAATAATTGATCTTTGGCCTTGCCACCTCATACAAACCAACTACTTATCGTACAACTAAAGGACATACACAATTATCGCAATGATCAAATGAATGGTGTGATTTTATTTCTTTTTTTAAATTTTTTTACAGGTTACCTTTATGATAATGTGGTGGGAGTCTTGGTCAAACCACCAGTGTAGTCCGTTTTTACAGAAGACCTTCAAAGCCCTGTTTGGTCACCAGAGGTCGCTGCTCAAATTGGCAGCTCCCCAACCATATGTAGAAAAATATAAAATGTAAATAAAAATACAAACAAACTCTCCTTTTAGGATTTTAAGAAAGAAGGAGGGCAATGAAGTCTGAGTAACTTTACTTTTAAAAATTCTGCTGCGGACTAACATTGGTGTACACCCTAGTTAGAGACAGTGACCAAGCTTCATGGACAGAGGAGATGGGAGCGGGGGGGGGGGGGGGGGGGGAGAAGATTGTGGGGGGAGGTACACTCTACTCAACATCAGTCTTTCGCTTCTTCTTTGCAACATCAGCCTAGGGGGGAGATTTGAAAAAAAAAACACACACATTAAAGAACGATTGACACTTCTAATCACAACATTATGATTATGTACAAGAAAGAACGGCAGATGCTGGAAAATCGAAGGTAGACAAAAGTGCCGGAGGCAGCATCTATGGAGTGAAGGAAACGGGCAACGTTTCAGGCCGAGACCCCTCGATTATGTAGTCAGCTGCTCTACATCAGTGAGACCAAGCGCAGGCTCGGCGATCGCTTCGCCCCAACACCTCCGCTCGGTTCGCAATAACCAACCTGATCTCCCGGTGACCCAGCACTTCAATTCCCCCTCCCATTCCGAATCCGACCTTCCTGCCCTGGGCCTCCTCCATGGCCTGAGTGAGTCCCACTGCAAATTGGAGGAGCAGCACCTCATATTTCACTTGGGTAGTCTACACCCCAGCGGTACGAACATTGACTTCGCCAATTTCAGGTAGTCCCTGCTTTCTCCCTCTTTCCCAGCTCTCCCACAGCATCCGCCTCTTCCTCTCTTCTTCCCGCCCCCCCCCCCCCCACCTCCACATCAGTCTGAAGAAGGGTCTCGACCCGAAACGTTACCTATTCCTTCACTCCATAGATGCTGCCCCACCCGCTGGGTTTCTCCAGTATTTGTGTCTAATTACGATTATAAAAGTGACTTTTGAAGAAAAAAAGCTTCAGCTGTTTCAGAATTAAACATTCTAACTGAATACAGTCTAACCGAACATCTCACACAAAGAGTGAATGTGGAGAGGACATTTCCACTGGTGGGAGAGTCAAGGACCAGAGGCCACAGCCTCAGAATTAAAGGATGTATCTTTACCAAGGAGATGAGAAGGAATTTCTGTAGTCAGAGGGTGGTGAATCTGTGGAATTCATTGCCACAGACGGCTGTGGAGGCCACGTTAATGGACATTTTTAAGGCGGAGATCGACAGATTCTTGTTTAGTACGGGTGTCAGGTGTTCATGGGGAGAAGGCAGGAGAATGGGGTTAGAAGGGAGAGATAGATCAGCCATGATTGAATGGCGGAGTCGACTGGATGGGCCGAATGGCCTAATTGTGAACTAACCCTCCCATCCCCGTCGAAGGGATCAATCCTCAAAAAGGCAGCCAGCATCATCAGAGACCCACACCACCCTGGCCACCCTCTCATCTCGCTTCTACCATCGGGAAGAAGGTACAGGAGCCTGAAAACCGTGACCTCCAGGTTCAGGAACAGCTTTCTCCCCCAACAACCATCAGGCTCTTGAACACCGCACAACATGAACCTCAGCAACTGTCATCTTCTTCTTCGGGATTCTGTTCTTTACACTAGTATCAATTATTATTTATTTTAAAGCTACATATATTATCTGTGCGTATTGTATTTAAATGTATATTAAGATGGTGCAGTCGAATGTCATTGTACCTGGAGTATTGTGTGCAGTTTTGGTCCCCTAATTTGAGGAAGGACATTCTTGCTATTGAGGGAGTGCAGCGTAGGTTTACAAGGTTAATTCCCGGGATGGCGGGACTGTCACATGCTGAGAGAATGGAGCAGCTGGGCTTGTACCCTCTGGAGTTTAGAAGGATGAGAGGGGATCTCATTGAAACATATAAGATTATTAAGGGCTTGGACACGCTAAAGGCACGAAACATGTTCCCGATGTTGGGGGAGTCCAGAATGTTGAGGGGCCACACAGTTTAAGAATAAGGAGTAAGCCATTTAGAACGGAGACGAGGAAACACTTTTTCTCACAGAGAGTGGTGAGCGTGGAATTCTCTGCCTCAGAGGGCAGTGGAGGCCGGTTCTCTGGATACTTTCAAGAGAGAGCTAGATAGGGCTCTTAAAGAGAGCGGAGTCAGGGGATATGGGGAGATGGCAGGAACGGGGTACTGATTGGGAATGATCAGCCATGATCACATTGAATGGCGGTGCTGGCTTGAAGGACCAAATGGCCTACTCCAGTACCTATTGTCTATTTACATGTATATTAAGATGGTGCAGTAGAATGTAATTGAATGTCAGTACATGTGACACACTTCACTTGACTCCTGGCTGAACATAAAAGTTCTATTATTTTCACCTTTGTTCCACTAATTGTGACTGCAGCTCCCTGTATAGAATTGCTTTGTATTTACACCTGGCAAAGACCTCTCGGTTATGGGGTATTTTGAAGATATCCAAAGCAGTGGACTCACTTACTACTCAGTTAGAGACACGGTGGCACAGCGGTAGAGTTGCTGCCTCAGAGTGCCAGAGTCCCGGCTTCCATCCTGACTGCGGGTACTGTCTGTACGGAGTCTGCACCTTCTCCCAGAGACCTGTGTGAGTTTTCTCCGGGTGCTCTGTTTTCCTCCCACAGTCCAAAGACGTACAGGCGCGTAGGTTAATTGGCTTGGTAAAAGGCCCGTCCTACTTTCACAACCTAATTCACGACCTCTGCTGAGTTTGCCCTTGACTCATACTCGCAGCAAGGTCGTCACGAGATCGTAGGAGGCCATGATGCTGGTCGTAGGCACCCGTGGCATCTAGTAGGTCGGGGCGTTTTTCGAGCATGATGAAAAATGTCCACGAGTAAAAAAGGTTGTGAATTAGGTCGTGAAAGTGGGACAGGTCCTTTACATGTTTAACCTGCGTACATGTTCACAAGTTCAATCAATAATGTTTTATTATTAATGTTTAATGTTTTATGTGTCATTCCTAACTGTCACTGTACATCATGTTGTCACTTGCGGGCGGAGCAACAAGGCAAAATCCTTGTATGTGAAAACTGTCCCTGGTGTGCGTAGGATAGCGTTAGTGTGCGGGGATCGTTCGTCGGCATAGAGTCGGTGGTCCTAAGGGCCGGCTTCCACGCTGTATCTCTAAATTAAACCACTGAGAAAAAGATAACGTCAGGCACGTCAGAACTACCCACCTCTTCATCATCAGCCACTCGCTTCTCTGTCGCTCCCTCAGATTCTTCTTCATCACCTTCTTCATCTAGGAGAAAGTACCCACAAAGTCAACAATGCTTAGACTAAACATAGACCAAACTCAGCGGGTCAGGCAGCGTCTGTGGAGAACATGGATAGGTGACGTTTCGCAGAGTGCTGGAGTAACTCAGCGGGTCAGGCAGCATCTGTGGAGAACACGGATAGGTGACGTTTCACAGAGTGCTGGAGTAACTCAGCGGGTCAGGCAGCATCTGTGGAGAACACGGATAGGTGACGTCAAAGTCCCTTTGGGTCACCAGTGTTCAATGTTTGATTTGGGTTGGGACCTTTCTTCAAACTGGTACGTTGGAGGGGGACTAAGCGCAGTAGGTCATAGGTGAACACAGATGAGAGGGGGGAGGGTTGATAGGCAGATGGTGAGACAAAGGACAGAGACAAAGTGACAAGGGAGAGCTGTAATCTTCCCTGATGATCATTGCATTCAAGATACCAAGGCATTGGCCATTTTCATTCCAATCAGGAATGTGTGTGTAGACAATCGTCAAACTACAGTTAGTTTAGTTTGTCACGATTACCGAGGTACAGTGAAAAGCTTTTGTTGCATGCTAAGCAGTGAATGGAAAGAAAATACATGATTACAATTGTGGCATTCACAGTGTACAGATACAGGATAAGGGAATAACGTTTAGTCCAAGGTAAAGCCAGCAAAGTCCGATCAAGGATAGTCAGAGATAGACAAAAATGCTGGAGAAACTCAGTGGGTGAGGCAGCATCGATGGAGCGAAGGAATAAGTATTCCACCTATTGCTTCGCTCCATAGATGTTGCCTCTCCCGCTGAGTTTCTCCAGCATTTTTGTCTACCTTTGATTTTTCCAGCATCTGCAGTTCCTTCTTAAAGGAGAGTCGGAGGGTCACCAATGAGGTAGACAGTAGATAGATAGCAATTTATTAACAGGCTAAAGTTCAAACAAAGGCCAAGATGCATGTCGTGTTGGTAATATTTCTCACTTCCAAAGGACAAAAAAAGTAAATAGAAAATGAGGATGAAACTGGAGGCCATTTGAGATTCGACAGGTTGAGGTTGGAACCATGCGTGCCATTCCCCAAGTGGCCAGCGGTGTCACTGTAAAGGAACAATAACAACAGTGGAACAAAGAATGTCTGTGGCAAGATAGGCACAGAGTGCTGGAGTAACTCAGCGGGTCAGGCAGCATCTGTGGAGAACATGGATAGGTGACGTTTCACAGAGTGCTGGAGTAACTCAGCGGGTCAGGCAGCATCTGTGGAGAACATGGATAGGTGACGTTTCACAGAGTGCTGGAGTAACTCAGCGGGTCAGGCAGCGTCTGTGGAGAACATGGATAGGTGACGTTTCACAGAGTGCTGGAGTAACTCAGTGGGACAGGCAGCATCTCTGGAGAGAAGGAATGGGCGACATTTCGGGTCGAGACCCTTCATCGGATCTATGGGAACACCGCTTGACGTGAAACGAGGTCACACACTACTAGAAATAGACTTTTAAATAAAACATTCTCATAGAAATAAAAACATATTTTAAAAATAACCCACTCCAGACTCGAAACAACCCAAATCAAACATTCAAAAATAAACCCACTCCAAATGACCTACGTTAACTCAAGTATTGGCTAGTTTTTATTATTTATTCAAATCATTTGAAAATTGGATGTCGATCTATGCTGAAAAATTGACGTATTAACGTGAATATCATTACATTTAATGGTCAAATTAGCATCAATATATCTATTGTATGAATATTAATATGCACATCAGTATGTTAACCTTAATGTCTATTAACATGTTAATGTTGATATGTCAATTTAAAGATATTAAAATATCAATATTAATCTACAATAATATTAACGGGTCAAAAGATACCTTCTTCGTCATCTTCATCTTCGTCATCCTCACCAACATCTTCACTTTCATCCTCAACCTCATCTGATTTCTCCTCCACCTCCTGCTCCCCATTCTCCTGAAGACAATAAAGAGGCAGTGAGCCACTCTAGAGCACGCAGCCCGGCGGGAGAGAGGGCGCAGACTGGCTGAGTAACTCCCATTCCCACTCTCTAGAGCCAGAGGGTGGTGGATCTGTGGAATTCTTTGCCACAGACGGCTGTGGAGGCCACGTCAGTGGGTATATTCAAGGCAGAGATAGATAGACCGCTTCTTGATCAGCGCGGCTGTCAGGGGTTGCGGGGAGAAGGAAGGGGAATGGGGGTTAGGAGGGAGAGATAGATCAGCCACGATTGAATGGCGGAGCGGGCCTTGATGGGCCGAATGGTGCTCCGATCACTTGTGATCTTATGAGAAACCCATCCGTCCTGGGCCTCCTCCATTGCTAGAGAGAGGCCACATGCGCGCGCGCGCACACACACACTGGAGGAGGAACATCTCATAATCCACTTGGGTGGCACCCATTCCCCCCAGGATACCATCCCCACCCCCTTCTCTCTGTATCTGACACTCTTTTGACCACTTTTCACCTGCAGCCCTTGTCACTTACTCCACCCACCTGCGAACCACCCATCCCACCTGTATCCACCCATCACTCGCCAGGCTTTGTCCCGCCCGCCACCTCTCCTCCAGCTATCCACCCCTGGACAGCAATCAGTCAGATGGAGGGTCCCGACATGAAACATCCTCTGACCATGCAAGTTCCTCCAGTACTTTTATGCTGCATACACCACAGTCTAAGGTCCTTCCGCTGCAGGACATTGAGGAGCACATATTTCGGTGGGGAGTAACTCAGCGGGTCAGGCAGCATCTGTGGAGAACATGGATAGGTGACGTTTCACAGAGTGCTGGAGTAACTCAGCGGGTCAGGCAGCATCTGTGGAGAACATGGATAGGTGACGTTTTGTGTCGGAACCCTTATTTGGACTGATTGTACTGTGGGAGGAGGCTGGAAGAGAGCTGGGGGTGGGATAAGATGAGGAAGGTAATTAATTGGCAGATGGGTGGAGTAAGTGGCAAAAGCTGGAGATGAAAAAATACAAAATGTTGCCAGATACGGAGAGGAGTGTACATGTAAAGCCGGGGGGGGGGGGGGGGGGGGGGGTTCTGACCCACTGATTCCTCCAGCACTTTGCGTCTTTTTTTGCATTAAACCAACATCTGCAGTTCCTTGTTTTTTTTTTCTCAGTTTAAAGTTTTTTTGAGGTTAAATAAGAAATACAGCACGGAAGCAGGCCCTTCGGCCCAACTCTTATCCTGACCAAGGCGCCCCATCTAAGCTAGTCCCATTTGCTTGCATGTGGCTCATGACCTTCTAAATCTTTGCTGTCCACGCAGATGCCCACATGCCTTCTAAATATTGTTATATTACCACAGGGAGTGGAGATGCAGCATGGAAACACGCCAATCGAGTCCACGCCGACCATCGATCACCCGTTCACACTAGTTCTGTGTTATCCCACTTGCTCATCCGCTCCCTGCACACTAGGGGGTCAGTTTACAGAGGGGCCGATTAACCTACAAACCTGCATGTCTTTAGGATGTGGGAGCAAACTGAAGCACCTGGGGAAGAACGTGCAAACTCCACACAGACAGCACACGATCATGCCAGGATTGAACCCGGGTCTCGGGCGCTGTGAGGCAGCAACTCTATCCGCTGCGCCGCCCTCAAACAGCAATAGACAACAGGTGCAGAAGTAGGCCATTCGGCCCTTCGAGCCATTCAATGTGATCATGGCTGATCATCCCCAATCAGCAAGTGTCCTTTATTAGTGAACATGCCACCGTTAAATGCATGGAGGGTGCATGCAGAGTTGACCTGCCTGTGTGTTTTATTCGGAATGGTGGTGGATCTTTGCAAGATTTACACCTGTGTGTGGAGAACAAGCCTCCCCCACAGTGGCTGCCCGACCCGCTGGGCCGTTCATTCACTCACTCACTCACTTACCGCCTTGCCGTTTGCTGGAGCGTCGCCTTTGCCGTTCTCCGGCTCAACCCCGGCCGCTTTCTTCAAATCCTGCCGACATATTGAGCAAGATTAGCAGTGGAGGGGAGTGGTGGGGATGCAATGCCGGCTCCAAGGAGCGGGCGTCGAGACGACTATCTATACACACACACTCATTAATACACTCGCTCTGCTCACACAGCCTGCAAACAATACGCGCCCTTCCTCTCTCTTTCACCCTCTTCCCCTTCTCTCCTCCCACCTCCACCCCTCTCTCCCCTCCCACCCGTCTCCCCCCCCCCTCTCTCTCTCTCTCTTCCCCCTCCCTCCTTCCCTCTTCTCTCCTCCCTTCCCTCCCTCTCTCCCCTCCCACCCGTCTCCCCCCCTCTCTCTCTCTCTCTCTCTCCTCCCCCTCCCTCCTTCCCTCCTCCCTTCCCTCTTCTCTCCTCGCTCTCTCCCGCCCCCTCCTCCCTCTCAAACAAACAGCCCTTCCCCTCCCCTGCCCAAAGCGACGCAAATTTCCCACTCGCGGCGACATTATCAGACTTGCAACGTCCACTTTGCAATCTTCCACGGGGCGCAAAAGAAAAACAAAATCGCACCGCTCCCACCGACCGAACAAAGAAACGACCGCCCCGTCCAATAAAAGTATGCACTCGATAAAACATTGCATGCATGACTCCCCTCCCCCAGAAGGACAACTTTAAACGTTAATCTCTCCTTGGTTGCGATTTCTAAATATCCCATCACCTTTCACTGCGTCCGATTCTCGCCCCCGTTTAATGAATCGTTTCCTAATCGGTATCTCCTAAACCTTATGTAACTCTCATTGTGCAAGGCCATCTGACATTCTTCTATCCCCCATTGTAAGAAGGCGCGATCTCCAATCGGCTCCATGACACAAAATTACACAGGCAGGGTCGGAAGGAATATTAAAGGCAGGCGTCTGAAGAAGGGTAAACGTCGCCTATCTCCTTCGCTCCTTAGATGCTGCTGCACCCGCTGAGTTTCTCCAGCCGTTTGTGTACCATTAGCGGCAGGCAGGCAGCCAGCCAGCCAGCCAAGCAAGGTCGGACAACCTTATTTTTAAACTGGTCGCCCAGCGAGAAAATACAGAAAACGCGATAGAGACTGGTCCGACTGGGCGGAAGTTAAACTCCAGACGAAAGAATGCAAACAACAAAAATAACACATCTCGAGCTAAACCCTCTCCACCATCCCAGCTTGGTGGAATTGTGGAACTCTTGGTGGACCAAGAGTGTTTATAAAATGTCTGTGTGTGTGTGTGTGTGTGAGTGTGTGAGTGTGTGTGTGTGTGTGTGTGTGTGTGTGTGTGTGTGTGTGTGTGTGTGTGAGAGTATATATATATATATATATATATATATATATATATATATATATGTATGTATGTATGTATGTATGTATGTATGTATGTATGTATGTATGTATGTATGTATGTATGTATGTATGTATATATATATATATCAAAAATAAGCAAAATCTAAAATATCAAGGTTTAAGAAAAGTCCTTCAACTAACATACTTTCTCCAAACAACCACCTTTCCGGGGGGGGGGGGGAGGGAATGAATGGTATTTGAGGGGGGAAAGCAAGAGGGATCTGGACGCGATCGATATATTTGCTCAGCATATCGCGAAAAATAAAACTCTACAGAGAAACATGAAAAGTCAACAAATGTCATCTGGTTTTCACGTAAACGTTCGATGGAGTTTAGCACTGAAGTCAGGTTGAGGCCAAGTTTGGCTTCATAGACAAAAAAATATAGGCGCAGGAGGTGGCCATTCGGCCCGTCGAGCCAGCACCGCCATTCAATGTGATCATGGCTGATCATCCCCAATCAGTACCCCGTTCCTGCCTTCTCCCCATATCCCCTGACTCCCTTAGCTCTAAGAGCTAATTCTAACTCTTTGTAACATCCAGTGAATTGGCTTCCACTGCCTTCTGACACTTATCCCCCCCCCCCTTTCTCTCGCTCTCTCTCTCCACTAAATCGACCCCCTCCCTCCCGTGCTGCAAGTTGCTGCTCACATACACATGAATTAATATGTTGATCGAGTCGACGGGTCCCGCGGAGCAGCGATGGTGAAGGCGGACGGGCGGCACAACACAATGTGTCTGAAGGAACTATAGATGCTGGGTTGCACCGAAGATGATAGAGAGAGAGAGACTGAGAGATACACGGAGAGGCAGACAGAGAGAGAGACACACACACACACAAAACCCGGAGTAACTCAGACCCGAAAGGTCACCCATTCCTTTTTCTCCAGAGACGCTGCTGCCTGAGTTACTCCAGCTTTTTGTGTCCATCTTCGATCCAAACCAACAATGCCCCGGAACAGAAGATTAGCCCAGCACTTGTGTGTCTATCTGAGAGTGGCGGGCGGCATCTCTGGGGAGGGGGGGGGGGGGGGGGGGGAGAGGATTGGGGAGGTCGAGACCCGTTCCCCGCAGATGCTGCCTGACCCGCTGAGTTACTCCAGCACTTCGTGTCTTATCTTGGGCGCAAAGAAAGCAACATCTGCAGTTCCTTCCTACACAACAATGCCCGGAGTGCAGCGTGGGCGGGCAACACCTTCTCCCCAGAGACGCTGCCTGCCCCGTTGAGTTACTCCAGCATTTTGTGTCGACCCTCGGCGGCCGACATCTGAACTCATCCAGAGGCGGCGGTGGCAGAGAAAGGAGACACATTTCACTCAGAGAAATCTACAGGGGTGAAACGGGCAATATGGAGACGCCTCGTCGCACACTGCCCGACCCTGTGACATTGCTTCAATAAACCCCAAGGGGATACAGACACACACACACACACACACACACACACACTCACACACGCATTCATACACACAACACACACATTCACACGCTCTCTCACACTCACACTACAGATCAGGCATCAGACCCGGAGGTATATTCCTCTCTGCTCGTAAAGCCCAAAAGAAAAAGGCGCGATCGCCTTTTGTAGAATGATTTATTAACAGGTCCACCGAGCGACAGAGAGCGGGGCTTTGACCCGAGCAACGGAAAGCAGCAATAGAGATTAAAGATTAGCCTCCAAACCAAAGTCAGCCAACCTCCCCGTCAAATAGCAGCTTCGGGGAAACTTGACGTTGGTGTCTGAACATCCACATTGACACCCCCTCCTCTCTGTCACCCCCTCCCCTCCTCTCTGTCACCCCCTCCCCTCCTCTCTGTCACCCCCTCCCCTCCTCTCTGTCACCCCCTCCCCTCCTCTCTGTCACCCCCTCCCCTCCTCTCTGTCACCCCCTCCCCTCCTCTCTGTCACCCCCTCCCCTCCTCTCTGTCACCCCTCCCCTCCTCTCTGTCACCCCCTCCCCTCCTCTCTGTCACCCCCACCCCTCCTCTCCTCCTCCCCTGCTCTCTCACCCCCATCCAGAATTTTTTTTAAACACAACTTTCTGTGCAACAGCATTCCTCGTTTCGAAAAAAAAAGCTTCAAAGGGCATTTCACCCTCTCCCCTTTGAAACGCACAACCCAGTTAACCGCACACCAACTTTCACAAGTATCTGACACATCGGGCAGTTCGCAACTCTGCCTTTTTTTCTCCCGTCCGTTTAAAAAAAAATCTTCAATATAACATTTTTTTTGCGGAAGTGATAATTAACATCGCATCGCAAGCTGGCAGTGTGATCAGAAAAGAACATTCCTTGCACAATGCCTCAACGTGTGATTTGTTGCATTTTTGCAAGCTAGGAAAACTATCTACACACATATATATACTCCGGGGGTTACACAAAAAGCTGGAGAAACTCAGCGGGTGCAGCAGCATCTAAGGAGCGAAGGAGATAGGCGACGTTTCGGGTCGAGACCCTTCTTCAGACTCTAGTATTACGCTGTCCTACGATAACACTGTAACAATTATGTGTATACATTTATTTATACAATTATTGTATATATATATATCTGTTGCAGTGTTATAGTATAAATAACATGTGTACATAAATGTATATATACTCATATCAATATGCACATATATAGTCACAAGCATATATATACACACACACGCTCGTATATATATATATATATACACACACACATATATATTCTCACACACACGCATACACACACACACACACATTGACCCAGTCTGAAGGGTATCGATCAGAAACGTCACCCATTCCGTCTCGGTCTGTAGAAGGGTTTCGGCCCGAAACGTCGCCTATCCCCTTCGCTCCTTAGATGCTGCTGCACCCGCTGAGTGTCTCCAGCCTTTTGTGTACCCTCGATTCTCCAGCATCTGCAGTTCCTTCTTTAACACCCATTCCTTCTCTCCAGCCACGCTGCCTGTCCCGCCAGTTACTCCAGTGTTTTGTGTCTACCTACCACACATATACACATATATATATATTTTGTGCAAACAACACAGGAGCCACGCAAGTTACCTTCTGGGGTCGCTCCACAGCTTTCTCCACCTTGCTGTTTGACATGATGCCGCTTGCTTGCGTAGAGTCTGGGTGCAAGGGGGCACAGAGGCAAGTGCAATGCAAAGGGATGGGGACGGCGGCCGCAGTTCTGTGCCTCTGTGTGTATCTGAAAGGGGCAGAGGCAAGTGCAATGCAAAGCAATAGAAACAGCAGCCGCAGTTCTGGTGCCTCTGTGTCTGTCTCACTCCTGCTGCAAATAAGGCAACAATGAGCAGCAGCTCTGCAGCCGCCTCGTCACCGCCCCCTCCCGGGGCCCCTCCCCCGGGCTCCTCCCCAGCCCCGCCCCCAGCCCCTGTGATTGGCCAGCCCCCACCTAGCAACACCCCCACACCCCTGTGATTGGCCAGCCCCCACCCAGCAACACACTCCCCACACCAATCTGATTGGCCAGCCTCCACCCAACAGCATACCCCCACCCCCTGTGATTGGCCAGCTCCCACTTACCAACACCCCCAGCCCCTGTGATTGGCCAGCTCCCACTTACCAACACCCCCAGCCCCTGTGATTGGCCAGCCCCACCTACAAACACCCCCACACCCCTGTGATTGGCCAGCCCCCACCCAGCAGCACACCCACCACCCTTGTGATTGGCCAGCCCACACCCAGCAGCACACCTACCAACCCTGTGATTGGCCAGCCCCCACCCAGCAACACACCCCCACCCCCACACAACCCGCCCCCGCCCCACTGCACACAGTGAGCAGCAAGCACCAATGCAGAGAACGGGGCGGAATGCACGGCCAACCCGCCCCCGGCGCGGCCTGTGAGGGGTGGGGGCGCCCCTGGAGACTGGTTGCTATGGGGGGGGAGGGGGGCGGTGCTAGATGACGACACCGCGCCCGAGGTCCCGCCCCTACCTCCCCATGACGTCATATGCGCTCTCTCTGATTGGCGGAGACGGCCGTCCGTCACAACGCGTCACCGGCTCCACCCTCCTCCCCCTAAATACAGTCACTGCTCCCAGAGGGAATGGGAATGGGAGTGGGAATGGGAGTGGGAGTGGGAATGGGAATGGGAATTGGAATGGGTGTGGGTGTGGGAATGGGAATGGGTGTGGGAATGGGTGTGGGAGTGGGAATGGGAATGGGAGTGGGAATGGGAATGGGTGTGGGAATGGGTGTGGGAGTGGGAATGGGAGTGGGAATGGGAGTGGGAATTGGAATGGGTGTGGGAATTGGAATGGGTGTGGGAGTGGGAATGGGAGTGGGAGTGGGAATGGGAATGGGAGTGGGAGTGGGAGTGGGAGTGGGAATTGGAATGGGTGTGGGAATTGGAATGGGAGTGGGAATGGGAGTGGGAGTGGGAGTGGGAGTGGGAGTGGGAAAGGGAATGGGAATGGGAGTGGGAGTGGGAGTGGGAATGGGTGTGGGAGTGGGAATGGGAGTGGGAATGGGAGTGGGAGTGGGAGTGGGAGTGGGAATGGGAATGGGAGTGGGAGTGGGAGTGGGAGTGGGAGTGGGAAAGGGAATGGGAATGGGAGTGGGAATGGGAATGGGAGTGGGAGTGGGAATGGGTGTGGGAATGGGAATGGGTGTGGGTGTGGGAATTGGAACGGGAGTGGGAGTGGGAGTGGGAATGGGTGTGGGAGTGGGAATGGGTGTGGGAATTGGAATGGGAGTGGGAATGGGAATGGGTGTGGGAGTGGGAATGGGTGTGGGAATTGGAATGGGAGTGGGAGTGGGAGTGGGAGTGGGAAAGGGAATGGGAGTGGGAGTGGGAATGGGAGTGGGAGTGGGAGTGGGAATGGGTGTGGGAGTGGGAATGGGTGTGGGAATTGGAACGGGAGTGGGAGTGGGAAAGGGAGTGGGAGTGGGAATGGGAATGGGAGGTAGCCAGCTTGACAGATCATGGCTGATCATCCACAATCAGTAGTAATCTTACAACATTTTGAGATTTTCAAAATCAAGTCTGCAATTTATCCCATCAGATAAAACATAAAAATAAGTTTAATTTGACACCTAATTCACTTTCATATCTTCAGTATTAGTCAAAAGTCTATGAGTTAAAAGTGTTTTTGTCATGTGTCCCTGACAGGACAATGAAATTCTTGCTTTGCTTCAGTACAACAGAACATAGTAGGCATTGACTGCAAAACAGATCAGTGTGTCCATATACCATTATATACGTAAATACACACATGAATAAATAAATTGTATGTGAAAATAACAGATAAAGGGGTATTAATGTTCAGAGTTTTGTCCGAGCCAAGTTTAATAGCCTGATGGCTGTGGGGAAGTAGCTATTCCTGAACCTGGTCATTGTATTAAAAAAGATATGTCCATTTTCATACTCGGAAAATTAGCAACTTGTTCCCTATTGCTTTTCCACTGACTTAACACAAAAGCTGTGATCGAGGACAGTCAAATGCCCATAACATTCTTAAAAATTAAGAGAACGGAATGAAATTTTCAGTTAGATACATATAAAAATTAGAAAATAGGTGCAGGAGGAGGCCATTCTGCCCTTCCAGCTAGCACCGCCATTCATTGTGATCATGGCTGATCGTCCCCAATCAATAACCCGTGCCTGCCTTCTCCCCATATCCCTTCATTCCACTAGCCCCTAGAGCTCTATCCAACTCTCTCTTAAATCCATCCAGTGACTTGGCCTCCACTGCCCTCTGTGGCAGGGAATTCCCCAAATTCACAACTCTGGGTGAAAAAGTTTTTTCTGACCTCAGTCTTACATGGCTTCCCCTTTATTCTAAGACTGTGGCCCCTGGTTCTGGACTTGCCCAACATTGGGAACATTTTTCCTGCATCTGGCTTGTCCAGTCCTTTTATAATTTTATATGTTTCTATAAGATCCCCCTCATCCTTCTAAACTCCAATTAATACAAGCCTAGTCTTTTCAATAAATTCCTCAGTTATTATAGATTGAAGCATTCTGAAACAAATATGAAACATCTTACTTGGATGACCTGAAATGAAAGCCTATAATTAGTTGGTTACCTAATTGTAGCTAATTACAAAATTGACCATTGTGATGGAAATAGTAGTAAACACCAAGACTGCCTTGAAAATTCAAAAATGTGATATTCTCAAGATCAGAACTTTAATATTATTGTATTATATGCTGTAAATCCGTAACAGATAGGTAAATAAATTACAATTTCTAGCAATAGACCAAGTTTTTATGGAGAAGATCAGTTGCTAGCTGGTACATTGGCATATCATAATCAGTAGCATCATCATACTCCTCAGACTGTAACCAATAAGCAACTCTGTACACCTTGTTTTTCCTCAACTTTTCAATGTTGGCTTTGTAAACTACACGTATTTGCTCTTCAAACCACACGTGACATGCCTTTCTGCCGACTACTTTCCCATTAAGAATGTCCTGTAGATTCCATTTCTTAAGAAAAGGATATATTTTTTAATTAGCCTAAGTATCCAAATAACAAACTAATCCCGTTCACACAAGAATTCACAATATAACATGATTTTTAAATCTCACTGTCATGAACATGTGCCAGATGAAAGGAATTTAATGTTTAATTCCCATAAATTAATCTAGAAACATCCACTTTCAATACAATCAAAAATATTATTATTTGCACAATAATTGTGGCTAAAGCTGTTGTGTATATTTAGTATAAAAATATTGATTATGGATGGACAATTACACAAAATTTAGACGATTTAGATGCTCTTAAGACATAATTGTCCAAAAAAAAAGAGAATTTTAATAATCTTGCGAGTGGGTGTTTCTGGAATGCGATCGATTGGAACGTTGCATTTGCGGTGAATTTGAACCCCATATCGGCAGGAAAGACACTGCCAGTTCGTATGGGGCCCAAATACCATTTTCGCAACGTAAAATTAGATCAAAGCCACCCCAAGAAGCAAGGTGATATGTAAAATAGATGACTTACCCTTTCTTTTGTCCTCATATTGCGATCCGTCACGCTGTAGGCATTGAGGGCGTTCAAAGTAGCTTTTTATTTTAATCAAACTATTAAATTGTCTTGCGATTTAAAAAAAACGGGAATGGAAGTCCAATCGATTTTCCTTCATCGACTCGCAGCCCGAGGAAATCCCTCTCTGATAAGCGATACAAACATGCATTTTAATCCCCCCCCCCCCCCCCCCCGAAGGCGCCAAAGTCGCACACACAGCCAGTGGCAGAACTGCAGCGCCGCTGAAGGTAGGTTTTGTAACATCGCTACAATCAGTACCCCGTCCCTGCCTTCTCCCCATATGCCTTGATTCCGTCAGCCCTAAGAGTTAAATCTAACTCTCTCTTGAAAACATCCCGTGAATTGGCCTCCACTGCCTTCTGTGGCAGAGAATTCCACAGATTCACAACTCTCTGGGTGAAAAAGTTTTTCCCAATCTCAGTCCTAAATGGCCAACCCCTGATTCTTAAACGGTGACCCCTGGTTCTGAACTCCCCCTCATTACCCGGGGATTGGTCCCTGATCCTCACTATCACCTCGGGTGGGCTCTCTCATCGCTGCCCTCACCTGGTATAGTTGTCCCACCGAACCAACCTTAAAATACATGGAGCAAAATACATGCAGCTGCGGCTCGCCTGCAGTCCATCTGTCTTTTCCTTTTTTTTGTTTTCTTTTGTCTTGTTGGACGTATGTTTTAGTTTATTTTTCGTTGTGTATGTGTGGGGGGGTGAGGGAAACTTGTTTTAGTCTCTTCCTTCGGGGGGATGCGACCTTTCTTGCCGTATGCCCCGTCTCCGTCTCTATCTGCGCTGAGGCCTATTCGCGGAGCTGGCGGCCTCCAACTGGGGCCGACCTCAAGGCTCCGGAGGCAGAGCCAGGAAGATGGCCGACTTCGGGGCTGTGGTGGCGCTGTGGCGGCGGCGGCCCGACTTCGGAGCCTCGGAGGCTCGGCCGCGGGCCCAGTAGACTCGGCCGTGGGCCCAGTGGACGACAACGTCGGGAGCTCGCAGGTCCCAGGTTGGTGACCGATTCTCCGGAGCTCCCGCAACAACAGCTTTGTCCGCTGGACTGGAGGGTGGCAGCTTCGTCCGCCCCGGGCCGCGGAGTTTGAACCGGCCCGTTCGCGGAGATCGGATTCAGCTGCGGGACTTACCATCACTCGGCGGGGGGCTCAACATCGAAAGCCTGGATCGCCTCAACGCAGAGGGAGAACAAGGAGGGAAGAGACAAGGACTTTAAGACTTTTGCCTTCCACCACAGTGAGGAGGTGCCTGGTAGACTCAGTGTGGTGGATGTTAAACTGGGTTCATTGTGTGTTCTGTTATTTTATTCTCTGTCATGACTGCAAGATACGCAATTTCGTTCAAACTAAAAGTTTGAATGACAATAAAGGAAACTTTATACTTTATACTTTACTTAAAAAGCAGAGAACAGTGCAGCTTACGGACTTAGGCCCACAATTAACCTTGTGGGCCTAAGCCTTAACCTTAGGCCCACAATCTCCCCGCTGAACATGAAGCCAAGTCCAACTAATCTCATCTTCATAAATTCTAGGAGCAGAATTAAACCATTCGGCCCATCCTTTGTCACGTTGACAAATGTATCTTTGTCACTTAAAGTGACGAACTTGCTCACATCGACCAATTTACATTAATTCCATCTGCCTGTGTTTGGCCCGTATCACTCTAAACCTGTCCTATCCAATACTTAGATTTTGTGATACTCCCTGCCTCAACTACATCCTCAGGTCCCTAATAAATCTTTCACCACTCTGTCCTCTGGTTCTTGATTCCCCATTCTTGAATGAATGAATGAACAAGTTTATTGGCCAAGTATTCACATACAAGGAATTTGCCTTGGTGCTCTGCCCGCAAGTAACAACACGACATACAGTAAACAATTAAGAATGACACATAAAACATTAAGCACTAATAATAAAGTATTACAGTTTAAACACATGAATGAAATAAAGTATCAGAGCAAAATGAGGCTACAGATATTTGGTGTTCTGCTCTTGGAAAAAAAGCTGTTTTTATCCTGGGAAAAAAACAATCAAATATGTCGATCCAATTTAGAGAGTCAGAAAATATAGCCTCTAACAACAATCTTTTTTTGGCGTTAATCACATGAGATTTTTCCACCTAATCCCCACTGGAATTCAGTCCCATTGCACCCATCTGATGTGCATCTTTCCTTGCTGCCAGCAAAGATATATC
Organism: Raja brachyura; assembly: GCA_963514005.1. Next base: position 63,156,098 of record OY740794.1, on the reverse strand, counting down.
GTCACTGTTTGATACATCTGGCTGACGAAGGTTACCTTCACTGCAGTCTGTGTCTCTGAGTTTTGTCTATAAGTTTAGTTTAGTTTAAAGATACTGTGTGGAAACAGGCCCTATGGCCCAACGTGTCCGCGCGGATCAGCGATCCCCGCACAGTAATAACAATATCCTACACACACACTAAGGACAATTTTACATTCGTACCAAGCCAATTAACCTACAAGCCTGTATGTCTTTGGAGTGTGGGAGAAAAACGAAGAACTTGGAGAAAAACCCATGCAGGTCACGGGGAGAACGTACAAACTCAGTACAGACAGCGCCTGTAGTCAGGGTCGAACCAGGGTCTCCGGCGCTGTGAGGCAGCAGCTCTACCGCTGCGCCACCATGCCATCATAAGGATGAGGATGTTCACGGCTACACCTCCCCCCATTCATTCTTTCTACCGTCCAAAGGCCACTCATTGAATGAATGTGGCAGATCAGCAGAGCTTCGCAGGCAACACAAGTGAATGCAGATGCTGAAGTCTTGAGTGAAACACAAAGTGCTGGAGTAACTCAGTGGGCCAATAGACAATAGACAAGAGACAATAGACAATAGTTGCAGGAGTAGGCCATTCGGCCCTTCGAGCCAGCACCGCCATTCAATGTGATCATGGCTGATCATCCACAATCATTACCCCCCGTTCCTGCCTTCTCCCCACATCCCCTGACTCCGCTATCTTCAGGAGCCCTATCTAGCTCTCTCTTGAAAGTATCCAGAGAATCGGCCTCCACCGCCCTCTGAGGCAAAGAATGTCACAGACTCACAACTCCCTGGGTGAAAAAGTGTTTTCTCATCTCCGTTCTAAATGCTTTACCCCTTATTCTTAAACTGTGGCCCCTGGTTCTGGACTCCGGCAACACGGGAACATGTCTCCTGCATGTCCAAACTCAAAAGGTTGTACTTTTAGAACGGAGATGAGGAGAAAATTCTTTAGTCAGAGAGTGGTGAATCTGTGGAATTCATTGCCTCAGACGTCTGCGGAGGCCAAGTCAATGGATATTTTAAGGCAGAGATTGGCAGATTCTTGATTGGTACGGGTGTCTGGTGTAAGGGGGAGAAAGCAGGAGAATGGGTTTGAGAGAGAACGATAGGTCGGCCAACATTGAACGGCAGAGTAGATTTGATGGGCCGAATGGCCGAATTCTGCTCCCATAATGAACTTATGAACCTGTTCTAAAATGTGCTTGTTGATCAAGTTCTGCCGCCTAATGTTGCTGTGAATCACCGCACAAAACTGTGTACACGCGAGCAGCTTTGTTGAATATTTTTCTCTTGGACAAGTCCTTGGAATTGAAATCAGAAGGACATCAGCTTTAGTGATGACTGGGAAAGAAATCACTTACAAAACGTGTAGGAAGGAACTGCAGATGCGGCTTTACCCCATAGATAGACGCAAAAAGCTGGAGTAACGTGCAAAGCTTTTTGGGCAGTTCAATTTAACTGTCCTGGGTTCCATCTTAGATCCATGTTACCTCTCCTATGGCAAGATCACCTAAAGTACACCCACTTTGAAGTCATTCTCTTCCAAAAGAGTCTGAAGAAGGGTCCCGAACCAAAAAAAATCATATGTCCATTTACCTCCATGGATGTTGCCTGACCATTTGTGTTCCTCAAGAACTTTGTTTTCTGTTAAGATCCATTTTCATGATATCCACAGTAGTTCTCAACTACTATCTATCTCATTGGTGACCCTCGGACTATCTTTGGTAGACAAAAAAAACTCAGCAGGTGAGGCAACATCTATGGAGCAAAGGAATAGGCGAAGTTTCGGGTCGAGACCCTTCTTCAGACTATCTTTGATCGCGCTTTGCTGGCTTTATCTTGCACTAGACATTATTCCCTTATCACGCCATCATCATAAAATGGTACAGTATGGAAACAGGCCCTTCGGCCCAGTGTGGAACAGGCCCTTCCCAGCTACACTGCTGGCGTTTGGCCCATATCCCTCCAAATCTGTCCTATCCATGTACCTGTCTAACTGCTTCTTAAACGTTGGGATAGTCCCTGCCTCAACTACCTCCTCTGGCAGCTTGTTCCATACACCCACCACCCTCTGTGTGTCTGTACACTGTGAATGGCATGATGGCGATCAAGTGTGGTCTTTCCGCTAACTGGTTAGCACGCAACAGAAGCTTTCCACTGTACCTCAGCACATGCAACAATAAACTAAAGTAAAGTAAATAAAGCATCTACCAACGTCATTCCTCAACTTGGTTCAACAGGCTGAGAGTTCACTGTCACTTGCAGAAGCTAATTGTACATTTTCTCTTCCTTGACTGTGAATACATGCTTCCTCATTCACCTCTGAATAGACTTGTCCTACAGACATTTATCAGCTTGTACCCTCCCGTTCAGGAATTCCCCTCCAGAGGAAATAGATCTCCGTGTCAACTCTGAGACATTTCTGGCACATTCACACACTAAACACTATCCTTTGATCTTCCATTTGTAAAGGAACACTGCCTAGATTATGCAACATGCCCTAATAATTCAACCCTTTAAGACCCGATATCATTCAAACTATCTAACAGCAGCTCACATTTCGCTTAGGCAGCTGACAGCCCAGCAGGATAAATATTGATTGCTCTTTCTTCACAGAAAGCGAATGGCATGTTGGCCTTCATAACAAGAGGAGTTGAGTATGGGAGCAAAGAGGTCCTTGTGCAGTTGTACAGGGCCCAAGTGAGACCACACCTGGAGTATCTCAGCGGGTGCAGCAGCATCTAAGGAGCGAAGGAGATAGGCGACGTTTCGGGTCGAGACCCTTCATCGGTCTGAGGAAGGGTCTCGACCCGAAACGTCGCCTATCTCCTTCGCTCCTTAGATGCTGCTGCACCCGCTGAGTTTCTCCAGCCTTTTGTGTACCCTCGATTCTCCAGCATCTGCAGTTCCTTCTTTAACACACCTGGAGTATGGTGTGCAGTTTTGTTCAAGTTCAAGTTCAAGTGAGTTTATTGTCATGTGGCCCTGATAGGACAATGAAATTCTTGCTTTGCTTCAGCACAACAGAACATAGTAGGCATTGACTACAAAACAGATCAGTGTGTCCATATACCATTATATAAATACATACACACATGAATAAATAGACTGATAACGTGCAAATAACTGATAACAGATAATGGGTTATTAGTGATCATAGTTTTGTCCGAGCCAGGTTTAATAGCCTGATGGTGTGGGGAAGTAGCTATTCCTGAACCTGGTCGTTGCAGTCTTCAGGCTCCTGTGCCTTCTACCTGAAGGTACAGGAGCCTGAAGACTCCAACGTTTTGGTCCTCTAATTTGAGAAAGGACATTCTTGCTATTGAGGGAGTGCAGCATAGGTTCACAAGGTTAATTCCCGGGATGGCGGGACTGTCATATGCTGAGAGAATGGAGCGGCTGGGCTTGTATACTCTGGAGTTTAGAAGGATGAGAGGGGATCTTATCGAAACATATAAGATTATTAAGGGTTTGGACGGACTAGAGGCAGGAAACATGTTCCCGATGGTGGGGGAGTCCAGAACCAGGGGCCACAGTTTAAGAATAAGGGATAAGCCATTTAGAATGGAGATGAGGAAACATTTTTTCACACAGAGAATTGTGAGTCTGTGGAATTCTCTGCCTCAGAGGGCGGTGGAGGCTGGTTCTCTGGGTACTTTGAAGAGAGATCTAGATAGGGCTCTTAAAGATAGCGGAGTCAGGGGATATGGGGAGAAGGCAGGAACGGGGTACTGATTGGGGATGATCAGCCATGATCACATTGAATGGCGGTGCTGGCTCAAAGGGCCGAATGGCCTACTCCTGCAACACACTCACAACACTCTGTGTGAAAAAGTGTTTCCTCATCTCTGTTCTAAATGGCTTAGAATGGATAGTGTTACTGTTCGAGGTGATCGCTGGTCAGTGCGGACTCAGTGGGCCGAAGGGCCTGTTTCTGTGCTGTATCTCTGAACTAAACAAAACCTGATGTTATCTGTGTTGAGACCATATTATAGCCGCAGGGTTTTGTCGCTCAGCGGAAGATTGACCTACTTTCAGCCAGAGAGTTTATCCTCTCTCAACAGTCTGTGATCAACAAACGTGGTTACCCAGTATTTCCTTCGAACATCCTTTGTCTTAGGCATTGCAAATCTCTTCTGGACGAACCCATGGACAGTGCCCGTGCATGGTCAAGGCGGATTGGAGGCAGTCTTAGGTTTCAGAGAGAGCTGGTAATAAATCAGCCCAGTGGGTGTGGTGGGGTGGGGTGGGGTGTGGTGGGGTGGGGTGTGGGTGGGGTGTGGGTGGGGTGGGGTGGGGTAGGGTGGGGTGTGGTGGGGTGGGGTAGGGTGGGGTGTGGTGGGGTGTGGTGGGGTGTGGGTGGGGTGTGGGTGTGGGTGTGGGTGGGGTGGGGTGGGGTGGGGTGGGGTGTGGTGGGGTGTGGTGGGGTGTGGGTGGGGTGGGGTCTGGGTGGGGTGGGGTAGGGTGGGGAGTGGGTGGGGTGTGGGTGTGGGTGGGGTGTGGGTGTGGGTGTGGGTGGGGTGTGGGTGGGGTGGGGTGGGGTGGGGTGTGGGTGTGGGTGGGGTGGGGTAGGGTGGGGTGTGGTGGGGTGGGGTAGGGTGGGGTGTGGTGGGGTGTGGGTGGGGTGGGGTCTGGGTGGGGTGGGGTAGGGTGGGGAGTGGGTGGGGTGTGGGTGTGGGTGGGGTGTGGGTGTGGGTGTGGGTGGGGTGTGGGTGGGGTGGGGTGGGGAGTGGGTGGGGTGTGGGTGGGGTGGGGTGGGGTGGGGTGGGGTGGGGTGGGGTGGGGTGTGGGTGGGGGTGGGGTGTGGGTGTGGGTGTGGGTGGGGTGGGGTGTGGGTGTGGGTGGGGTGTGGGTGTGGGTGTGGGTGGGGTGGGGTGTGGGTGTGGGTGTGGGTGGGGTGGGGTGGGGTGTGGGTGTGGGTGTGGGTGGGGTGTGGGTGTGGGTGTGGGTGGGGTGGGGTGTGGGTGTGGGTGTGGGTGGGGTGGGGTGGGGTGTGGGTGTGGGTGGGGTGGGGTGTGGGTGTGGGTGGGGTGGGGTGGGGTGGGGTGTGGGTGTGGGTGTGGGTGGGGTGGGGTGGGGTGTGGGTGTGGGTGTGGGTGGGGTGGGGTGTGGGTGGGGTGGGGTGGGGTGTGGGTGGGGTGGGGTGTGGGTGTGGGTGTGGGTGGGGTGGGGTGTGGGTGGGGTGGGGTGGGTTGGGGTGTGGGTGGGGTGGGGTGTGGGTGGGGTGTGGGTGGGGTGGGGTGGGGTGGGGTGTGGGTGGGGTGTGGGTGGGGTGGGTTGGGGTGGGGTGTGGGTGGGTTGGGGTGTGGGTGGGGTGTGGGTGGGGTGGGGTGTGGGTGGGTTGGGGTGTGGGTGGGGTGTGGGTGGGGTGGGGTGGGTTGGGGTGGGGTGTGGGTGGGGTGTGGGTGGGGTGGGGTGTGGGTGGGTTGGGGTGTGGGTGGGGTGTGGGTGGGGTGGGTTGGGGTGGGGTGTGGGTGGGTTGGGGTGTGGGTGGGGTGTGGTTGGGGTGGGGTGTGGGTGGGTTGGGGTGTGGGTGGGGTGTGGGTGGGGTGGGGTGGGGTGGGGTGTGGGTGGGGTGTGGGTGGGGTGGGGTGTGGGTGGGTTGGGGTGTGGGTGGGGTGTGGGTGGGGTGGGGTGTGGGTGGGGTGTGGGTGTGGGTGGGGTGTGGGTGGGGTGGGGTGTGGGTGGGTTGGGGTGTGGGTGGGGTGTGGGTGGGGTGTGGGTGGGTTGGGGTGTGGGTGGGGTGTGGGTGGGGGTGGGGTGGGTTGGGGTGTGTTGGGGTGGGGTGTGGGTGTGGGTGGGGTGGGGTGGGGTGTGGGTGGGGTGGGGTGGGGTGGGGTGTGGGTGTGGGTGGGGTGGGGTGTGGGTGGGGTGGGGTGTGGGTGTGGGTGTGGGTGGGGTGGGGTGTGGGTGGGGTGGGGTGGGTTGGGGTGTGGGTGGGGTGTGGGTGGGTTGGGGTGTGGGTGGGGTGTGGGTGGGGTGGGGTGGGGTGGGGTGTGGGTGGGGTGGGGTGTGGGTGTGGGTGTGGGTGGGGTGGGGTGTGGGTGGGGTGGGGTGGGTTGGGGTGTGGGTGGGGTGTGGGTGGGGTGGGGTGTGGGTGGGGTGTGGGTGGGTTGGGGTGTGGGTGGGGTGTGGGTGGGGTGGGGTGGGTTGGGGTGGGGTGTGGGTGGGGTGGGGTGTGGGTGGGGTGTGGGTGGGGTGGGTTGGGGTGGGGTGTGGGTGGGTTGGGGTGGGGTGTGGGTGGGGTGGGGTGGGGTGGGGTGTGGGTGGGGTGTGGGTGGGGTGGGTTGGGGTGGGTTGGGGTGTGGGTGGGGTGGGTTACGGTGGGGTGTGGGTGTGGGTGGGGTGGGGTGGGGTGTGGGTGGGGTGGGGTGGGGTGGGGTGGGGTGGGGTGTGGGTGGGGGTGTGGGGTGGGGGTTGGGGTGGGTGTGGGTGGGGTTGGGGGGGTGTGGGTGGGGTGGGGTGGGGTGGGGTGGGGTGGGGTGGGGGTGGGGTGGGGGTGGGGTGGGGTGGGTGGGGGGGGTGTGGGGTGGGGTGGGGTGGGGTGGGGTGTGGTGTGGGTGGGGTGGGGTGGGGTGTGGGGGTGGGTGTGGGGTGGGTGGGGTGGGGTGGGGTGGGGGTGGGTGTGGGTGGGGTGGGGTGGGTTGGGGTGTGGGTGGGGGGTTGGGGTGGGGTGTGGGTGGGGTGGGGTGGGGTGGTGGGGTGTGGGTGGGTGGGGTGGGGGTGGGTGGGGTGGGGTGGTGGGGTGGGGTGGGGTGGGTGTGGGGGTGGGGTGTGGGTGGTGGGGTGGGGTGTGGGGTGGGTGGGGTGGGGTGTGGGTGGGGTGTGGGTGGGGTGTGGTGGGGTGTGGGTGGGGTGGGGTGGTGGGTGGGGTGGGGTGGGGTGGGGTGGGGTGGGGTGTGGGTGGGGTGGGTGGGTGGGGTGTGGGTGGGGTGGGGTGGGGTTGGGGTGTGGGGTGGGGTGGGGTGTGGGTGGGGTGGGGTGGGGTGGGGTGGGTGGGGTGTGGGTGGGGTGGGGTGTGGGTGGGGTGTGGGTGGGGTGGGGTGGGGTGGGTGGGGTGTGGGTGGGGTGGGGTGGGTGTGGGTGTGGGTGGGGTGGGGTGGGTGTGGGTGTGGGTGGGGTGGGTGTGGGTGGGGTGGGGTGGGGTGTGGGTGGGGTGGGGTGTGGGTGGGGTGGGTGGGTGGGGTGTGGGTGGGGTGTGGGTGGGGTGTGGGTGGGTGTGGGGTGGGGGTGGGGTGGGGTGTGGGGTGGGTGGGGTGGGTTGGGGTGGGGTGGGGTGGGGTGTGGGTGGGTGGGTGGGGTGGGGTGGGGTGGGGGTGGGGGTGGGGTGTGGTGGGGTTGGGTGGGGTGGGGTGGGGTGGGGTGTGGGTGGGGTGGGGGTGGGTGGGGTGGGTGGGTGGGGTGGGGTGGGGTGTGGGTGGGGGTGGGTGGGGTGTGGGTGTGGGGTGGGGGTGGGGTGGGTGGGTGGGGTGGGGTGGGGTGGGGTGGGGTGGGTGGGGTGTGGGTGGGGTGGGGTGGGGTGTGGGTGGGGTGGGGTGTGGGTGGGGTGGGGTGTGGGTGGGGTGGGGTGGGGTGTGGGTGGGGTGTGGGTGTGGGTGGGGAGGGGGTGTGGGTGGGGTGTGGGTGGGGTGGGTGGGGTGTGGGTGGGGTGGGTGGGGTGTGGGTGGGGTGTGGGTGTGGGTGGGGTGGGGTGTGGGTGTGGGTGGGGTGGGGTGTGGGTGGGGTGGGGTGGGGTGGGGTGTGGGTGTGGGTGGGGTGGGGTGTGGGTGTGGGTGGGGTGGGGTGTGGGTGTGGGTGGGGTGGGGTGTGGGTGTGGGTGGGGTGTGGGTGGGGTGTGGGTGTGGGTGGGGTGGGGTGTGGGTGGGGTGTGGGTGTGGGTGGGGTGGGGTGTGGGTGGGGTGTGGGTGGGGTGTGGGTGGGGTGTGGGTGTGGGTGGGGTGGGGTGTGGGTGTGGGTGGGGTGGGGTGTGGGTGGGGTGGGGTGGGGTGTGGGTGTGGGTGGGGTGGGGTGTGGGTGGGGTGGGGTGGGGTGTGGGTGTGGGTGGGGTGGGGTGGGGTGGGGTGTGGGTGTGGGTGGGGTGTGGGTGTGGGTTGGGTGGGGTGTGGGTGGGGTGTGGGTGGGGTGGGGTGGGGTGGGGTGTGGGTGGGGTGGGGTGTGGGTGGGGTGGGGTGTGGGTGGGGTGCGGTGAGGTGTGGGTGGGGTGTGGGTGTGGGTGTGGGTGTGAGTGGGGTGTGGGTGGGGTGTGGGTGTGGGTGTGAGTGGGGTGTGGGTGGGGTGTGGGTGTGGGTGTGAGTGGGGTGTGGGTGGGGTGGGGTGGGGTGTGGGTGGGGTGGGGTGAGGTGTGGGTGGGGTGTGGGTGTGAGTGGGGTGTGGGTGCGGTGGGGTGGGGTGGGGTGGGGTGCGGTGTGGGTGGGGTGCGGTGAGGTGTGGGTGGGGTGTGGGTGTGGGTGTGAGTGGGGTGTGGGTGGGGTGGGGTTGGGTGGGTGGGGTGGGGTGGGGTGGGGTTGCGGTGAGGTGTGGGTGGGGTGTTTGTGTGGGTGTGAGTGGGGTGTGGGTGGGGTGGGGTTGGGTGGGGTGGGGTGGCAGGAGGGCGAGAAGGAAAAGGGATCATCAGGACTATATTATAAGTTCATAAGTGATAGGAGCAAGTTAGACCATTCGGCCCATTAAGTGTACGCCATTCAATCATGGCTGATCTATCTCTCCCTCTCAACCCGATTCTTCTGCCTTCTCCCCATAACCTCTGATGACCTGTAGTCGCCCAGTTTAGTAGACCCCTCACCAATCCACACTGCCTCTTGATCATGCCTTATTTATTGACTAGAATCCTTTTAGCCCTAACCTGTGCTAAAATGTGCTTCTGTATCAAGTTCTGCCCACTAATGTTCCTGTGAAACACCTCGTGTGAGCAGTTTTGTTGAATATTTTCCTCTCGGACAAGTCCTTGGAATTGAAATCAGAAGGATGCCAGCTTCAGGGATGACTGGGAAAGAAATGATTCACAAAATTTTTCTGCAGTTCAATAGTGTGTGAATGAGTATTTTTAATATGTTAGCCAGTGGCCATGTGACTGTGTGCCAATGAGATCTACTCTTTGGAGAACTGATTTTAATTTGTGTCACTTTCATAATATAATTATAAACCAAGTTCTCTTTCAATGAAGGGATAAACATCTCAAAAGGTTGCATAACCCTTTCCATTCTCAAATCTCAACCTCTTCATCCAAACCCCTACAATGATGCTGCCTGACCCGCTGAGTTAAACGTCACCTATCCATGTTCACCACAGATGCTGCCTGACCCGCTGAGTTACTCCAGCACTCTGTGAAACGTCACCTATCCATGTTCTCCACAGATGCTGCCTGACCCGCTGAGTTACCCCAGCACTCTGTGAAACGTCACCTATCCATGATCTCCACAGATGCTGCCTGACCCGCTGAGTTACTCCAGCACTCTGTGAAACGTCACCTATCCATGTTCTCCACAGATGCTGCCTGACCCGCTGAGTTACTCCAGCACTCTGTGAAACGTCACCTGTCCATGTTCTCCACAGATGCTGCCTGACCCGCTGAGTTACTCCAGCACTCTGTGAAACGTCACCTATCCATGTTCTCCACAGATGCTGCCTGACCCGCTGAGTTACTCCAGCACTCTGTGAGACGTCACCCATCCATGTTCTCCACAGACGCTGCCTGACCCGCTGAGTTACTCCAGCACTCTGTGAAACGTCACCTATCCATGTTCTCCACAGATGCTGCCTGACCCGCTGAGTTACTCCAGCACTCTGTCTATTTTTTTTTGTTAACCAGCGTCTGCAGTTTGCTTGTGTTTCCATTGAGCTAAATCACTGGATGACCTAGTCAACACTTGAGAGCAGATTGTTGTACCATAAGTCGTGTTGAGTTTATTGTGGTAGGCACAAGGAAGGCAAGACAATGAAAATCTTGCGTGCAGCAGCATCACGGGACTTGGACAGAAGGTGCAAACCATAGAATGTATAATTACTGCGGCCTTTTTAATATATCCAGCCCGATGTGTTCGAAAGCCTCAATTCCAGTTAATTGTACAGTCCTCGTTTACCACGGAGTTAATCGTTCCCCGAGGAGGTTTACAACGTGTTCCCCTCCTGCCCTCCTGTTGGAAACGACTTGTGCCTTTATACCTAGTCATGTGGATGAAGGTATTAGTTCACCACAGGAAGATCCATTCACTTCTCAGTTTGAAACCGCCTTGAATCCCAATACCATTTGCCAATCTCCCTCCTGCCAACTTCATGTACGTCTTAAATTAAAATTTGAGCTTGAGGGGTTCATGGTTTTTAGGAAGAAAAAAGTGGTGTGTTCCTATTCCCCTCGCCCCCGTTGACCTGAGCACCGCTCCAATGAGAAGAGAGAGTGCTCGAGGCTACAGTGGGATGGAAACTGGTCAATCTCTGCACTATCAATAACTTATTTCCTGGTGCTTTTAAAATCGGTATTCCTAATGCGGACATGAAATGCTAGAGTAACTCAGTGTGACAGAGACAGGCAGATTCTCGATTAGTACGGCTGTCAAGGTTTATGGGGAGAAGGCAGGAGAATGGGGTTAGGAGGGAGAGATAGATCAGCCGTGATTGAATGGCGGAGTAGACTTGATGGGCCGAATGGCCTAATTACGCTCCTATCACTTATGAACTTATGAGCTTATGGCAGGTAGCATCTCTGGAGAAAAGGAATGGGTGATGTTGACGGTTCTTCAGACTTGACCCGAAATGTCATCCATTCCTTCTCTCCAGAGATGCCGCCTGTCCCGTTGAGTTACTCCGGCATTTTGTGTAAACCAGCATCTGCAGTTCCTTCCTGCACAGTTGTTCCTAATGTTACCTATCTGGTTTCACACAACAAGGGACAGTTGACAATGATAGTGGCTAGAATCGTTCTAATGGTTTACGGTTAGGTTTGATATGGTCACTTGTCCCGAGGCACAGTGAAACGCTTTGTTCTGCACGCTATCCAAACATTTCAAATAATACGGCACATAAATACAATCAAGTCAAACTCCAGTCCAACAGGTGGAGCAAAGGGGAAGATACGGAATATCGTTCTCAACATTGTAGCGCATCAGTTCCAGAGACAAAGTCCAATGTCCACAATGGGGTAGAGGTGAATCGGACAGTACCCTAGCTTATGGAAGGACCGTTCAGAAGCCTGATGACAGAGGGGAAGAAGCTGTTCCTGAGTCTGGTGGTGCGCGCTTTCAAGCTCCTGTACCTTCTGCCGGACGGGAGCGGGGAGAAGGAGGAATGTCCGGGGCTGGACAAGTCCTTAATTATGTGGGCTGCTTTATCTGAGGCAGCATGAGTCAATGGTGGGGAGTGTGGTCTGTGTGACGGACTGGCCTACATCCACAACTCTCTGCAGTTTCTTGCGTTCTTGGGCAGAGCTGTTCCCAAACCAGGCTGTGGCGTAACTGTGGTCCTCCTGCCCACGTTTCCACAGTAATGTGGGGGAGTCTAGGACTAGAGGTCACAGCCTCAGAATTAAAGGGCGTTCCTTTAGGAATGAGATGAGGAGAAATTTCTTTAGTCAGAGGGTGGTGAATCTGTGGAATTCTTTGCCACGGGCGGCTGCGGAGGCCAAGCCAGTGGATATTTTTATGGCAGAGGCAGATAGATTGTTGATTAGTGCGGGTGTCAGGGGTTATGGGGAGAAGGCAGGAGAATGGGGTTAGGAGGTAGAGATAGATCAGCCGTGATTGAGTGGTGGAGTAGACGATGGGCCGAATGGCCTAATTCTGCTCCTATACCTTATGAACTAATGTGACTGGCTGTTTAAGCATCTCCTTGTTGCTCTCCGATGTCAATTAAAGGCCAGGCTATTTGCTTATTTTTCGAGCCGCTTATTTGTTCCTTCAGCATTCCCCCACCCCCCCCCCCCCCCACCCCCTGCTTCATGGGAGATCTTGCTGTCCTTGATTTCACCCTGTTAATGTTTCGCACAGTTTCCGCCTGAGCGTCGACAGCATCATCCGCTCCTGGCGTCAGGTCCCGGGAGCAAACACCAGGGGTGGGATGAAGGGAATGAGGTCATTGTTTTGATTCCCGAAGTCCTGGCAGGGCAGGTTGTATGAAACAGAAGGCATGCTGGACCATTACTGAGCCCGAGCGAGGCCAGGCTGCAGTGAAGTCACACAGACCTACGTGCCGGTGGAATCAAATCATCTTTCTCTTCCCGTTTCGCTTTTCCTGGCAAAACGTCGGCTTATTTTCCTGGTGCATTTTGACATTCATCTGCAAAACTACAATCACCAAAAGCGAACGCTTAGCTGCCCATACATAATTAATTCTACCTTCTGCTGGCAAAGAAAGGGATTTGGTAATCATTAGCTTCATTGTTTGAACAGGCGGCAGAGAGAACATGAATGAGCTGATGGAAGCCATTTTGTCCTGATAACAGAACTAACCAGACTATCGATCTCTGTCTCCCTTGGATCCTTTCCCTGAGTCCCTCTCTCTTTATATCACAATGTGAAATAGACAATAGACAATAGATAATAGACAATAGGTGCAGGAGTAGGCCATTCAGCCCTTCGAGCCAGCGCCGCCATTCAATGTGATCATGGCTGATCATCCACAATTAGTACCCCGTTCCTGCCTTCTCCCCATATCCCCTGACCCCGCTATCTTTAAGAGCCCTATCTAGCTCTCTCTTGAAAGCATCCAGAGAACCGGCCTCCACCGCCCTCTGAGGCAGAGAATTCCACAGACTCACCACTCTCTGTGAGAAAAAGTGTTTCTTCATCTCCGTTCTAAATGGCTTACCCCTTATTCTTAAATAAATAGGGTTACCTCTTTATCCCCTCCCCCCCCCCCCCCTACTTTAAAAGCCCACCCTCAATCTTTTATTCTTGCTATTGAGGGAGTGCAGCGTAGATTCACCAGGTTGATTCCCGGGATGGCGGGACTGTCAAATGCTGAAAGGATGGAGCGGCTGGGCTTGTATACTCTGGACTTTAGAAGGATGAAGGGAGGATGAACTTCTAGCGAGCCATCGGCCATCCACACTTCAGTAGAAGTTGCGATCACTGTCGTACACGGCATTGTAAGGAATGATGATAAAGCACCCACACACACACCAAAATCCTACACTTCCAGCAGCGGAAGTCCGCAGGAACTGGAGGACAGAGATGTGTGGTGCGTCCGTCACCGTTCCCGTCGGAAACCAGTGCCACTGCGTCGCTAATGTTTTCAGCGATGATGAATGATGAATCACAGTGCCTCACAGAGACCACGGTTCGATCCCCATTTCGGGTGCTGCCTGTGCGGAGTTTGTACGTTCTCCCCGTGACTTGCGTGGGTTTTCTCCAGGTGCTTCGGTTTCCTCCCACACTGAAAAGACGTGCAGGTTTGTAGGTTAATTGGCTTCTGTAAATTGCCCCTCGCGGGCACAATGCAAAACAGTGAACTAGTAATGGATGATCGTTGACCAGTGTAGTCTCGGTGGGCCGAAGGGCCTGTCTCCATGTTGTATCTCTAAACTAAACTAAACTAAACTAAAAATCATCCTATATAATTTGGTGAAGGCTAAACGACATTGGAAGAGGACAATGAGGATAAGAGGGAAGGATAGGTCAGTCATGATTGAATGGCGGAAGTGACTCGATGGGCCAAATGGCCTAATTCCGCTTACATTAGTTTAGAGAGATAGCGTGGAAACAGGCCCTTCGGCCCACTGAGTCCGCGCCGACCAGCGATCCACGCACACTAACACTATCCTACACACTAGGGACAATTTACAATTTTACCAAAGCCAATTAACCTACAAACCTGTACGTCTTTGGAGTGTGGGAGGAAACCGGAGAAAACCCATGCGGGTCACGGGGAGAACGTACAAACTCCGTACAGACTGCACCCCTAGTCGGGATTGAACCCTGGTCTCTGGCGCTGTGAGGCAGCAACTCTACCGCTACGCCACCGTGCTATTACTATGACATAAACGTATGCACATTACCATTCAACGGGATTTATCAGGTCACTAATAATTTATTTTACAAGTCGTCGTTGAGTTGATTCCATTGTGAGCAGGAGGTGGAATTTGGAGGTGTGAGTTTTCATAGCGTCTAACTTCATGATGAGTAGTAGGGTGAGCCACCTCAAGTGACACGGCCTCATTGTTGCAGTCGTAGCGAGGTGGTGGTGACCAACAGGGGGAGCCCTCAGCACCCTTGGCATTAATGTGACATCTAGAGAAACATCGCAAACTGCAAATGCTGCAACCTGCAACACAAAGTGCTGGGGGGTGGAATGGACAGATGACGATTCAGGTTGTTTGATTGTATGTGTATGTATATGTGTGTGTGCGTGTGTGTGTGTGTGTATATTATATATGGGTATGTGCGTGTGAGTGCGTGTGTGTGTGTTTTATATGTAGGTATGTGAGTTAGTGTACGTGTGCGTGCATATGTGTGCGTGCATATGTGTGCGTGCTGGCTCGAAGGGCCGAAAAACCTACTCCTGCACCTATTGTCTATTGTCTATAGTCTATGTTATCCCACTTTCTCATCCACTCCCTACACACCAGGGGGCAATTTGCAGAATGGCCGATTAACCGACAAACCCGAACGTCTTTGGGATGTGGGGGAAAACCGGAGCACCCGGAGGAAACCCGCGTGGTCACAGGGAGAACGTGCAAATTCCACACATTCAGCACCCAAGGCATTGTAACACTGCAGCTCCACCTGCTGCTTCAGAGTTTTATCTGCAATGGACAATAGACAATAGACAATAAGGTGCAGAAGTAGGCCATTCGGCCCTTCGAGCTAGCACGGCCATTCACTGTGATCATGGCTGATCATCCCCAATCAGTACCCCGTTCCTGCCTTTTCCCCATATCCCCTGACTCAGCTATCTTTAAGAGCCCTATCTAGCTCTCTCTTGCAAGTATCCAGAGAACCGGCCTCCACCGCCCTCTGAGGCAGAGAATTCCACAGACTCACAACTCTCTGGGAGAAAAAGTGTTTCCTCATCTCCGTTCTAAATGGCTTACCCCTTATTCTTAAACTGTGGCCCCTGGTACTGGACTTGCCCAACATCAGGAACATGTTTCCTGCATATATTGTGTCCAAACCCTTAATAATCTTATATATTTCAATAAGATCCCTCTCATCCTTCTAAACTCCAGAGTGTACAAGCCCAGCCACTCCATTCTCTCAGCATATGACAGTCCCACCATCCCGGGAATTAACCATGTAAACCTACGCTGCAATCCTTCAATAGCAAGAATGTCCTTCCACAAATTAGGGGATGCTGTAATATCTTTACTTTTATGTAAAAACATTTAAATCCTTCATTTGTGATATTCCTTTTTTTTTCTCACTGTTGCCTGGCGACATCTGATGCAACTCAATCACAGTCGTACAGCGTAGAAACAGGCCCTTCAGCCCAACTTATCCATGCCGACCGCAATGCCCATTTAAACCAGGGTGACACTTCCACTCTCCAAAGACGTCCAAGTTTATAGGTTGATTGGCTACTAGTGCTAGTGTACAGGGCGATCGCTGGTCGACTTTGTCAACAAAATAGAGAGAGTACAGAGGAGATTTACTAGAATGTTGCCTGGGTTCCAGCAACTAAGTTACAGAGAAAGGTTGAACAAGTTGGGTCTTTATTCTTTGGAGCGCAGAAGGTTAAGGGGGGACTTGATTGGGGTCTTTAAAATGATGAAAGGGATAGACAGAGTTGACGTGGATAAGCTTTTCCCATTGAGGGTAGGGAAGATTCAAACAAGAGGGCATGACATGAGAATTAAGGGACAGAAGTTTAGGGGTAACATGAGGGGGAACTTCTTTACTCAGAGAGTGGTGGTTGTGTGGAATGATCTTCCTGCAGAAGTGGTGGAGGCAGGATCGATTTTAACGTTTAAAAGTAAAGTGGATAGGTATATGGACGGGAAGGGAATGGAGGGGTATGGTCTGAGTGCAGGTAGATGGGACTAGGGGAAAATAAATGGTCGGCACGGACCGGAAGGGCCGAGAAGGCCTGTTTCCGTGCTGTAATTGTTATATGGTTATATGGACGTGGACTCCGTGGGCTGAAGGGCCTGTTTCCATGCTGTATCTCGAAAACAAAAGTTTAAGCTATTCCCATTTAATGCAGTGCCGGCATTTGCCCCGTATCCCTTTAAACCTTTTCTAACTAGTCCAAAAATAGATGAATCTCAGATTGGCATGAATCTCAATGATGACAAGATTCTGATTCTCAGATTCTTGTCATCATTTATTGAACTAATAATTCCACCGGGTGGCTCCGTGATGGCAGCCTCACCAACAGTCTGTCTGTCTTTTCCGTCTTTTTGTTGTTGTTATTTTTAGTGTTTTAAAAGTTTGTGTTAATGTTCTCTGGTTTGTTTTATGTGGGGGGTGGGGTCCGGGGTGGGGTCCTCCACCCCCTCCCCGATGCAGGAGCTTGATCGCCCCGACATGGAGGGCCCGACCGCCGGCTACAGGAGCCAAGATCGTCCCGTCAACGGAGGGCTCGATCTTTTTTGCCCCTTCCATCACAGTGAGGAATGTGGAGGAGTCACTGTGGTGGATGTTTATGTTAAAATGTATTTGTGTGTTCTGTTGCTTTTTATTTGTATGACTGTACGGCAAATCTAATTGTGCCAGATTGTGCACAGTATCCAGTAGCGTTTGGGAAATGCCGACTTGCTCTGAAGGAGATCAAATCTCTATTCCAGGCAAGCTCAGGCCTAATTTACATGGGCTGGATGTCAGGCGACAAGTCTCCTATGGTTCAGAGAGTCGCCTAGGTCATTAGTAAAATGTCTATCAGTTCCAAATGCCTTTGCAATCATCTTGAAATTCAGGCCCACACTCCAGTTTCTGTTCTCCCAATTCCAGTGAGATTCTTCTCATTTATTCCTTGTCTTTTGGTAAGGATGGCTTTGTTCAGATGTTTAGTTTTGATCATTTAGTTGGTTTAGTTTACAGCGTTGGAAACAGGCCCTTCGGCCCAGCGAGTCCGCACCGACCAACGATGGGCGCACGCTAGTTCTATCTATTCACCATAGGGACAATTTACAGAGGGCCAATTAACCTGCAATCCTGCATGTCGTTGAAGTGTGTCGTTAAACTGCTGTGGCACAATTCATTTCTCTGTTAATTATTTTTCTATGAACCCAAAATAATTCATCGCTTAGTGTTAAAGAAGGAACTGCAGATGCTGGAGAATCGAGGGTTACACAAAAAGCTGGAGAAACTCAGCGGGTGCAGCAGCATCTAAGGAGCGAAGGAGTCACAAAAAGCTGGAGAAGGGTCTCGACCCGAAACGTCGCCTATCTCCTTCGCTCCTTAGATGCTGCTGCACCCGCTGAGTTTCTCCAGCTTTTTGTATAATTCATCGCTTAATCGCTGCTTAACATTTTTTTAATACAAAATGTTTGCACTAATGATTTTATGAGTTAAAGTTTAGACTTGTCAATAAATGATGCCTCAATGGCCAGATCCAGCAACTCAAACACCCAGGGACGAAGGGGTTTCCAGAGAGCGGTGGACACTGGCCGCTCCATCACGGGTACTCACCTCCCCACCATCACAGGGATCTACAGGAGGCGCTGCCTCAAAAAGGCAGCCAGCATCATCAGAGACCCACACCACCCTGGCCACCCTCTCATCTCACCGCTACCATCGGGAAGAAGGTGCAGGAGCCTGAAAACTGTAACGTTCAGGAACAGCTTTTTCCCCACAGCCATCAGGCTATTAAACACCATAACCTCCAAATAGGCTCTTATCTGTATTGATGGGGTGGGAGATTGCAACCTCCACGTGGTCCACACTGCAACCAACCCGACGTGCACAAACAAATAGATCAAATAGTACAAGTTAACCTACAACTTTAGACTGTGCACGCCACACGCAAGAAGATCGATATTGATCGAGGGGGGGGGGCAATATTTTTGACTGCGCACGACTATTGTATATTTGTTTGCCTGTTTTTTAATAAAATATTTATACTGAACTTTTGGTGTTTGTAATTTTGTGTTTTTCCAGGCCAGTATGTTCACATATCTGTGGTGCTGCTGCAAGTAAGGGGATTTCATAGTTTCACTTCAGGACATATGATAATATATGACTCCGGAGTTTAGAAGGATGAGAGGGGATCTTATTGAAACATGCAAGATTATTAAGGGTTTGGACACGCTAGAGGCAGGAAACATGTTCCCGATGTTGGGGGAGTCCAGAACCAGGGGCCACAGTTTAAGAATAAGCGGTAAGCCATTTAGAACGGAGATGAGGAAACACTTTTTCACACAGAGAGTTGTGAGTCTGTGGAATTCTCTGCCTCAGAGGGTGGTGGAGGCCGGTTCTCTGGATACTTTGACGAGAGAGTTAGATCGGGCTCTTAAAGATAGCGGAGTCAGGGGATTATGGGGAGAAGGCAGGAACAGGGCACTGATTGGGGATGATCAGCCATGATCACATTGAATGGCGGTGCTGGCTCAATGGGCCGAATGGCCTACTCCTGCACCTATTGTCTATTGTCTATTGCCTAAAACACTCTTGCCTTGATATAAAATCCAAGTGACTAATGGATAGTTCCAGCAATCCACAGTGCCAGAATTTGCTTTTCTGTGCTCTGCTCGGAACAATTATTCTCGGAAAGCCCATTCTGTGTTTGGAGATACAGCACAGAAACAGGCCCTTCAGCCCACCGAGTCCATGCCGACCAGCGATCACCCGTTCACACTTGTTCTATGTTATCCCACGTTCTCATCCGCTCCCTACACACTAGGGGGCAATTTACAGAGGGCCGATTCACCTACAAACCTGCACGACTTTGGGACGTGGGAGGAAACCGGAGGAGACCGACGCGGTCAGGGGAAGATCGTGCAAACTCCACACAGACAGTACCCGAGGTCAGGAGCGAACCCGGGTTTCTGGCGCTGTGAGGCAGCAGCTCTACCCGCTGCGCTCACCAAAGGCAGATGCCAAGTAATTGACCTTAATAATCCACCTCTTTTTTAGAGATACAGCGTGGAAACACGACCTTCGGCCCACCGGGTCCACACTGGCCAGCGATCCCCGCACATTAACACAAGTCTACACACACGGGACAAATTATACTTACACCGAGTATACAAACTCAACCAATTAACCTACAAACCTGTTCGTCTTTAGAGTGTGGGAGGAAACCAAAGAGAAAACCCACGCAGGTCACGGGGAGAACGTGCAAACGCCGTACAGACAGCACCCGTAGTCAGGATCGAACCTGGGCCTCCGGCGCTGTGTGGCAGCAACTCTACCGCTGCGCCACCATACCGCGCGGGAGCTGAGAAAGGGAAGCGGAACAAAGATTGAATAGGAATAGGAGGGGTAACTCTTTCACACAGAGGGTGGCGGGTGTATGGAACAAGCTGCCAGACGAGGTAGTTTAAGGAACAGTTGGACAGGTACATGGATAGGACAGGTTTGGAGGGACATGGGCCAAACGCAGGCAGGTGGGACTAGTGTAGAGGGGTATGATGGCTGGCATAGTGAGTTGGGCCGAAGGGCCTGTTTCCATGCTGTATGTCTCCACGATTCAATGAGCTGAAGTCAGTACCACCGAGCCTAGCTCCCTCTTATGGAAGGACGTGCAACTGCACACAGGACACAATTTCTGGCCCCTGATTCTTATGTTGTTTAAAACGCAAAGAGCCGGAGTAACTCAGCGGGTCAGGCAGCATCTGTGGAGAACATGGATAGGTGACGTTTCACAGAGTGCTGGAGTAACTCAGCGGGTCAGGCAGCATCTGTGGAGAACATGGATAGGTGACGTTTCACAGAGTGCTGGAGTAACTCAGCGGGTCAGGCAGCATCTGTGGAGAACATGGATAGGTGACGTTTCACAGAGTGCTGGAGTAACTCAGCGGGTCAGGCAGCATCTGTGGAGAACATGGATAGGTGACGTTTCACAGAGTGCTGGAGTAACTCAGCGGGTCAGGCAGCATCTGTGGAGAACATGGATAGGTGATGTTTCTGGTCGAGACCCAAAACGTCGCCCATTCCTTCTCTCCTCATCCGCTGAGTTCCTCCTGCATTTTTTGTCCACCTTCGATTGCTCCAGCATCTGCAGTTCTTTCTTAAACACTTTACTTTCATGTTTCATGTACGATGTGTTTTTATGACTGTTGGCAGATCAACTTCCCACCCGGGATAAATAAAGTTCTATTGTATTGTATCGTATCGGTGATCCTCTCCTTCTGCCCCAATGTTGAGAGAGGAAGCTAATGTTGCTTTTAACTCCGGTATCCTGTTAAAGTGACACTCCTTAACAGATGTGTAGCAAGGAACTGCAGATGCTGGTTTAAGCCGAAGATAGACACAAATTGCTGGGGTAACTTTTTTGCGGGACAGGCAGCATCTCTGGAGGGAAGGAGTGCGTGACGTTTCGGGTCGCGACCCTTCTTCAGACAGACGGGTCTTCTTCAGTCTGTGAAGTATGCTCTTGACCCGAAACGTCACCCAATCCTTGTCTCTAGAGACGCTCCCTGTCCCGCTGAGTTACTCCAGCTTTTTGTGTCTACTCCTCAACAGATACTACTGGGAGAAGATGCTACTATCAAGATCCA
The DNA here is from genome assembly GCA_963514005.1 of Raja brachyura. The sequence goes on along the minus strand of OY740794.1, from coordinate 63,135,490 downwards.
CGTGGAAATGTAATTCTCTTCAATTAAGAATATTGGTGAGTAGAAGTTTGGAGTAATAATTGGGCACTTCAGTTTCAGTCAGTTGCAGTTTCGTTTATTGTCACGTGTACCGAGGTACAGTGAAAAGCTTTTGTTGCGTGCTAACCAGCCAGCGGAAAGACAATGCATGATTACAATCGAGACATCTACAGTGTACAGATACTTGATAAGGGAATAACGTTTAGTGCAAGGTAAAGGCAGTAAAGTTCAATCAAAGATAGTCCGAGGGTCCTTCCAAAGAGGTTCAGCACTGCTCTCTGGCTGTGGTAGGATGATTCAGTTGCCTGACAACATCTGGGAAGAAACCGCTGAGTTACCTGAATCTGGAGGAGGTGTGTGCGTTTTCACACTTCTGTTCATTTTGCCCGATGGGTGACGGGAGGCGAGGGAGTGGCCGGGGTGCGACAGGTCCTTGATTATTCTGCTGGCCTTGCCGGGGCAGCGTGAGGTGTAGATGGAGTCAATGGAAGGGAGGCTGGTTCGTTTGACGGTCTGGGCTGCGTCCACAATTCGCTGCAGTTCCTTGCGGTCTTGGATGGAGCTGTTCCCAAACTATGGGTGTAAACTGGGTGTGAAAACACAAAAGGGTGTGTGCGGACGGAGAATAGTGGATTGAATTCTAAATTTTTTTTTTAATTGTATTTTTATTAGAGGTAAACAATAAATTGGCAAACACATATTATGGTAGAAATATTTTGTGTACATCAATCATACATTATTAATATTATCCATTGAATCATTCTGCCCCTAATAGTTTCTTTTTAATAGATTAAGAGCAATAAAAAAGAGAGAAAAAAAGGGAAACAAAATCATAAGGAATGGAATCATTTACCATTAATTCATCATTGGAGATAAGATCAAGGAATATAGAATACAACTTTTCATCTGATCCCGAGTCCAAGTTTCCGTTAGGTTCCCCTGCCGAACCAATCTACCCTTTCAAATAATCGATGAAAGAAGACCATATTCTAACAAAAAGTTCTTGTTTGGCCATTAATGCAAATCTGATTCTTTCCAGGTGTAGGGTCTCCGACATTTCCGGCATCCAGGGGCGGCGGCCTGGTTCGGAGCTGCGGTGCTCCAGCAGCGACGGTCCGGCTTAGAGCTGCGGTGCTCCAGCGGCGGCGGCGGCCTGGATCGCCTCAGCACAGAGAGAGAACTAGGAGGGAGGAAGACAGGGACTTAAGACTTTTGCCTTCCACCACAGTGAGGAGGTGCCGGGTGAACTCATTGTGGTGGATGTTAAAAATGTGTTTATTGTGTGTTTTGTTTTTATTATTATATGTTATGACTGTACGGTAACAATTTTGTTCAGACCGTAAAGTCTGAATGACAATAAGGGAATCTAATCTAATCTAATTTCCGTAATCCACACTTTAATTGTGGGGGATATAGGGTCTTTCCAAAATTTTAATATTAATTTCTTCCCAATTATTATACTGTAATCTAGGAAATTTCTTTGGCTTGTTGTAAGTGTTAAACTTTGTTCTGATATTCCAAGTATTATTAGTTTTGAGTCCGGATCCAGTTTAGTATTAATAACTTCACAAGTTATTCTAAAAATCTCAATCCAGAAATGTTTAATTTTTATACAATTGGCAAAAGTATGTGTTAAGTTGGCCTCCAGATGCTGACAGTTATCGCAGATTGGAGAGATGTGGAAAGATTCTATTCAGTTTTACTTTAGAGTAATGTCATCTGTGTAATCTGTGAATTCTACATTTTGAAGTGTAAAACCTGCATACACCTCCTCTCCCTCTCTCCACCCCCAAACCATCACCCTCGAACTGGCCATTCCTCAGACTGAAAAAGACCCTTTTGTCCGAAGAAGGGTCTTGACCCAAAATGTCACCCATTCCTTCGCTCCAGAAATTAGGTATGTTACAACACCTACCTCTAGCGGCGCTGCAGTTCTGCCGCGCCCCGTGTGCGTGAATTTGGCGCCTTTCAGAGGGGGGCGGGTTTAAAATGCCGTTTTTCCCCCAGACAGTCCAAATCGATCCATGTCGGGCGATTTCGTCGCTAAAGAGAAATCGCTCCGACATTTCATTCATGAAGCTATTTTTAAACTACGCTAGATTATTTATTAACTAGAGTGGTTTAAAAATCATCTTCTAAAGCTCTGAACGCCGACAGTAGAACGGACCTAACGTAGGGGAGAAAATAAAGTGCACAGTTTATTTTTACATTCAAACTTGGTTTTTAGGAAGCCTTTAATCACATTTTCATGTTGCCAAATGGGGACAAAAAAAATGTATGAACCGGCAGTGTTTTTCATACCGACTTCACCGCAAACCGCAACGTTCTAATCCACCGCGTTCCACTAAAACCCACTCGCAAGTTGATTTAAATGGCCATTAATTTACAGGCATTAAACACTAAATTCCTTCCATTTGGCCTATAAATTCATGAAAATGAAATTTAAAAATTATGTTATATTGTGGATTATTGTGTGAATGTTATTTGGACACTTAGGCAATTTAAAAATGTTTATCTTTTCTTAAGAAATGGATAGATGTTTAGATCTAGTAATTGAATTTTGTTATTAGCTACAATTAGATAACTAACTAATTAAATGCTTCAATTTCAGGTCATCCAAGTAAGATTGTTTCATATTTGTTTCAGAATACTTCAATCTATAATAACTGAAAATTTCATTGAGAAAGTTATGGGCCTTTGACTGTCCTAGATCACAGCTTTTGTGTTAAGTCAATGGAAAGGCAATGGGGAACAAGGTGCTAAGTTCCGAATTTTGTAACATTGCTACAGAAATGCTGCCTGTCCCGCTGAGTTACTCCAGCACTTTGTGTTTATCTTCGTTTAAACCAGCATCTGCAGTTCCTTCCTGCACACAGTGTCAACAGATGCCTCCCATGATTCCATTGTTTACTCTGTAATGGAGGTCAGACATTAAAATTCATTTCCTGACGTTGTTTCCTGGCAGGGGCTAGCCAAGGTTTCATTCCAAATTAAACCTTCCATCAAAGAAGATAACACTGAATTTATCATTTGCTTCCTTCAAAGAGTTTCATTTTTGTAATTTTCTTCAAGGCTTCCTCATCCCGTCAACGTAGCAAATGGGGAGAATATGAACAAAGAGTAATGGATAATGGAGACAATATATTCAAATCAATATATTCTAACCAGCACCTGCACTTCTTTCCTACATAATATATTCACATTTTTTAAAATACATTTTTCAGCTTTAAAAAAAAAAGACTAAAAAGCCACATTTGCCGTGTTGCACTTTTCAACTATCGCCAGGTTTTTGAATACATGAGCTAAATATTTATACAAGGAACTGCAATGCTGGTTTACAAAAAAAAAGATATAAAGTGCTGGAGTAACTCAGCGGGTCAGGCAGCATCTGTGGAGAACATGGATAGGTGACGTTTCACAGAGTGCTGGAGTAACTCAGCGGGTCAGGCAGCATCTGTGGAGAACACGGATAGGTGACGTTTCACAGAGTGCTGGAGTAACTCAGCGGGTCAGGCAGCATCTGTGGAGAACACGGATAGGTGACGTTTCACAGAGTGCTGGAGTAACTCAGCGGGTCAGGCAGCATCTGTGGAGAACACGGATAGGTGACGTTTCACAGAGTGCTGGAGTAACTCAGCGGGACAGGCAGCATCTGTGGAGAACATGGATAGGTGACGTTTCACAGAGTGCTGGAGTAACTCAGCGGGTCAGGCAGCATCTGTGGAGAACATGGATAGGTGACGTTTCACAGAGTGCTGGAGTAACTCAGCGGGTCAGGCAGCATCTGTGGAGAACATGGATAGGTGACGTTTCACAGAGTGCTGGAGTAACTCAGCGGGTCAGGCAGCATCTGTGGAGAACATGGATAGATCACGTCTCAAATGTGACGACCCTTCTTTATCATATAAATATTTATCATATAGATTATCATATTATAAATCATGTAAATACAATCAAGCGAAAGAAGTGTCTCGACCCTAAACGTCACCCATTCCTTCTCTCCAGAGATGCTGCCCGTCCCACCGAGTTACTCCAGCATTTTGTGTCTATCTTCGGTCTAAACCAGCATCTGCAGTTCCTTCCTGCACAAACACCAGTGCAATTGGTATAGATCAGGTAAACACACAGAGCATTTTGCCCAGAGTAGGGGAATCGAGAACCAGATGACATAGGTTTAAGGCGAGGGGGGAAAGATTTTATGGGAACCCGAGGGGAAGGTTTTTTTAACACAACGGGTGGTGGGTGTACAGAGCGAGCTGCCAGTGGAAGTAGTTGGGGCAGGGACTATAGGAACATTTAAGAAATATTTAGAAAGGTACATGGATAGGGTAGGTTTAGAAGGATATGGGCCAATAGCAGGTAGGTGGGACACGTTGGGCCGAAGGGCCTGTTTCCACACTGTATGACTCTATGACTCTCCATGACTCTAATAGGTTGAGCAAAGGGGAAGATGCAGAGTGCAGAATATAGTTCTTAACATTATAGTGTTCCAGTTCCAAAGTCTAATGTCCGCAATGGGGTAGAGGTGAATCGGACAGCACCCCAGCTTATGGAAGGACCGTTCAGAAGCCTGATAACAGACGGGAAGAAGCTGTTCCCACGCAACTAAAGCTTTTCACTGTAACTCGGTACACGTGACAATAAACTAAACCAAATGAAGGTTATTTGTCGCTTGCTATCCAGTCAGTGGGAAGACAATAGATGATTACAATCGAGCCGTCAACACTGTACAGATACAGGATAAAGGGAATAATGTTTAGTGCAAGATGAAGTCTAGTAAAGTCCGATTAAAGATAGTCCGAGGGTCTCCAATGAGGTAGATGGGAGTTCAGGACCGCACTCTGGTTGTGGTAGGATGGTTCAGTTGCCTGATAACAGCTGGGAAGAATCTGTCCCTGAATCTGGAGGTGTGCGTTTTCACACTTCTGTACCTCTTGTTTGATGGCAGAGGGGAAAGAGGGAGTAGCCGGGGTGAGGCTGGTCCTTGATTGACTAACAATAGGTAAGAAATTCAGCTTTAAGGGCCTGTCCCACCAGCATGCGACTGCGTGCGGCGAGCGCGACCTAACGTGGTCGCTTGAGTTGTACGGCCTCGCGGGGCCGGTCCCACTTCTATCGCCGGAGCCATATGAAGTTGTGCGGAGCTGGTCCCGACATCGCGCGGGGCTCCGAAAAACTGACCGTGTTCAAAATCCCGCGCGGTAACGGCCTGTCGGCCCGCAGCTACATCGAGGACACGCGCAATGTCTCGGCATCGTACGCAGCTTCATGACGCCGTATGCAGCGTCTTGACGGCGTACACCCAGTGCGTGATGACGTCACCGCCCGGCGTGCTGTTGCGTGATGATGTCACCGCCCGACGCCGTGCGACGTCCAAATCCAGTCGGCCCGCCTCCTGCCCAGCTGATTGGTGAGTACGATGTCGGAACCAACTCCATACGGCTCTGCGGTTGGAAGTGGGACCAGCGCCGCGAGGCCGGACGCCTCAAGCCACCACGTTTGGTCGCGCTCGCCGCATGCAGTCGCATGCTGGTGGGACAGGCCCTTTATCCATTGGAAGCATTACGACCCTGTCCCACTTACGCGACTTTGTCGGCGACTTGCCGGCACCCGCCATAGGTCTTAACAGGTGGCCGAAAATTTTCAACACGTTGAAAATGCAGCGGGGACCAGAACAAGGTACGACTTTGGGCGACTACTCACGGCCATACAGGCTTCACCCCACGCCATGTCACCAGCGTGACGCCTGTATGCTCGTGAGTCGTCTCCTCAGACATTGAACGGAAAGCGTAGAATCAAGATTGGATCATAATCTAAAAATAGATGAACGGGCAGGAGAAATTAATGGGCGAACAAGAATTCGTGGAAGCTCGCACTAGGTCAGTCAGAGCAGCAGCAGTGAAGAGAGTTGAGGCCATGGATTATTCATCAGTAACGTAAGCATTTACTCAGCCCGGCACTCAATGCAGGAACAATAGGCTGGGCGTTTAGATCCAGCGATCACTACCTAAAGATAGAGCTTTGCCCATTCAAGATGAGAGATTAAATGGCACGGTGGCGCAGCGGTAGAGTTGCTACCTCACAGCGCCAGACACCCGAGTTCCATCATGACTACGGATGCTGTCTGTGTGGAGTCTGCACGGTCTCCCTGTGACCAGCGTGGGTTCTCTCCAGGTATTCCCACACTCCAAAGACAATAGACAACAGGTGCAGGAGGAGGCCATTCGGCCCTTTGAGCCAGCACCACCATTCAATGTGATCATGGCTGATCATCCCCAATCAGTACCCCGTTCCTGCCTTCTCCCCATATCCCCTAACTCCACTATCTTTTAAGAGCCCTATCTAGCTCTCTCTTCAAAGTATCCAGAGAACCGGCCTCCACCGCCCTCTGAGGCAGAGTATTCCATAGACTCACAACTCTCTGTGTGAAAAAGTGTTTCCTCATCTCCAATCTAAATGGCTTACCCCTTATTTTTAAACTGTGGCCCCTGGTTCTGGACTCCCCGTAACATCGGGAACATGATTCCTGCCTCTAGAGTGTCCAAATCCTTAATAATCTTATGTTTCCATAAGATCCCCTCTCAACCTTCTAAATTCCAGAGTATACAAGCCCAGCCGTTCCATTCTCTCAGCATATGACAGTCCCACCATCACAGGAATTAACCTGCTCTCCCTCAATAGCAAGAATGTCCTTCCACAAATTCCTCAAAGACGTACAGGTTTGTAGGTTAATTGGCTTCGATAAAATTCTAACTTGTCCCTGGTGTGTGTGTGTGCGTGGGATAGTGTTAGTGTGCGGGGTGATCGCTGGTTGGCACAGACTCTGGGCGAAGGCTCTGTTTTGACGCTGTAGCTCTAAAGTATAAAAAGATAAGGCAAAAAAAAATCCTCTCAACTGCTTCTGGTTCCTCAAAGGTTGATGGAGCCTTCAATATTTTTTTGCACGGAGGTAAAAATGATCGTTGCTAAGTTTAGTTTAGTATTGTCACGTGTACTGCGTTACAGTGCAAAGCTTTGCTAACCAGCCAGAGAAACGATTACACAGGATTACAATCAAGCCATCTGCAGTGCGTGGATGAAGAATAAAGGGGACAACAGTTAAGGAGGAAACCCACGCGGTCACAGGGAGAACGTGCAAACTCCGTACAGACAGCACCCGTGGTCAGGATTGATCAATTTCAGGTCTCTGGTGCTGTGGGGCAGTGATTCTGCCAGCTGCGCCACCATTACACGGCCCATAGACCGTCTGCCAAACGTCAGAGTCTGAATGAGGGTCTCGACCCAAAACGTCACCTATCCATGTTCTCCACAGATGCTGCCTGGCCCGCTGAGTTACTCCAGCACTCTGTGAAACGTCACCTATCCATGTTCTCCACAGATGCTGCCTGACCCGCTGAGTTACTCCAGCACTCTGTGAAACGTCACCTATCCATGTTCTCCACAGATGCTGCCTGACCCGCTGAGTTACTCCAGCACTCTGTGAAACGTCACCTATCCATGTTCTCCACAGATGCTGCCTGGCCCGCTGAGTTACTCCAGCACTCTGTGAAACGTCACCTATCCATGTTCTCCACAGATGCTGCCTGACCCGCTGAGTTACTCCAGCACTCTGTGTGACTATCGTCAGAGATGGATATACAAGTAGCTTAAAGACATTTTGTTGCCATAAATGATTAATAACATGTCCCTCTTCCTGTTTTTATATTGTTCCAGTAAAGGTGGTACTTTTGCACTGTGACAATCATCACATTAGTAGAAATATAATCATTTGAATGGTTTGAAGGGCTTAATACTGCTTCCCTGTTCCACAATAGGCTTACATCCTCATATTTAGACAGATTAATAGATTTGGCTTAAGTGCTGTCTAATGTTGGACAATTACTGGTGATTCACAGGACAGCAGCGTGTGCAATCCTCAACTAGTGAACGCCTGTGAAAGTGCAATGTATTTGGAAGCTGAAGGGCCTGTCCCACTTCCACAACTTAATTAAAAACCTCTGCTGAGTTTAAAGGACCGAAAAAAAAAATCAAGATCGTGGTAATCTACGAACGCCTACGACCTTCCACGACTATGTTCACAAACCCGGACAAGTATGTCTACAAATTCCCACGACTATTTCGATGTCCTCCATACGAGTAAAAAGTTGCAATGTTTGTCATCCCGACTATTTTTTTTTAACTTGTGGACATTTTTTTAAACGGGCTGATGCCAGGAGCACCCACGGCTGGCATAACGAGCCGCTACGGTATATCTACAAACTCGTTACGAACATTCTGCAAGTTTGAATCATAGAAAATAGCTGCAGGAGTAGGCCATTCAGCCCTTCGAGCCTGCACCGCCATTCAATATGATCATGGCTGATCATCCAACTCCGTATCCTGTACCTGCCTTCTCTCCATACCCCCTGATCCATTTAGCCACAAGGACCACATCTAGCTCCCTCTTAAATATAGCCAATGAACTGGCCTCAACTACCTTCTGTGGCAGAGAATTCCACAGACTCACCATTCTCTGTGTGAAAAAAGATCTTCTCATCTCGGTCCTAAAAGAATTCCCCCTTATCCTTAAACTGTGACCCCTTGTTCTGGAGTTCCCCAACATCGGGAACAATCTTCCTGCATCTAGCCTGTCCAACCCCTTAAGAGTTTTGTAAGCCTCTATAAGATCCCCCCTCAATCTCCTAAATTCCATTGAGTACAAGCAGAGTCTATCCAGTCTTTCTTCACATGGAAGTCCTGCCATCCCAGGAATCAGTCTGGTGAACCTTCTCTGTACTCCCTCTATGTCAAAAATGTCTTTCCTCAGATTAGGAGACCAAAACTGTACGCAATACTCCAGGTGTGGCCTCACCAAGACCCTGTACAACTGCAGTAGAACCTCCCTGCTCTTGTACTCAAATCTTTTTGCTATGAATGCCAACATACCATTCTCTTTCTTCACTGCCTGCTGCACCTGCAGGCCTACTTTCAACAACTGGTGTACCATGACACCCATGTCTCGTTGCATCTCCCCTTTTCCTAATCGGCCACCATTCAGATAATAGTCTACAATAGCTGTCAATAACAGCTTACAATGGCCTGCTTCCTTTATCACCAATACTTTTTTGCATATCTTTCACTCATTGTTCCTTATCTCTCCACATCACTGTTTATATCTCTCGTTTCCCTGATCAGTCTGAAGAAGGGTCTCGACCCGAAACGTCGCCTATCTCCTTCGCTCCTTAGATGCTGCTGCACCCGCTGAGGTTCTCCAGCTTTTTGTGTAACCCTCGATTCTCCAGCATCTGCAGTTCCTTCTGTAACACTAATAGTCTACCTTCCTGTTTTTGCTATATCATGTATATGTATATCATGTATATGGATATATCTATATCTATGAATTTTATATATATATATATATATATATATATATATATATATATATATATATATATATATATATATATATATTTTTACTATATATATAGTAAATAGCTGGGGTCCCAGCACTGGATCAAGAATCAAGGAGAAAACTTGGGAGAATTTGTGAATAAGTCAGGAAAGTGGGACAGGCCCTTAATGTGTTGTTTTTGTAGAAACTTTACATCCAAGTTCAGCGCTCAGAGACAAAGAACAAGAAGGGAGCTGGCCAAATGTGGACTGGTGGAGTCAAGTCACGTCAGTTTATTCGTCACATACACATACGAGATGTGCAGTGAAATGAAAAGTGGCAACGCTTGCGGACTTTGTGCAAAAAACAAACAAACTACGAACTGAATGGAACAGAATCACATATGATTTTACATATTACATAGTGCATATTGTGCGAGGAAGGAAAAAGGAAGAAAAACTGCAATTTAAAAAAACCAGTAGAACATTAGAATGGTACAGTAATTTTAAAACACAGTAGAATGGTACAGGTCATGTTGCTTCACGTTTAACAGCATGGAACCTGTGCACTTTCACTTTTCCTAACTGCTATCAATGGTATATCACCTCCATGGCAATCCAGACTGGGAATTTCAATCCCCAACTAGCGGTACATTGAGTAGCATGGTGGCGCAGCGGTAAAGAAACTGTGGCCCCTGGTTCTGGACTCCCCCAACATCGGGAACACGTCTCCTGCCTCCAGCGTGTCCAAACCCTTAATAATCTTATACGTTTCAATAAGATCCCCTCTCATCCTAAACTCCAGAGTGTACAAGCCCAGCTGCTCCATTCTCTCCTCATATGGCAGTCACGCCATCCCGGGAATTAACCTTGTTAACCAAGAGATCAAGAGTGTTCATGGTCATATGTGCTGGCAACAGACCAGACCTTGGGTTCGATCCTGACCTCGGGGTGCTGTCTGTGTGGAGTTTGCAGGTTCTCCCCGTGACCCGCGTGGGTTTTTTTCCGGGCGCCCCCGTTTCCTCCCACATGCCAAAGACATGCAGGTTTGTAGGTTAATTGGCGCTGGTAAAATTGTAGTTCGTCCCTAGCATGTGTAAGATAGTGCTAGTGTACGGGGTGATCGCTGGTCGGCACGGACACGGTGGGCCGAAGGGCCTGTTTCTGCACTGTATCTCTAAATTAAAAACTAAACATGGTTTAACCACTCAAACCCAGAATTTCCTCTTGCCTGCCAAGCGTGGCAGATCTGGGGTCAAATATTTAGTGGTCAACATAATGTTTGGGCCTCACTGTAATTCTTCCACCAAGTCAAAAAACACCAGAGGAATCTGATGTAGACAACCATGCTGGAGAAACTCAGCGGGCGAGTCAGCATCTATGGAGCGAAGGAATAGGTGACACTCCTGCTTTCCCCCCCCCCCTTCCCAGCTCTCCCACAGCCCACTGTCTCCACCTCTTCCTTTCTTCTTCCCACCCTCACATCTGTCTGAAGAAGGGTCTCGACCAGAAACGTCACCCATTTCCTTCGCTCCATAGATGCTGCCTCACCCGCTGAGTTTCTCCAGCATTTTTGTCCACCTGAGATTTTTCAAGCATCTGCAGTTCTTTCTTAAACACAAGGTATCTGATGGACTTTTAACAATTGATCTTTAGAGTTGAAGGGGAACAGCTGAGAACAGATAAGACTATTGTCCGCTTTCATTCCAATTCTCACAGGACTCAAATATGTGGGGTTTGAGTTTTTAGTGCAGATTCTCGGAACACTCTCAGTAAAGCTAATAACCATATAAACAATTACAGCACGGGAACAGGCCTTCTCGGCCCTTCCAGTCCGTGCCGACCATTTATATTCCCCTAGTCCCATCTACCTGCACTCAGACCATACCCCTCCATTCCCTTCCCGTCCATATACCTATCCACTTTACTTTTAAATGTTAAAATCGATCCTGCCTCCACCACTTCTGCTGGAAGATCATTCCACACAGCCACCACTCTCTGAGTAAAGAAGTTCCCCCTCATGTTACCCCTAAACTTCTGTCCCCTAATTCTCATGTCATGCCCTCTTGTTTGAATCTTCCCTACCCTCAATGGGAAAAGCTTATCCACGTCAACTCTGTCTATCCCTTTCATCATTTTAAAGATCTCAATCAAGTCCCGCCTTAACCTTCTGCGCTCCAAAGAATAAAGACCCAACTTGTTCAACCTTTCTCTGTAACTTAGTTGCTGGAACCCAGGCAACATTCTGGTAAATCTCCTCTGTACTCTCTCTATTTTGTTGACATCCTTCCTATAATTAGGCGAGCAAAATTGTACACCATACTCCAGAATTGGTCTCACCAATGCCTTGTACAGTTTTAACATTACTTCCCTACTCCTATATTCAATGCCCTGATTTATAAAGGACAGCACACCAAAAGCTTTCTTTACCACCCTATCTACATGTGATTCCACCTTCAGGGAACTATGCACAGTTATTCCTAGATCCCTCTGTTTCACAGCATTCCTCAATTCCCTACCATTTACCATGTACGTCCTATTTTGATTTGTCCTGCCAAGATATAGCACCTCACACTTATCAGCATTAAACTCCATCTGCCATTTTTCAGTCCACTCTTCCAAAATGTAATGTTGGCCTTCATAACAAGAGGATTTCACTATAGGCGTAGAGAGGTTCTTCTGCAGTTGTATCTGGTAAGACCACATCTGGAGTATTGTGTAGAGTTTTTGTCTCCTAATTCGAGGAAGGACATCCTTCTGATTGAGGCAGTGCAGCGTAGGTTCACGAGATTGATCCCTGGGATGGCGGGGATGTCATATGAGGAAAGATTGAAAAGACTAGACTTGTGTTCACTGGTGTTTAGAAATATGAGGGGGCATCTTATAGAAACATATAAAATTATATAAGGACTGGACAAGCCAGATGCAGGAAAAATGTTCCCAATGTTGGGCGAGTCCAGAACCAGGGGCCATGGTCTTAGAATAAAGGGGAGGCCATTTAAGACTGAGGTGAGAAAAACCTTTTTCACCCAGAGAGTTGTGAATTTGTGGAATTCCCCGCCACAGAGGGCAGTGGAGGCCAAATCACTGGATGGATTTAAAAGAGAGTTAGGTAGAGCTCTTGGGGCAAGTGGAGTCAAGGGAGAGGGCAGGAACGGAGTACTGATTGGGGACGATCAGCCATGATCTCAATGAATGGCGGTGCTGGCTCGAAGGGCCAAATGGCCTCCTCCTGCACCTATTTTCTATGTTTCTGTTTCTATGTAATAAATAAGCTGCCACACTGTAAGAAATTCACCCCATTCTTCAGAATATTTTTACATTACATTAATTTTACACATTCACTATTGCTGGTTAATAATTAAACGGCCTAATTTTTTGTCTTAATGGGTACATTTTTAATTTGCACATCATTCATTAGTTCTCTATCACTGTCTATATCTCTCATTACCCTTTCCCCCCGATTCTCAGTCTGAAGGAGGGTCTCGACCCGAAACGTCACCCATTCCTTCTCTCCAGAGATGCTGCCTGCCCCGCTGAGTTATTCCAGCATTTTGTGTCTATCTTCGGTTTTAAACAAACCAGGCCGCTGCAGAATCTTTGACCGTTGTCTCAAATTACCTGCGGGGGAGGAAGAGAGAATACAACTTGTTAAAGAGTGAAAGTCTGGAAAATTCGATCAGTGCTTTGTTGAAGAAAGAACTGCAGATGCTGGAAAAATCGAAGGCAGACAAAAATGCTGGAGAAACTCAGCAGGTGAGGCAGCATCTATGGAGCGAAGGAATAGGTGACATTTCAGACCGAGATCCTTCTTCAGATGTTGACTCCCCCAACATCAGGAACATATTTGCTGCCTCTATCATGTCCAAACCCTTAATAATCTTATATGGTTCAATAAGATATCCTCTCATCCTTCTAAACTCCAGAGTGTACAAGCCCAGCCACTCCATTCTCTCAGCATATGACATCCCGCCATTCCGGGAATTAACCTTGTGAACCTACGCTGCACACCCTCAATAGCAAGAATGTCTTTCCTCAAATTAAGGGACAAAACCTCAGATTCAGATTCAGATTCAATTTTAATTGTCATTGTCAGTGTACAGTACAGAGACAACGAAATGCATTTAGCATCTCGTTGCACCTGCAAAACCTGCACACAATACTCCAGGTGTAGTCTCACTAGGGCCCTGTACAACTGCAGAAGGACCTCTTTCCCCCTATACTCAACTCCTCTTGTCATAAAGGCCAACATGCCATTCACTTTCTTCACCGTACCTGCATGCTTATTTTCATAGACTGATGAACTAGGACCCCCAGATCCCGTTGTACTTCCCCTTTCTCAACTTGGCGCCATTTAGATAGTAATTTGCCTTCCAGTTTTTGATACCGAAGTGGATAACCTCACATTTATCCACATTAAACTTAATCTGCCATGCATCTGCCCACTCACCCCACCTGTCCAATTCACCCTGCATTCTTACAGCATCCTCCTCACAGTTCACACTGCCACCCAGCTTTGTCTCATCTGCAAATTTGCTAATGTTACTTTTAATCCCTTCATCCAAATCAATAATGTATATTGTAAATAGCTGCGGTCCCAGTACTGAGCCTTGCGGTACCCCACTAGTCACAGCCTGCCATTCTGAAAGGGATCCGTTAATCCCTACTCTTTGTTTCCTGTCTGCCAACCAATTTTCTATCCATGTCAGCACTCTACCCCCAATACCATGTGGTATTAATCTCCTATGTGGGACCTTATCAAATGCTTTCTGAAAGTCCAGGTACACTACATCCACTGGCTCTCCCTTGTCCATTTTCCTAGTTACATCCTCAAAAATTCCAGAAGATTAGTCAAGCATGATTTCCCCTTCGTAAATCCATGCTGACTCGGACCGATCCTGTTACTGCTATCCAAATGTGCGGCTATTTCATCTTTTATAATTGACTCCAGCATCTTCCCCACCACCGATGTCAGGCTAACTGGTCTATAATTCCTTGTTTTCTCTCTCCCGCCTTTCTTAAAAAGTGAGATAACATTAGCTACCCTGCAATCCACAGGAACCGATCCAGAGTCTATAGAACATTGGAAAATTATCACCAATGCACCCACGATTTCTAGAGCCACTTCCTTAAGTACCCTGGGGTGCAGACCATCAGGCCCTGAGAATTTACCAGCCTTCAGTCCCATCAGTCTACCTAACACCATTTCCTGCCTAATGTGGATTTCCTTCAATTCCTCCGTCACCTCAGATCGTCTGGCCACTACTATATCAGGAATATTGTTTGCGTCATAGAAACATAGAAAATAGGTGCAGGACAGGCACGTGCCGTCAGGGTAGGCAAGGTAGGCACTGCCTACCCTGACTAAAATTATGAAATGGCAATTTTTAAATATAAATAGTAAAAGCATGGGAGAATTATGCCTGTCTAAGAGATCGATCTCTTAGGTAGGCATAATTCTCCGTGCCTTTCACCCGCAGCGCTTGTAACACGGGAAGGTCTGTGCAGCCCCCGTGCCGTCAGCGCTGCCTGAGCCGTCAGCTTCAATGGGAAGCTGAAGGCAGCAGAGATTCTGCCTTTGCAGCACTGCGCATGTGCATCATCTTTCTGCGCATGCGCATCGCGAGTTTCTTGGCGGGATGTTCAAATATGGATTGCCATTATTTTAATAGTATCTTAGCAAACAAATGGAGAATGGACTTAATGTACCAATAATGTGGTAAGTGCATTTCTTTGTGCTTTATGTTTTTAAATACTGTAGTTCCCGGGGTGGGGGGAGAGCTCCGTTCACAGTGTTTGGGCAGTCTGGCGTTGTGAAGGAGGGGATCGGGGTCAGTAACCCAATTGCCACGCTCCGGTCTGAGTGCAGGTGAGATGGGACTAGGTGAGAGTAAAAGTGTGTGAGGGGTGAGAAGTCCATGCCGGGTGCCGGCCGGCCGCAGCCACTGTTCAGATTGTTGGGAGACGGAGCTCAGGGTTCGCCTCTTGAGCTGCTTTGGTGCCCAGGCGTAAGTTGAGGTGGAAGGTGGTTGGGGGTGCGGGGGGGGGGGGCTCGTCTTCTGAAGAAGGATCTCGACCCGCTGAATTACTCCAGCAGTGTTAAAGAAGGAACTGCAGATGCAGCAAAATCGAGCGTACACAAAATTCTGGAGAAACTCAGCGGGTGCAGCAGCATCTATAGAGCGAAGGGATGGGTGACAGGAGGGTCTCGACCTGCTGAAATTCTCCAGCATTTGGATCTAAACATCACCCATCCCTTCCCTCTAGAGATGCGGCCTGTCCCACTGAGTTACTCCAGCTTGTGTGTGTCTATCGTTGAATGGGTGACGTTTCGGGTCGAGACCCTTCTTCGGACTGAAAATAAAACTTGCCTCGCGTGAAGCGGCTTGTAAATTAAAACATAAAAACAAGAAATGCTAGACTCCTTTATGTGCTCCTATTCATTTACCTGGCCTGTTGCTGTCCTCCCTCGTCCACCGTGAGCGCTGGACAACTCACTGGGTGCAAAACTCCGCTGCATTCCGGGCGGAGGGCGATGATCACCCGACTGACCGGCAAGTAGAGGCGGCGGGTCGGCCAAGCCCGGCTCCCTGCCACCGGGATAGACACCAACTACTGGAGTAAACTCAGCGGGATCTCTGGAGAAGTCTGAAGTAGGGTCTCGGCACGAAATCTCACCCATCCCATCTCTCCAGAGATGCTGCCAGTCCCTCGGAGTTACTCCAGCATTGTGTGTGTCTATGGGTTACATAAAAAGCTGGAGAAACTCAGCGGGTGCAGCAGCATCTAAGGAGCGAAGGAGATAGGCGACGTTTCGGGTCGAGACCCTTCTTGTGTGTGTCTATCTTCGGTGCAAACCAGCATCTGCAGTTCCTTCACAATCCCACACTCTCGGCCCCGGGGGGTGGATGGAGCATCACACGTGGATACAACCCACTCACTGCCCAGACTTGCCCCTCCGGCAGGTCTTTAACCGCGTCCTAAAGCCGTTCGTGTTAAAGAAGGAACTGCAGATGCTGGAGAATCGAGGGTTACACAAAGCTGGAGAAACTCAGCGGGTGCTGCAGCATGAAGAAGGTCAGCAGGTCTGAAGAAGGGTCTCGACCCGAAACGTCGCCTATCTCCTGCGCTCCTTAGATGCTGCTGCACCCGCTGAGTTTCTCCAGATTTTTGTGTAATCCTACAGCCGTTCATTGAGACGAATACGAAGCCACGGGGCAGGTGCCTCAGTAATAAAGGACAAGTTGCAGATCATCGCAGAAAGGCCGAAGATAGACACAAAATGCTGGAGTGGGACAGGCCGCATCTCTGGAGAGAAGGAATGGGTGGCGTTTCGGGTAAGTCTGAAGAAGGGTCTCGACTCCATTCCTTCTCTCCAGAGATGCTGCCTGGTCCACTGAGTTACTCCAGCATTTTGTGTCTATCTTTGGGTCAGTCTTTACTGGAGCGAACGAACAGATTATGAAACGTTCCCACGGTAGACTTACGAGTCACTAAGGTAAACGCACGGGCCACTACGTTACTACAACGAGTTTAAATGTTTCCATTTTTAACTTGAAGAGTTAATTTGACTCGTGGGAAAAATCAAACATGTTTATCACCACGATTGAAAATTCAGGGTCACTCGTGGGCCAACTCGCACCGTGAGACAGGGGTTTAAGTGTTCGGCACGGACTAAAAGGGCCGAGATGGCCTGTTCCCGTGCTGTATTGCCATATGGTTTTATTGTGGCCGGGGAGTGGATCAGCTCGGGTGGTAGCCGCAGCACTCCGGACACGGACAGCAGAACTGGCCGCCACTTTCGCGGAAGGAAGCAGCTCGGGTGACTGCGAGTGGCCGCCGGGACCCTGCCACTTCAGCCCCTTCTGCTGGTCCCCACTCACCTCTGGCAATGCTCTCCGTCTGAACATCTCTCACCTGCCGTTCGCCGGCCGGCTTCCCGCAAATCTTTAAATTCCGACAGCGCGTTCACGGGTCCAGTTTAGGTTACTTGGCTGTGGGAATTTAAGGATTTGCGGGACGCGGTTGACATGAGCGAAGCCGGCGAACAGCAGGTGAGAGATGGGAGTTACACAAAAAGCTGGAGAAACTCAGCGGGTGCAGCAGCATCTAAGGGGCGAAGGAGATAGGCGACGTTTCGGGTCGAGACCCTCCTTCAGACTCGGTCTCGACCTGAAACGTCGCCTATCTCCTTCGCCCCTTAGATGCTGCTGCACCCGCTGAGTTTCTCCAGCTTTTTGTGTAACCCTCGATTCTCCAGCATCTGCAGTTCCTTCCTTAACACGGAGGGTGAGAGATGTTCAGACGAAGAGCACTGCCAGAGGTGATCAGAAGGCGCTGAAGAGCAGTCGGTTCTGGTGTTGGGTCCCGGTGGCCGTTCGCTCCCGAGCTGCTTCTATCCCCGGAAGTGGCGGCCAGTTCTGCTGTCCTTGCCCGGAGCGCTGCGGCAGCGGTGAGTGAGTTTGATATGATCTCTGTCCCCCTCCTTCTCAAAACTTCTCCCATATTTAACCCCTGCCGCAGGCTCCCCACACGCTGTGAAAGGAACTCCCCCTCCAATTGGACCCTTGAATTAGTATTGTCATTCCATAAGATGACAACTGATTCAACGTCCCGATGTGCTCCCGTTTTTCCCACCATCTCTCCACCTGCCTTCATCCTCCGTCCCCCACCCATTCAGTAATTAAAAAATGGAGATTTAGAACCCTTGGGAAAATTGAATTGTTACTTATTTTTTATTGTTTACGAAGAGAACAATCTGCGCATGCGCGGTTTAAAAAAAATTTTGAAAGCCGGCTGACTGCCTACCCTGAGTAATTACTCACGGCACGTGCCTGGTGCAGGAGTAGGCCATTCGGCCCTTCAAGCCTGCACCGCCATTCAATATGATCATGGCAGATCATCCAACTCAGTATCTCGTACCTGCCTTCTCTCCATACCCCCTGATCCCCTTAGCCACAAGGGCCACATCTAACTCCCTCTTAAATATAGCCAATGAACTGGCCTCAACTACCTTGTGTGGCAGAAAATTCCAGAGACCCACCACTCTCTGTGTGAAAAAATGTTTTTCTCATCTCGGTCCCAAAAGATTTCCACCTTATCCTTAAACTCTGACCCCTTGTTCCCCAACATCGGGAACAATCTTCCTGCATCTAGCCTGTCCAACCCCTTAAGAATTTTGTTCGTTTCTATTAGATCCCCCCTCAATCTAAATTCTAGTGAGTACAAGCCAAGTCTATCCAATCTTTCTTCATATGAAAGTCCTGACATCGCAGGAATCAGTCTGGTGAGCCTTCTCTGTACTCCCTCTATGGCAAGAATGTCTTTTCTCAGATTTGGAGACCAAAACAGTACGCAATACTCCAGGTGTGGTTTCACCAAGACCCTGTACAACTGCAGTAGAACCTCCCTGCTCCTATACTCAAATCCTTTTGCTATGTATGCCAACATACCATTCGCTTTCTTCACTGCCTGCTGCACCTGCATGCCTACTTTCAATGACTGGTGTACCATGACACCCAGGTCTCGTTGCATCTCCCCTTTTCCTAATCATCCACCATTCAGATAATAGTCTACTTTCCTGTTTTTGCCACCAAAGTGGATAACCTCACATTTATCCACATTATACTGCATCTGCCATGCATTTGCCCACTCACCCAGCCTATCCAAGTCACCTTGCGGCCTCCTAGCATCCTCTTCACAGCTAACACTGCTCCCCAGCTTTGTGTCATCCGCAAACTTGGAGATGTTGCATTCAATTCCCTCGTCCAAATCATTAATATATATTGTAAATAGCTGGGGTCCCAGCACTGAGCCTTGCGGTACCCCACTAGTCACTGCCTGCCATTCTGAAAAGGACCCGTTTACTCCTACTCTTTGCTTCCCGTCTGCCAGCCAGTTCTCTATCCACATCAATACTGAACCCCCAATACCGTGTGCTTCAAGTTTGTATACTAATCGCTTATGTGGAACCTTCCGAAAGTTCAGATATAACACATCCACTGGTTCTCCCTTATCGACTCTACTAGTTACATCCTCGAAAAATTCTATAAGATTTGTCAGACATGATTTACCTTTCGTAAATCCATGCTGACTTTGTCCAATGATTTCACCACTTTCAAAATGTGCTGCTATCCCATCTTTAATAACCGACTCTAGCAGTTTCCCCACTACCGATGTTAGACTAACTGGTCTGTAATTCCCTGTTTTCTCTCTCCCTCCCTTTTTAAAAAGGGGGTTACATTAGCTACCCTCCAATTCTCAGGAACCACTCCAGAATCTAAAGAGTTTTGAAAAATTATCACTAATGCATCCACTATTTCTGAGTCCTCAAGTACTCTGGGATGCAGCCTATCAGGCCCTGGGGATTTATCGGCCTTTAATCCATTCAATTTACATAACACCACTTCCCAGCTAACCTGGATTTCACTCAGTTCCTCCATCTCATTTGACCCACGGTCCCCTGCTATTTCTGGCAGATTATTTATGTCTTCCTTAGTGAAGACAGACCAAAGTAGCTATTCAATCGGTCTGCCATGTCCTTGTTCCCCATGATCAATTCACCAGTTTCTGACTGCAAGGGACCTACATTTGTTTTAACATCTTTTTCTCTTCACATATCTATAAAAAACATTTGCAGTCAGTTTTTATGTTCCCTGCCAGTTTTATTTCATAATCTATTTTCCCTTTCCTAATTAAGCCATTTGTCCTCTTCTGTAGGACTCTGAATTTCTCCCAGTCCTCTGGTAGGCTGCTTTTTCTGGCTAATTTGTGTGCTTCATCTTTTGTTTTGACACTATCCCTGATTTCCCTTGTTATCCACGGATGCACCACCTTCCCCGATTTATTCTTTTGTCAAACTGGGATGAACAATTGTTGTAGTTCTCCTTAGTGAAGACGGATCCAAAGTACCTGTTCAACTCATCTGCCATTTCCTTGTTCCCTATAATAAATTCACTTTTTTCAGTCCTCAAGGGTCCAACTTTGGCCTTTTTTCCTCTTCACATACCTAAAGAAGCTTTTACTATCCTCCTTTATATCCTTGACCAGCTTACCTTCGTACCTCATCTTTTCTCCCCGCATTGTCTTTTAGTTATCTTCTGTTGTTCTTTAAACATTACCCAATCCTCTTGCTTCCCGCTCATCTTTGCTACGTTGTACTTCTTCTCTTTTATTTTTATACCGTCCCTGACGTCCCTTGTCAGCCCCAGTCGCCCCTTACTCTCCTTGGAATCTTTCTTCCTCCTAGGAATGAACTGATCCTGCACCTTCTGTACTATTCCCAGAAATACCTGCCATTGTTGTTCCACTGTCATCCCTGTTAGTGCATCTTTCCAGTCAACTTTGGCCAGCTCCTCCCTCATGGCCCCATAGTCCCCTTTATTCAACTGTAACACTGACACCTCCAATCTACCCTTCTCCCTCTCCAATTGTAGATTAAACCTGACCATGTTATGATCACTACCTCCTAATGGCTCATTAACCTCAAGGTCCTTTATCAAATCCAGTTCATTACACAACACTAAATCCAGAATTGCCTTCTCCCTGGTAGGCTCCAATACAAACTGCTCTAAGAATCCATCACAAAGGCACCCTACAAAATCCCTTTCTTGGGGTCCAGTACCAACCTGATTTTCCCAGTCTACCTGCATGTTGAAACCTCCCATAACACCCACAGCATCACTTTTGCTACATGCCAATTTTAACTCCCGATTCAACTTGCACCCCATGTCCAGGCTACTGTTTGGGGGCCTGTAGATAAGTCCCATTAGGGTCTTTTTACCCTTACAATTCCTTAGTTCTATCCATACTGACTCCACATCTCCTGTTTCAATGTCACCCCTTGCAAGGGACTGAATTTCATTCCTCACCAACAGAGCAACCCCACGCCCTCTGCCCACCTGCCTGTCTTTTCGATAGGAGGTATACCCTTGAATATTCAGTTCCCAGCCCTGGCCCTCTTGCAGCCATGTCTCAGTAATTCCCACAACATCATACTTGCCAGTTTCTAACTGAGCCTCAAGCTCATCCACTTTATTCCTTATACTTTGTGCATTCATATACAGTACTTTGACCTCCATGTTCACGTCCCCCCTCGCAATTGGCCCTGACCTTACTCTGTTGTCCATTCTCAAACTCTCCTTCCCATTTATTTGAGAATCTTTTGTAATTTTTCCTGTCCTCACTTCCCCTTCAGTTCCATCTTTATACTCCCAATTTGTCAATCCCTCCCCCCCACTATTTAGTTTAAACCCACACGTGTAGCCCTAGAAAACCTGCCTGCCAGAATGTTGGTCCCCCCCCAGTTAAGGTGTAACCCGTCCCTTTTGTACAGGTCACCCCCACCCCAGAAGAGATCCCAGTGGTCTATAAATCTAAATCCTTGCTCCCTGCACCAGCCCCTCAGCCACACATTCAGATCCCCTATCTCCCTGTTCCTGTCCTCACTAGCATGAGGTACTGGAAGCAATCCAGAGATAACCACCCTAGAAGCCCTGCTTTTCAATCATCTTCCCAACTGTCTGAACTCACATTGGAAAACCACCCTCCTCTTTTTTCCCCCCCAATGTCATTTGTGCCTACATGCTGTCGGCTGTTCATCTTCTCTGTCAAGGATGTTCTGAAATCAGCTCATGACATCCTGAGCCCTGGCACCAGGGAGGCAACAGACCATCCTCACGTCTCATCTGCCGCCACAGAATCTCCTGTCCACTCCTCAGACAATGGAGTCAACCACCACTATCACTCTGCCCAAGCATCATCTCTCCAGACAGTTCCCAAGAGGGCGTACCTGTTTTCATTTGGTACAGCCACCTGGGTCTCCTGCACTCCACAGTTACCACCCTTTTTCTCAGCCACACACCTTCATTCTTCCCGTATCCTCGGCATGACAACCTCACAGTAGGTCCTGTCCAGGAAACTCTCATCTTCCCAGACAGCCCCAAGGTCATCCAGCTGCTTCTCCAGTGCCCCAACACAGTCCTTCAGGAGCTGAAGCTGGACACACTTGCCACAGTTGTAGCAGCCGGAGGCTCCATCCATGTCCCTGGGCTCCCACATTCTGCAAGCATCACACTGTCGCATCTGTCCTGTCATGTGTTCACCGCATCCCATCCTCTCCAGCTTGTTGTGTAGTCTCCTCACCAAAGACTATCAAGCCAAAGACTCACACCTTACTCACAAGGCCACTCCCTCACTGCCACTCCCCTAGAGCAGCCTTGCTTATATTCTGATCAATTGCCTAATTGACCAATTTACAAACCAAATTCCTCAATTTTAAACTGTTTTTACACACCTTGTGGGTTCCAGCCAATAAGCTCTTCTCCCTGCTTCTCTTTGATTGCTGCTTGTCCAAGATCCACGTCAGCACTGTAAAATACTTGTAAAATAAAATATTGTTTGATACGGCTTGCAGCAAAGGAGCTATTAATTATATGGATAAAATGATGATGTTTGAATGTGAAATTAGGTCAAATGTTGCAGCTGTGGTGTAAAGTGACACTTCTAGGGAGGAACTGCAGATGCTGGTTCAAACCGAAGACAGACACAAAATGCTGGAGTAACTGAGCGGGTCAGACAGCATCTCTGGAGAGAAGGAATGGGTGACGTTTCGGGTTGAGACCCTTCTTCAGACTGAGTCAGGGGAGAGGGAAACGAGAGATATAGACGGGGATGTAGAGAGATATAAAACGAATGAATGAAAGATATGCAAAAAAGTAACGATGATAAAGGAAACAGGCCAATGTTAGCTGTGGGCTGGGTGAAAACGAGTTACAGACAACGAGACTCATCAAGACGACTTTGAAGTTGGTACGACTTGGGTGGGGGAAGGATGGAGAGAGAGGGGATGCAAGGGGTACTTGGTTCTTGGTTCTTGGTTACTTGGTCCTCCAAAATATTCCAACTGGAATTTAAACTGGAGGTGGTGAAGGGAGGGGTTTAGCCAGAGAGGCAGGGGAGAGGGAGACATAGAGATATGGAAGGGTCAGGTGTGAAAATGAATGATCAGAGCTGATGATGACAAGGAAATGTGGAATGTTTAATTGTATAGGAAGGAACTGCAGATGCTGGTTTAAACCGAAGATAGAGACTTCTTCTTGCGTATGGCGTGCACAGCCTAAAGTTGCAGGACAACTCATTTTATTTGATCTTATTTGATTGTGCACTCCAGGTTGATTGCATTGGTTGAAACAGGGCGGACCACGTGAAGGTTGCAATCTCCCACCCCGAGATAGACACAAAAAAGCTGGAGTAACTCAGAGGGTCAGGCAGCATCGCTGGAGAGAAGGAATGAATAGGTGACATTTCAGGGCAAGTGTAAAGTTATTTCCTGTTTTTGAGGTGGGGTTAACGTTGTAAAATTTCTCGATTACAATGTTAGATCTAAAAGCCATAAAGGCTAATTGCTTCTAGGTTTGCAAAATCAATGCAAAGATTATAATGAACCAAATTACGCTTCGAATCTGGGTCACAACATTCTGAAATGAGCCAATATCCCCTTTTAATCGTAATGAATTCCATAATGTTTTTCTAATAAAGATTAATGGGCTTGGTGCCAGAAAGCCAAACAAGCACCAGCAATTTTCTGCACTGAGCACAAACCGCTAATTTATGGGCTGTTGAGATAATAAAATACTTTATGTGGTGTATAAACCCAAAATGTAGTCTATTGTGGAATTGTTTAGGTGTTGGGTGAATGATGCAAGGATTTCTTGTGGCGTGTTACAGGAGTGAATAATCCATGTGTTAAATTTCTCAAGGCGTTAGTTAGGAGGCAAAAGATTTTCATTGAAAGGCGGCTCAGTGGCGCAGCGGGTGGCGCTGCTGCCTCACAGCGCCGGAGACCTGGGTTCGATCCCGACCTCAGGTGCTGTCAGTGTCAAGAGTTCCTGAGCCGAGGCCCTCTGAGCCAGCACCGCCATTCAATGTGATCATGGCTGATCATCTCCAATCAGTACCCCGTTGCTGCCTTCTCCCCATATCCCCTGACTCCGCTATCTTTAAGAGCCCTATCTAAGAGAGAGCGAAGGGCCTGTCCCGCTTGGCCGTCATTTGCGAGTAATTTACGCGACATCATTTACGCGTCACGACGCACGTGTCGTGACACGCACGTGATGCGC
This sequence comes from Raja brachyura, assembly GCA_963514005.1. The sequence goes on along the minus strand of OY740794.1, from coordinate 63,110,984 downwards.
GTATGGTGCGCGATGACATAGGCAGTGACGCACAGGCGCGCAGGATTTTGCGATGTACAAAATGACAGCCAAGTGGGCAAGCATGCAACTGTATGCGATTAGCGCGACCTAACGTGGTCGCTTGAGCCGTCCGGCGTCGCGGGGCCGGTCCCACTTTGATCGCCGGAGCCGTGCGGAATTGTGCGGAGTTCGTCCCGACATCGCGCGGGGCTCCGAAAAACTGACCGTGTACAAAAATTCCGCGCGGCAACGGCTTGTCGGCTCGCAGCCGCCTCGACGCATTACACACCGTCTCAACATCGTGCCTCCGTGAACCTATCTGTAGGTGCCTCCGTGACCCTCTATGTGTGTGGCTCCGTGGCCCTCTGTGTGTGTGCCTCTGTGCCCCTCTCTGTGTGCCCCTCTCTGTCCTGACGAACTTACCTTAGACTCCGCTCCAAG